>OX608079.1:24220535-24820535 GCA_951509765.1 Sphenella marginata
AGGAAATAAGGCCCATGGGCGTAATTTCCTTTTTGAGTGGGAAATAACGCCCATGGGCGTTATTTCCTTGGGCGTTATTTCACTGCACCGTTGATTTCGAAGAATTCACAAACGACTTGTGATATATCGACGGTGTAAAAGGGATGGAAGTTAAGCGCTTAAGCTCACCTTGTATAGGGTTTAGCAATGGCGATGACACGACTTTGGAACGATCAAGTCAAAATTTCTTCTCTATGAGGCAGTACGGCTATATTCCGGTTCAAGAAGAACGAGACAACCCTTAGGCGTTTATTCCTTTACATATTTGCCCTGTGAGAAGGCCCATCACCTAGGTTCCGCTTCCGGTTTTGAAAAATGAAGCGGGTTGAAACGGTAACTGTAAACTGTTTTTGATACGGTTTCGGTTTTGAATTTGTGGAATGCAACGGTTTTTAACCGTTACGGTCACAATTACATTTAAGTACATTTTCTGAGGGATCAATCGTTTACCATAGGGTTCGGGTTTTGAAAAATTAAGCGAGTTGAAACATTTCAACAGTCACTGAATGGATTCTGACCTTGAATAATGCAAAAATGCGTTGCAGTAATTTTCTCGGTTTTGAAAAATGAAACGGTTTCAAATGGTTTTGGGTTTGAAACATGAAACGGTTGAAAAATAATTGGTTTCAGAGATTGAAGGTTATGATTTGAGTTTTGAGAACTGAAACGGGTTGAAACGGTTTCAAATTATTTTGGGTTTGAATTATGAAACGTTTGAAACGGTCGGCTACAAAAATTATTAGTTATTATTTGATTCTTGAAAACTGGGACCGGTTTAAACGGTTTCAAACGGTTTTGGCTTTGAATCATTAAACGGTTGAAACGGTCAGCTACAAAGATTAATGGTTCATTCTTGAAAACTGAAACGGGTTGAATCAGGTTTTCAGTATTGAACGAAAAGGTTTTAAATGGTTTTGGTTTTAAATGATGACAATCGAATGGTTATTATTTGATTCTTGAAAACTGAAACGGGTTGAAACGGTTTCAAATGGTTTTGGTTTTGACACATGAAACGGCTGAAAAAAGTTGTCTACAAAGATTAATGGTTAATGGTTATTGTTTGATTCTTGAAAACTGAAACTTGTTGAAACGGGTTTCAGTATTAAAAAATTAAGTGAAACGGTTTCAAACGGTTTTGGCTTTGAATCATTAAACGGTTGAAACGGTCGGCTACAAAAATGAATGCTTATTATTTGATTCTTGAAAACTGAAACGGGTTGAATCGGGCTTTCAGTATTGATCGAAACGGTTTAAAACGATTTTGGTTTTCAATGATGACAAATTAATCACTTTCAAACAGTCGAAGTTATGGTATGAGCTTTCAAAAATGAAACGGTTTCAAACGGTTAAACTCTTCATATTTCTTTACGTTTAGCGTTACTTTGTAGTGCGAGTCTGACATCTGGTCGAAAAGGTTGCTCGGAGCAGATTGCTACAGTATATTTTTTTACAGTGTGATGGACTTGCCTAAATACTATCCAGAAAGCAGTCAATGTCCCACAAATTGGGAGTCACGCACAAGAAGTCAACGCTAGTTCCATATCATTCGCGGTTAGTTAGAATGCCGCAAACTGTCCTTTCCCTTTCCCATTTCCTTTCTAAAAACTAAATAAGCTCTTGTCGCCGTCATTCTTGGAAATCTCTTTATTTCACATTCTGCGCAATATTCATTTTCCCTACGTCACTTTCTATGGACCCATATCAAATTAGCTCGCAAAAGTGTTTAATTATCCGAAATTAATTAAAACATTTACCACTTTTTCTACATTTTAGCGCACTTGAAGCCTTCGCCGAAAAAGATGACACGCCTTAATAGACTTTCTCGCCAAATAGAAAAACCCACATAATAAATGACAAATTTTCCCTTTTGATCCTATGGTTTGCATGTAAATATATAAAGAACGCATAGCTCATTAATTTCGACATTAGTCAGATGACACAAAGTGGGAAAATTAGTGCAGCAAATAACGAGAAAAGATTTCACAGAAAACTTTGTAACTCAACAACACGATGTCGCATGTTTGAGAGCGGGTGTTGTTAGACATAATCAGTTTGCCAAAGGCATTTACAGTGCAGATAAAAATTACATGAATGAGAATACGAGAATTCAATAAAAAGTAGGCCAACAAGTGTTAAAACAGCAAAGACAACTTGTATCAACCACACAAGTAGGAGTAAGTAAGTGGGTCAACAACCAAGGCGACTAACGACAGATGACTAAAGACAAAAGCGAACGCAATGTTAGCTTAGTAACCCCACCCCCCTCACTTTTAAGCATTATTATTTTTGTTATTAATGCGCGTGACTATTAAAAAAAAACTGAAAATGTATCTTAAATGTGTTACTTGGACACATGGTGGTAAGTGGGTTAATTACACATTTTATTTATTGTTTAAAAATTTAATTAGATGCAGTTTTGCGAAATGTCGAAAAGTGCGTCTAGCTGAACTGAAGCAACATTTGAAATATAAAAATTAAATTCATAAAAGTAAGATGAAGAATATTTCTACAAAGGGAGTTGCCACACATTTTAAATTAAATCGAAAGTGATTTTATTGGAAAGTAGGTGAAAAGTGTAATGCAGCATTTTAGTTTTAGTGTGGAATGAAAGATAAAGCTGGCAAAATGCCGTGTAATATTAACCATTAACTAGCAAACCTTTAAGGAGAGCTGCCACCTTTGGGAAATTTTAATTCTGTCAAATATTATTAACTTACAAATTTACAAGCAAACTTTTAATGAGAGTTGCCACCTTTGGGAAATTGTATTTCTATAGAATATTGCTAACTTTGCCACCAACTTCTAAACTTTCAATGAGAGTTGCCACTTTTAGGAAATTTTTATTCTATAGAATATTTGCTAACTTGTACATCAACTACTAAACTTTCAATGTGGCCACCTGTGAAAAATAAAAAATTCTATGAAATATTATAAATTGCCCATTAACTACTAAATTTTCAATTAGAGTTGTCACCTGTAAGAAATTTAAAGTCTGAGAAACATTAAAAAAACGGCACATAAGTTATATCAAAAAAATCCCGAAATGTTTCCGAAAAATTCCTGAAATCCCGCAGAAGCCCCGATAGCAATAAAAGAAAGACCAAAAGAGACACCGAAAACAATTTCGCAATTATCTTGCAATGGTCCCGAAAACTATATTGTAAAAGTCTTGAAAATTTCGAAAAAGTCCTGACACCATCCGGAAATTGCATTGAAAAATACCTAAAAGTGGTCCCGAAAAGTTTCGAAAACAGCGCTGTCATACTGAAATAATCCCGCTCAACTTCTGAAAAGTTCCCAAAAATAGTACCGTAACGATCCCGGAATAATCCCGAAATTGTACCGAAAACAATTCCGAAACTATCATCATATAGTCCAGAAATTATACCAAAATAGGTTAAAAATAGCCCAGAAACAATCCCGAATCGATCCATAAAGCCCCGAAAATCAAATGAAAAGTACCGAAAATTATCCCGAAATGACCGGAGCCCTGCCTAATTCCCCTACAATTGCCTTTCTCCTAAATGTTATATTACCTTAATTCTACTACAATACTCTGTGACACTTTTTATCTCCGTTGCATTGCAAAAACATGTCGATCTAAGTAAACAAAATCAAATTTTACTATCAAAACATGAAATTGTCGCCTAAGAAGCTAACTTAAAAAACCAGATAAGTGGCAACCCCATAAAATCATTCTGAGTGGCAATCGAAATACCATTTTCTTCTTCTTCTTCAACTCCAAAATCCAGATAAGTGGCAACCCTATAAAATCATTTTGAGTGTCAATCGAAATATTATTTTCTTCTTCTTCTTCAACTCCAAAATCCAGATAAGTGGCAACCCTATAAAATCATTCTGAGTGGCAATCGAAATAGCATTTTCTTTTTCTTCTTCTTCAACTTCAAAATCCAGATAAGTGGCAACCCTATAAAATCATTCTGAGTGGCAATCGAACTACCATTTTCTTCTTCTTCTTCTTCAACTTCAAAATCCAGATAAGTGGCAACCCTATAAAATGATTCTGAGTGGCAATCGAACTACCATTTTCTTCTTCTTCTTCTTCTTTTTCTTCTTCTTCAACTTCAAAATCCAGCTAAGTGGCAACCCCATAAAATCATCTTGAGTGGCAATCGAACTTCCATTTTCTTCTTCTTTTACTACTTCTTTTTCCTCTTCTTATATTTCTTCTTCTTCTTTGTTAAGAAATTGGTAAATCGAAAACCTTCAATAGCGTCAAACAATAAATACAAGATTTACAATCTCCGATTACCATAAAAATCTTATTAGAAAAATGAACTGCCTAGAGGTCAACCAATTTTGAGTGTAATAAAATACAAAAAAAATGCTTACCATCACACTCACATAACACACCCCTTGCACCACACAGCACGCATCCACAGCGGTGCCATTAGAAGCATACGCTACCCAAATCAATAAAAATCATTCGCACACATTAAATGCTGCAGCAAAAAGCATAATTTCTATGCAGGTTACGTATACGCCACGGCAGTCACAAAATAAATAATCAACAAACATAAAAGCAAAAACAAAAACAAAAACATTTAACACTTTGAATATACGATGAAAGTGATGACGAAAAGCAAAATCGTTAATCTGCTACGCTTGTGTTGGTGAGCGTACGAACATTTGAAATGTGTTGATGAAATTTGTAGGGGAAATTCACGCACCATCAGCTATGAGGTGTTTGAGTGTTGGTGTTGATGTATTTATAGGGATTGTGATCTATGGGTGAGGCACTCGTCGCCAGCAGCCGAATTCTATGTCACAGCATTTTCTATTTGCACTGAGAGTGAATGAGGTAACAAATAGGCTTATTTATACAGTTATACTTGGCATACGAAAAGTGAAAGTTGCTGCAATGATGGTGGTGAGCAGAGGTAATGCATTTATATAGTTCAAGGTAAGATCTAAAAAAATTACTTTGTAGCAATTAAATGCATAGAAATTCAACATAGCTATAGAATAGCAGTCGAATGTGTAAAATGCTTTGAGGTATTTTAAAACATTGTAGCTAGTACTTTGTGTATTGACACGATAGTTGGCTGTACCGAATTTCGGTAATTTACGTTAACCACTGCAGAAATAATTGACGGGGAAGCTATTATTTCTTTAGGATGCAACAAACTCTTTTTCAACTAACTACACTCTCTTTAAAAGATTCATATTAACCAATTTGATTTACCTTATTTAGGTATTGTAGCTTACCCCGTGGGGTACAAAGTTAAAATTTGTGTTCGGACACCAACCCTCGTTTTCTAGTAATTTACGCTTTTCATTTACATTCATATTAATAGGAAAGTATGCAACTGTACCCAATGTTAGAACGCCTACTTTTATTTCATCTCTCACTTTTCCAAAAAAAAAATTCGACTTATTAACTATGTCTTACCCGTTAAGGTAATGCTGTTAAAGCGCTAAAGAATGAAGTTACTCGTTTGTATATCAAGTAACGAAAATAAAAAAATTTGAAATATATCACCCACTTTCTAAATAAAATGGTCGAAACAAATATGTATGTACTATATGTAGTTGTACCTATTTAAGGTACAATTTCTAAAGCGTTTTGTAAAACGAAATTTCTATTTTATATTGGAAATAACATAGATAGACAGAGAATTTTGGAACTGTCTCCACTTTTCATTTAAGTGTTAATATAAGTAGCTGTACCCATTTTCGGTATTGTTGTATATGCTGGACCCAAAACACGTGACATGCAATTTCTAGTTAGTATAGCAGGCGATCCAGAGAATTTTGAAATATCTTCAAATTTTCATTTAAGTTTTGATATTAGCGACATAGTAGATATATATGTGGGTAGTTGTACCTAATTTCGGTATTGTTGCACATGCGTATCCGGAAACATGCGATTTGAAATTTCAAGTTTGTCTGTCAGCTGCCAAAGCCAATTATAAATAATTTTCCATTTAAAATTGGATACTTTCGGCACGGTAAGTAGCTGTACCTAATAGCGGTACTGCGATATGCGTTATGAAATTTCAAATTTGCATCTGATTTACTTTTATATCCATTTTTCACTGCTATACACTTTCGGTAGAACGTTTGTTGATACGAACATGTACCTATTTTCGTTATTGTTCTAAAAGGGATGTTTCAAAACATGTTTTTATGTTTTTTAAGACTTTAAAGTGTTTCAGAAGCGATCTTAAGTTTGTACCAACTTTATAATTGCTGCCCATTTTTCTCTAAAAGGCTTAATGTTAATAACATGGCAATCTGTACCGAAATCTGTAGCTCAAGCAATGTCAAATGATTGCAGGGCTTAAAATTTTGTAAGATTCGCCACATCCGCTTTTATTGTGTCTTTCGTTTAGCGCTCGACAATTGTGATTTATGCAGCTATCCCCTATTTTGGTAATTTACCTTAAACTTTATCGGAGACGCTGTATCGTGATTGTATGGGAGCTGCTATTTTTGAAAACAACAACGTTTACAAATATCCTTGAAACATAGCACCACTTCTACTTTCGCTGCATTAAAAATATAAAAAGTTTGCACCCAAAGGGCAGATTGGCCCGCGGTTTTGTTTTCGCGCTGTACATACAAGTTATGGATCCACAGATGCCTGCGGTTTCAACATCATAATAAACCGAAAATGATGAGGTGACTGGCCACAAACCAGCGTATCAATACCATGGATATATGTAAATTAGACTAAGTCGGTCTCAATGCAAAAGTTAAAAGTTTTTTTATTTTATTTTATTTTTTTTTTATTTTTTTTTTTTTTTATTTTGTTTTATTTTATTTTATTTTATTTTAATTTATTTTATATTATATTATTTTATTTTATTTTATTTTATTTTATTTTATTTTATTTTATTTTATTTTATTTTACTTTACTTTATTTTGTTTTATTTTATTTTATTTTATTTTATTTTATTTTATTTTTTTTTATTTTATTTTATTTTATTTTATTTTATTTTATTTTATTTTATTTTATTTTATTTTATTTTATTTTATTTTATTTTATTTTATTTTATTTTATTTTATTTTATTTTATTTTATTTTATTTTATTTTATTTTATTTTATTTTATTTTACTTTATTTTTCTTATTTTATTTTATTTTATTTTATTTTGTTGTTGGATTTTTGCGGTCTATTTTGTTTACATGGGATGCGAACCCGTGTCTGCACCAAAGCCGCTGTTAGAAAACTCTAACACAGTGTCCGAAAAGGGATCTGATGATGAGCCTGGAAACTCTAAAACATGTAATCCTATCCATCGCTGTTGATTTTTCCTTTGTAATTTTTCTCCAATTATCAATTTTTCCCAAAAAACTGACAATTAAATTCATTACGAATTATTGTTTATTTGGTCTCGAGCTTGCAAAAACATACAAATAATTTATTTTATTTTTGTTTTATTTTATTTTATTTTATTTTATTTTTTTTGTATTTTATTTTATTTTATTTTATTTTATTTTATTTTATTTTTTTGTATTTTATTTTATTTTTTTTTTTTGTATTTTATTTTATTTCGTCAATACTAGAATGTAATTGTTCAACAGCAATAAAATAGTTAATCAATTTATCGATGAAATTATTACCGCGCTCCCACCTTAATGTAAGTCTGCGCTACAAATAATTACGACGTCCAATATAGAACACAGCCACACACCCCCAGCATACACAGAAGGATCGAATAAACAGACGACTCAATGTAAGCAGCAGAATAATTCGCCATCAGCTAACCTTTGACAAACTTTTGCGGCTATTAATGCCAATGCAGTTCACCGTCTCCATGTCCTGAACTTCGTTGGTTACCTGACCGCAGGGCATAATTAACGGCATTATTTGTTGAAATATGCGCTACGAATATTTAACGGGGTGGATACTCTTTGTCGTGTGGGAGGTCGCTTATTTGAATGTGTGTGTATCAATTTGTTCAAGTTTACAAGTATTGAGAACATTAATTAAATTTGTAATTTCCATCTTGATCGTTGTGGTTTTGCGGAATGAACACTAATTATTATGGAGTTATGGAGCTTACAAAGCTCTGATATATTTATTTATGCGTATAGGTTAGTATTTGACCTGCTGCTGACCGGTCAGATGATTTTGGCCTTTGGGTAAAGTTGAAGAAACCATCTGATAGGAAATGTCTGCTTTCCCAAATCTTATTTATTTCCTAACAAAAAAATCGATTATTGAGTTATCAATACCTCTACGTCACATCCCAAGTACCAATCCCAGCTCCAAGTAAAGCCTTTCACTTCATCTGCTTGTGATGGAACTACCTACATACTACACCATCATACATCATTTGCTTGAATATTTAAACTTACAGCACTTTTTTGTTTATAAAGCTTTAATTACCAAAACAAATACAAATAAAAAGCTATAATAACAATAATGAATGAATTGAAGCGAAACCAGGAAAACAGGATGATTCATGTATATATAACAATGAGATAAATAAAATAAAAGAGATACAAACATAAAAAGCAAACAAATAAGCAAGCATACAATCATTTATAGTACGTGATTGATGTGATTGATAGCTTTTTGCTTGCATTGCATATCATGGTAACGGTATACTTTGTAATTTATATTTCACATTTTACAGAATATTTAACACTTTGAATAATTGTAAGGATACTGCGTCGTGATTTATTTATTTGGTCTGTCATTATTGTGGTTTTGATAGGCTTTCACATTAGTAAGTTGAGTTACATATGGATTGAATAATATTCTGATAGTTGTGTATACTCGTATTAAACTGACTAAAAATATTTTTTTTATTTTTTAAATTTAATACTCTGAAACTAAATATTAGTTTCAAGAGGCTTATCATAACTACCTTGGAATTTTCGGACTGAACTCAATTACCAAGTCATTGAAAAATAGTAAAATTTTACATTTTCTGAGGACAATAGAATAACACTAGAAAATATGTATTTGTGTGACTTCTAGCAACGTTCTTTTATTTCTGACTACTTCTATAACTATAAAAATTAGGCAACATTAGTACCTAAATTTAGTACTAAAAATTTAATTGCCTAAATATCTGTATACTGAAAAGAAATTCTAAAAATTCTTGGAAAAAATAGAAAAATTTGAATTTTTTTAATAAGATTAATATTTAATAAATTTTTTTTAATTTAATTACTTTGAAATATACATGCTGCAGGAAAATAATAAAAGTTCTCTGAAAAAATTCCAAATTTTATTATTATTTTTATTATATTAGTACCTAAATTTAGTACTAAAATTTAAATGCCTAAATACCTGTATAAAGAAAAAAAATTCTTGGGAAAATAGATGATTTTTTTTTATGATAAGATTAATATTTAAATTTAGTACAAATTTTTTTTTAAAATTTCGATAATTTTTTTTATTAGATTAGTACCTAAATTTAATACTTACATATTTTAACTACCTACAAATCCGTAAACTAAAAAAAAATTGTAAAAACTCATGGAAAAAAGAAAATTTTGATATTTTTTTTCTTGATAAATTTAGTACCACAATTTAGTGCCCAAAAATTTTTCAATTTTATTGTCTACAAATCTGTATACTCCAAAAACAATTCTAAAAATTCTGTGAAGAAATATAAAATTTTGATAATTTTTCTCGCGACAAGGTTATTGTATGTACGTAAATTAGTACTAAAATTTAATCTGCATACTCTAAAAAATTTGTGAAAAAATCATGGTCGGAACTATTTGTTTATGAATATTAAAGAACGTTCTTATAACTTTTTACACGCGAACCTGATCACTAAAAAAAAATTTCATTCCTATTCGCGAATAAGAACACATAAGTTAATCGATGTCGGTCACGTTAGCGAATTCATATTGGAATCATTCGCATATGCACTCATTCCCCCGTTTGAATGTGAATATTCGTTATTTTATTCATTTTATTCGGGATTTGTTTTGGGACCATTTAAGACTGTTTTCGGGACTTATTCGGGATTGTTTTCCGATCATTTTGGGCCATTTCAAATTTCTTCTATATTATTGCCGGTTTTTCTTAAACCATTTTTTTGTCTCGATTTACATATTTATTTATTCTTATTCTCGAATATGAATGATGGGGATATTTTAATGTGTTTTTATTGGCGAATAGGAATGCAAATATTTTTTTGGAAGTTCAGGTTCATGAATACGATCGAACGAGAGTGAATATTTCTGATATAAAATGTTGATAATTTTTTTTATTTAAATTTGTTTATAATTCATGTAATACGAGTAGACAGTCATATACATATGTATGCTTTCATATAGTCTTTGTCAAAAAATAATTTTTCTGAGCCCAGAATTTTGTATAAATCGCAGAAAACGACTGTGCTAATAATTATGTACGCCACTTTCATTTATTTAAAAAAAAAAGTAACTTACATTTTACTTTTTATAGTTATAATTGGTATTTAAAAAAAAATTTCAAACAGTTCGTTTGACAATTAGTTAGGGAATAACAGTTCACTCGCTACCTAAGGGCGAGCACTCGCTATCGTATAACAAAGTCCCGTTTTTTTTTCGTTAGTTCCCTTAATAACGAGTGTGTCGCTCGCTCACGACTGCCGCGATTCGAGACTAGGTAGCGAGTTGAACTTTAAAAAAGCTTTTCATTTCTAAAAAATAAAAATAGACTTTGGTTGTTTTTGCTCGTTGTCATAGAAAATTTTTATTTATTTAATACCATCAAGTCATACTGGGTGTCACATCCGAATTATATTTAACATATATTTTAATTAATAGCTTTATTATTTCCTTTGTTAAACACTTTCCATAAGCATGAAAAATCGGTAAAAAAAAATAATGAATGACTTCAAAACAATAATTCACTGGACATAAGTTTGAAGAGCATAAATATGAATTGAGTAGATAATCACATAATTTTAACGACATTGTTGGTGTATTCGGTTAAGACATTCAAACCAAATCTGTGTGCTTTCATTTATGCGTTATTAAGCCAATTAGCATAAATAATTAACTACATTAATAACATTACCAAATAACATTGTTATTAAATATGAATAATGGAAATTATATAGGCTTATGCACCGATGAAGATAGAAATGGAGTGAGTTGGCGCTTAACCGTTTACAAGGTTTTGTGAGTCCAACAAAGCTCGCCAGTAGCATTAAAATTTTATCAAATAAGGAAAATAAGAATTGTGAAGAAATCTCACATCGGTCTTCATTTGGTTACTTCCATCGGAGTGGTGGTCGCGACTTGCTCCATGGATTGCTCATTAGTACCGACAACATGACCTAGTCCAATAGCCACTGGGTCCCAATTCATTGAGGTAGGTCGATGTTTCTGTGTTCAGACTTCGGTCCCGAGCGCTAGCTTTATCTCTATTAAAATCTGGTGAACTGGTTGAGTTCAGCAGTTGATGGGATACAGTGGTACACCACAAGGCAGAATTCTGAGCCAGAAATCCTAGTCACGTGATTGCGCTACGCACCTCAGAGCTATCGGGACACTTTGACTAGATGAGCAGGAGGCTGTGCACTTTCCGTCAATCGCTGCAAATTAATTCTTCTATTTCTTTCATGGAAACCTTATATGAAAGTTAGTTTAAGGAAGTTTCGGTCGCCCTATTCTGGGCTAGGGGGTAAGCGAGTCCTCTCGACTATGGTTGCACTCTAGCTTTGTGAGGTGGTGGCCCGGGCAATGGGACTGCTCGTCTGGTGGAACATGCTAGACATGGCTTACTCTGTTTACTATTGTATACCTGGCCGGACAGGTAATCTTTAGAAGGCTACTTTTATATCAGTATTCTATCGAGGGATACTTCTTCGGATCGGTGCACCTGTGAACTAAATAGTTCACGGTTGGATCAAAGTTTGCCTGACCATTGTAGTGTTTTCCAAACTAAAGTCGAACTGCCAAACACCTAATAAGGGACTGAGCTCAACAGAGGTCCGGTCGAGGTTGTTGTGGTAATTACTGACCTCTCCCTTAGTTGCGACTTATGAAATGAATTGGGAACTAATGAAATGGAAGCATCGGGCCGTGGAAAATTCGGGTTTCCAGTGGTTGCGTCTTGAAGAGATGGGCCACGAGTCGGCTAAACAAGTTCTGGCATGGCCTCTAACAAGGTGTGGTGATACTTCTAGAGTGGATTGTATATTCACAAATGCGTGCGGACAACTAAGTGAGCCTAGATGTTTGGACGAAGGTCACATTTTCATCTGCTTGAACAAGCTTGGACACGGGACATCTTTATAAAAGTCGAATGGAACGGCCATACAAAACAGAACACCCACAACATGGAAGTAAGAACTTTGAAAGGGATCTTCGAAAGTCACTTATTATCTCGCTGAGAGTCCAGCTGTGGCTAGTTTAAGCCAAACAACATTGGTCAAAGAAGATTCAGAATGATCCGTGAAAGTGAGCAACAGATTTTTTTTCAAAATAAAGGGCCTGAGTTCAGAAAGAAAACTGATAGAAGCTGCCTGCCAGCACAGCGGTTGCATATCCAACCACCAAGTGCGTTAGATGGACTTGAATATAGCCGCTGCAAAGTATCTACGTCGTAAGAGACTACTAAGACCTGATACTCCAAGGTTCGACGTGGTCAAATGAATCTCTACTGCAGCTGTCGGTCTACTGAAATCAGGTGCTAACGTTGTGTCGAGTAGGATTCATACGGGAAACCGACTGTTTAAATCGCCTAAAACAGCAACAGGGAAAAAAAGGCAATCAGTACGTTGATAAACTTTTGGACATGAATTAGACCAATTAGTCTCTTCCTGTTACATGCTCAAACAAAAAGGAGCACTGGCTTTGGCCGCATGCTTCTCTGCTAATCAGCCGGCCTTCATCTTAGACTAACAATACATAACTTGACTCTTGTGATAACTCGACTTTGGTTATTACTGCTTCATGTCAACTGCCCAAGTTATTTAATGTTGACGTATCACCCTGTCCCTAACGGCTACTCTAGCCACCAACTTAACACAGGGTGCCATGAGTATATTTAGAGTAGCATACTTTAGCTAGTACAACAACCAGCAGTCAACGAAAACACAGTGACTATCAAACTTTCAAAGCGCCACAACATGGCGTATGAGTAACACTCAAGTTGAGTTGACAAATCACTCATTAAGCTTACGCGCGCTTTTGAGCAAAAGTTGGAGCATAATATTCAAACGCACTAACCCACCTTCTAGGCAGATATATGGGTCAATTTTTACAGCATTGTCTGTGCCATCCTGACATCTCTTGTGCCAACAGCAGCTGAGCTATACAAATTGCTTCACTTTCCATTTCAGTTGAAATCGCTGTTTCGTACGTTGTGGATGCTTTAGTACGACGCGCCATTGAAGTGTTGTGTTGATAATTTTAATACATAAAAAAATAATAATTTTATTTATATGAAATCAGTAAAAGTACAGTAAGCGTGAACGGAAATCTTTGTAAAATAGTATTAAGTGCAAAACTAATAATTTTTTACTCAAAGAAAAGTTAACCAAGAACTCGAGCTGATGCGAAAGAGTAAAATTCGCAAGAAATTGTGAGTAAATTTTTTGTTTTGTTTTTTTCTTTTTGTTTTTTTGGAAACTATTTTAATGGTAATAGAAAAAATTTATTTACTACACAACAAACGCGAACGCAATTGAGCATGCGATAAGCTTCATTTGTTAGCTTTATTACATCCTTAAAGCTAAGTATCGCTGCAATCGGAAGGCTTTCTTAAGTACCTTAAAATTGATGGACAATGGACGGATAAGAAGTAGCTTATGGCACCTGTCACATTTGAGTTGTTTTCTTTGTTGCTTGCTTGCTTTCTTTTGTTCTGCCATCGCACAATTTTTTGGTGCGATTTGATTTCATCTCAGTGAATGGGCACTTTTCTCTGCTACTCAATGCCTCACACAAGCTTTCAGGCCACTGACCGTCGTCTGTAGGTTGATTTATTGCTTTTGTGATACAGCGGCAGCTGCTTGCATCTGACAAATATATATATGTATGTGTATGTGATGATAAATTTAGAAGAGAAATTCATTTGTAGATGATTGTTCTATGCTAGAAATGAGTTGCAGAATTTTAAGAGGAAACAATAAAGATTTTTAATGCTATTTTTTGAGAAATTAATGAGATTTCGGAACATGCTTTCGAAAGAAAACAACGTGTTGTACTGCTTCTTCTTATTAACTTCCAGTATCTGGTCGACCGAACTTTTATGGGAAAATTTTTATATACAGTTCCTCTTAACAATTTAGCTGGCATCCCTTTCCAGATTTTTGATGAAAAAAGATATAAAATACGATTTATTTGATAAAAATTTTAGCATAACTTGTTTATTTATTAATTTTTTTTTTAATTTTAATAAGGTGGCAACTTGTTTAACACCTCCCAAGTGGCGAAACTTATGTAAGGGAGCTAAGATTATAGTAAATAACTTATAAAAAAAATGTCATAGAAATGTGGCAAGTCGTTTTCGAAATAGTTACGCATTTTCAAAGAAATAAATGTATAAAGATGGCAACCCTAGTTGGTTTTTCTGTTTGAAAATATTTTTGTTAAAATACAACGAGAAATACCTTGCATTTGATACCCATATTGTCATATTTTACTCAATGTTTATAAACTACAAATAGGTGGTAACCCTGCAAAATACCTTCTAGTTGAAATAAGCAGTAGACCTTAAAATACAGTTGACTGCCTATGTTCAAAATTGCATCCAAATGGATTTAGATAATTTCAAGACAAACGAGATTAAGCAAAAAATAGAAATACATAATAGTATTAGGTGGCAACGCTGGTTTGTAACTCTACTCAGAAATATATTTACGTCCGATCTTCGTTCGTTTTATTTGCCTAATTCGTCAATGATTTTTGTTGTGGCGGGTTTCGAGAAAGTTTTTCACGGCTTCAAACGTGCAACATGCTCAACCGAAAAGTGTTTATTCGACGTCAGATCCAAGGAGAGCAAGACTCTGTCTACGTCCACAAATCCACTAAAGATTGTTTGTTTCTGGCCTTTCTTACTTCCTTATAGACGGATGTCGAATTATAAATATAAAAGACATATGTATATCAGGGTATAGAACCTAGAATCTCAATATTAGTTTAAAAGACGCCAGTATGATTTCCCCGGTGTACGCCTAGGTCTTAAAATCATGTCATAGGTCCAACTTTCTGGTATTGGGGTATTTCGGAAATGAGTCAATATTTCAAGCTCCTTTAGCCTACTTTTTCTGCTCTCAATCTTGGTGCCAGAATAAAGTGATCAAAGCCGCTTCTATCTCGAGTTGGCATACCTTTCCTCATCGTTCCAATTGTTATTTCGAGCATCTTCTAAACAACAAACTTACCTTGCTTTCCTGCCTCCTTTGCTGCAAAGAAAAGTTGGCTTATTTTGGCCGTCCCTAAATGGTACTCAAGGGTTATATTTACATGTCGAAAAGTGAGCGTATTCCATGCCGTCGCTCAATAAGAAAGAAGTGTTTTCTCCACTACAAACATGAAAAATCCCATCATGGTTTTCTTTTTAATTAATTTACAACATTAATGAGTTCTGTGGAATTCATATAAAATGTTTGCAAGACGGAATCAACCAAGCGGAAGCTTTATGACCCACAAACTGTCAAAGTGTAAACTTAATAACAATTAAATGATGATGTCCACTTGTCAATTGGAGCTCCCTAAAGAAATGCGTAAAAGGTAAAAAGCAGAATGTAAATTTATTACAACTTTGCGTGATCATAAATGTGTGTGTGTGGTAGTGTGTGTGTTTCAGCCTTGAACATAAATACATATTTTATGAAATTTTTGTATGTAAATAAATTATTTATTCGTATAAACTTCATTACTTTTTATATCCTGCCGGATGTGGATACAATTTGTTGTAGTAAATACAAACACATACATACATATTAACAGTTCCAACAACGTGTTAGTAGCGCAGGCACTAACAAATTCTTTGGCTCTCTTGTACCACGTTATGCGTTTTTGCACCTTCACCTAAGCTATATTTACTTCATGTCTGTCTCCACACAACTAACCTATCACGTTTGGTCATGAGTGGTTATTTAAGTTTTCAACAGCTACTAAGATTGGAGCACACGTGCCAGGTTGGTGGTGTAGTCTAACACTTGCATGCACTTAAATGCAATTCCCATGAGTTCTTGCAAGTACTTAAAGTAGTCAAGTTTTTTTCCACTAAACTTTGGTTGAATTTCCCTTCTTGCCAAAGCTTTGCGTTTTATATTTTTGTTGAGTACATAAACAGCTCATAAACATTGTTGAATACACACGCCTATCTGTATTCATTTTTGAAGGCATGCCAAGAAGCTATTAATGTAATTTGAGGAAGTAAAGTTCTTAAATAATTTGATTATACAAAATGATAAAAAAAATACAACCACTTTTTACTTTTTTCTTTGCTGAATCATTTTGGGACTATTTTCGGGATTATTCGTTATCATTTCAGGACGGGTTTAGAAATACTTTGGAACCATATCAGGATTTGTTTCTTTCATTCGGAATTGTTTTCGAAACCATTTTGGAACTTTTACGAAACCGAAGTGATACCGAAAATGTTTCCAAAAAATACCGAAAACAACCCCAAAAAGCCCGAAATAATCCCAAAAAACAAAAATACCAAAAACAACCCCCAAAAAAACCCGAAGTAAACCCAAAAAATCCGAAAACAACCCTAAAATTATCCTGTAATGATCTTGAAAAGACACCGCAAAAGTCCGGGAACTGTCCAAAAAAATCATGAAAACAATCCCAGAAACGTCCCCGCAAGAAATCCTTAATTTGATATCCCAAAAAAGTCTTGAACTGATAACGAAAATGGTCCCGAAAAAGTTACGAAATAAACCCAAAATAAAACTAAAAAATCCCCAAAATTATCCTGTAATGATCTTGAAAAGAAACCGAAAAAGTGTAGGAGTTGCACCAAAAAGTCATTCAAACAATCTCCGAAACGTCCTCGCAAGAAATCCTTAATTTATTATCCCAAAAAACTTTTCAATTTATACCGAAAATGGTCCCGAAAAATTCACGAAATGAACTCGAAACAAACCTAAAAAATCCCCAAAACAACCCCAAAATTATCCTGAAATGATCTTGAAAAGTTCCCCGCAAGAATTAGTGAATTAAGTATCCCAAAAAAGGTCCTGAATTGATACCGAAAATGGTCCCGAAAAAATTACGAAAAAATCCCAAAATACCCGAAATAGAACAAAAAAACCCGAAAATCCCCAAAGTAACCCCATCCATCCGGAAACAATCTGAAGTCTGGCACTCGGCAAAAGGCAAATATTTTAAAATCAGTCATCGACATCACACGAAATCTCATTCAACTACTCATTTTAAGCTATCAGCTGATGATACTTTTACTGACTAACGCCTTTATAAGTATTTGCAGTTATATAGCAATATTCAACTTGCCCGTCGTCCTTGAAGGCTGTTTGCAGAGTTATGTTTATCAGCAAATAGCTATGACCCAAGAAAAAATTGTGTAAGTGATTGTAAAAGAAAGATGACGAAAATAGTTATATGTTTTACCAAAGCCCCTTTCTATTCGTAAGCACATAACCTCAAAGCTAATTATACCCAGCGTACTAGTACTAGTACAAGGGTATTATAACTTTGTTGGGATAACGGTTGGTTGTACAGGTATAAAGGAATCGAGATAGATATACACTTCCATATATCAATATCATCAGGATCGAAAAAAAATTTGATTGAGCCATGTCCGTCCGTCCGTCCTTCCGTCTGTCCGTTAACACGATAACTTGAGCAAATAATGAGATATCTTCACCAAATTCGGCATGCGTACTTATTTGGGTTCAGAATAGATTGGTATTGAAAATAGGTAAAATCGGACCATAACCACGCCCCTTTTTCGATATCGAAAATTTCGAAAAACGTATAAAACGGGTTAATTCAATATCAGAAGCAGCTACAATGATAAAATTTGCAATATGTATTGACTTAGATGTTATACGGCCGATTTTGTCAAATTTTTTGAAAAGGGGCGTGGCACCGCCCACATATGTTTGAAGAAATTTTCAAATTTTGACTCCCAATAACTTCAGAACAGTTTGTGCTAGTATACCGAAATTTTGTAGAGGGCATACTATTGTTGTGTTACATTCAGCTGTAGAAAATAAACGAAATCGCTTCGCGACCACGCCTACTTTTTCATAAAAGTTATATTGAAAGGAAATATTGAAAAGTCCATATCTAATTAACTGATACCGCTATAATAATATAATTTGGTACATACATCAATTTTCATATTCTTTACATTATTTTTGTAAAATTTTGGAAAGTGGGCGTGGCACCGCCCACTTATGTGTCACGCAATTTTCAAATTCGACTGCTAATAACTTCAGAGTACTACCACAGAAAATAAGAAAAATCGGTGAACGACCACGCCCACTTTTGGACTAAAGTTCTCTAAACGAGAGTTAGGAAACCGGAATATGCAATATCTGTTTAACTGATAAAGATATAATGCTAAAATTTAGTACGCTCATTCACCTGATGATATTTTTAGTGTTGTTTAAAGGTTTTTTGGTAATATTTTGGAAAATGGGCGTGGCACCGCCCACAAGTGAATAAACAAAATATCAACACTTCACTATTAACAAGCCACTGTGATAGTATCATAAAGATCTGCAATGAAAACTGATCTTCAAATAGGGACAAACAATATAATAAAATCCGTGGGCGTGCCACCACCCACTTTTTTAAAATTATGTAAATATTGATTAATGGACACATATATGTATCCGTATATCAAAAATTACACAAAATACGTTAAAAGTTATGGGCATGGCACGCCTTCTTTACCAAAGTTATATATAGCACATGGTATAACCCTTGAAAAGCTCGATTGAGTACTTTTGGCTCATGTAAGCGGTTAAAGCCGCGCCCACCAAATTCGCTATTGTTTAGGCTCGGAATAGATTGGTTTTTAAAATGGGCGAAATCGGATGAAAACCACGCTCCCTTTTTCTGAAAACTAACGCTGGGTATTTAATGTTCGGTTCACCCGAACTTAGACTTCCTTACTAGTTTTTTATAAAATTTGTTTACCCCAATTAAAAATTTCCTTTGAAAACTTTTAACCTCTCCACTTAAATAAAATACTAACCTATAATTTTTTGTTTCGAATTTCTCACTTAAGAGATACGAGTAGCAACCAAAGTAGTGAGTTCTCCTAATTTTTTTTTTGCTAGCTTAATTTTTTTTTTCTTTTTAACTCAAAGTTTTTTTTATAAACCTTTCGATCAAAATAAATAAAGCTTATATAAGCTGAACATTTCTTAGTAGAGATTTTACAAGTACCGAATAGCAGCTGGAAAATGTTACTTTTAAGTGCCTACTACAACCCACATCCATATCAGATTTATTAATATATACAGTGGAAGCAGAGCACAGTGGCAAATTCGTGGTGTGGATGTGCTTTCACGCAAGTCTCCTTATTATGTGCTACCTTTCAAAGCAACAAACATTTATATGCTGAGGTGGAGGCTGAGTTTCTAACACGAAATTCATGACCAAATGTTTAGCGGTGAATTAAGAAACATATTTTTGAGTGTAACCATAAAAGTAGCTCATGAAATATTAACAAGCTAAAACAAGGGAAATTTTACCAGAGCTCGAAAATAAGGGCAGACCAAAAAGTTCAAACAGTTTCTCGTTTTATCATTATATTATTTTATTTCATTTCATTTCATTTTATTTTATTTTATCTTTTTTGGTTTTTTTTTTTATTTCATTTTTTTTACTTTATTTTATTTTATTTTCTTTTATTTTATCTTATTTTATTTTATTTTATTTTATTTTACTTTATTTTATTTTATTTTATTTTATTTTATTTTATTTTATTTTATTTTATTTTATTTTATTTTATTTCATTTTATTTTATTTTATTTTATTTTATTTTATTTTATTTTATTTTATTTTATTTTATTTTATTTTATTTTATTTTATTTTATTTTATTTTATTTTATTTTATTTTATTTTATTTTATTTTATTTTATTTTATTTTATTTTATTTTATTTTATCTTATTTTATTTTATTTTATTTTATTTTACTTTATTTTATTTTATTTTATTTTATTTTATTTTATTTTATTTTATTTTATTTTATTTTATTTTATTTTATTTTATTTTATTTTATTTTATTTTATTTTATTTTATTTTATTTTATTTTATTTTATTTGATTTTATTTAATTTTGATTTACTTTATTTTTTTTAACTGTATTTTACTTAAGTTTGATTTATTTTATTTTATTTCCTTTTATTTTATTTTATCTGCAATTTCGTCTATGGTATTACGACGAAACCAAATTTATTCCCTTTATGTTCACTTATGTATTACTTAACCAGCTTTTACGGATATATGTACATATATAAATTTAATACATCGCTTTGACGCACAATGACTTTGTTGTTTTATATCGAGTCTGCAACACACGGAACTGAAAAAAATAAATTAAATTGCGGCCACGATAGTTGTTCGTGCATGTCAGATTTGGTTATAAGTTTTTGCCTCCTTGCAAGTATATAAACCTGTGAATAAGTATGTATATATGTACATATTTTAAACACGATTATAATGCTAACTCATCATGTTAACTCAACAGCTTGGTCATAGTTAAGCGGCTTACTTTAGTACTGTCTGCCATGTCGTATGAGTAACATTAATTTGAATACATATTTTATGAGCACTCACACTTATGCCATGGTGCACGCATATACATATAAATGCAAGCATACACATATACATACGCATGTGCATATATGTATATATACCCTGCAGTGAAACAGCAAAAAATTCTTTAAAAATATTAATTCAAAACTAGAATTTTCTACCAGGCGGTAAAAGACCAAATTTGTACTAGCAAAAATTCAAATTTTCTGAGAAAACTTCAAAACCCAGAATTGGAAAAAAATCCAGTAGTATTTCTATTGTAAAGTTTTATGTTTGTGACACTAGATCTCAATGCTATGACCGCTCGCATGTGCGTCAAGGTCTTTTAACTTTGTCCGGAAGCATTAGCCTTTTGACCAAAAAAAATGTTGGCATATTTTGAACGAGTTTGAGACTGGAATAGTATGGTATTTATTTACAACTCATTGAATTGACTACGGGGTATATATTTTGCAAATGATGTGACGGCTTAATACAGTTTTGTATGGCTTAATTTGCTGGCTTATAAACGCTTTGTTGTTGCAGAAAAAGCAATTTGTTCACTTGTTGAAATTTGATTGTGTTGAATGTTTCATTCCGTTTTTACAGTCGAGTGAGTGAAAAAGCCGAAGCGTGAAAAGTTACCAGACCGTTAAAGTGAAACATGTTTTTATTCACTTTTAAACAAAATGCCCAAAAAGTGTAAACTCGCCAGCGAATAGAAAAAGAAATGTATTTTAAAAACTATAAAAAGAAAATTTACATTCTATATTTTTTCGAAAATAACTTTTGACTTAGTTCGTTATTAGAAAAAATTTAATTTAACATTAAGCATCGGTTATATATACCTAGATCCTTAACGCTATTTATCAGGTACATTTCATTGTGTTACAATTGGTTTAAAATCATGTGTTAACGTACATATGTATATATGTATATTAGAACTTATAATTAACAAAAATTTTCTCAACTTATTGTATGCTTAAAAATTTTCTTACAATAGAAGTTGTCGATAGAATGACAGCCTTCTGTATTGCTCGTCGCTTTTCGGTGAGTTGAAGCTTCTAGAGGATATAATAATTGGGATGATGTCGGCTTTGTCTACTTTCCACATCTCCTTTATTTCGTGCGCTAGACTTTGATATTTTCTGAGCTTCTCCGTAAAGCACTCTTGCAGGTTGTGTGTATTTGGTACGGCTATATCTATTAGGTACCCCTGATTGAGTTGCTTGTCAACAATAGTTATGTCGGGTCTATTGTGCGACAGGCTATGATCTGTCAAAATAGATCGGTCCCAATAGTAATCAGCACAACAACTGAATATCTAGAGAGAGTTAAAAGATTATTAAAGTCCTACCTAAATGGAAACAACCTTTTCAAAGCCATAAACACATTCGCGGTCCCCGTTCTTACAAACACTTTCGGCACCATAAAATGGTGTGACACAGAGTTTGTAATACGGGCACTCCTCCATAATTAAATTGTAACGCAGCGCTAGTGACTGGTGTATGATTTTTGCCATCTGGTTATGCCTTAATAGATATTCCGTGGCCGCCAACGTTACGCATGCACCGGTGATGTGGTGGATTGTTTCGGGCTTCCTCTGGCATCGCCTACAACTATCATTTTCAATTGGGGCACGCATTACATACTTGCAGTGGTTTCTCGTTGCAATTACTTGGTCTTGGATAGCCAGCATGAACCCCTCAGTTTCGGCGTATATTCCAGAGTTTACTAGCCATTCATTGGATGCTTGCTTGTCTACTTTCGTATGTTCCAGAGCATAAGCGTGTCTTCCATGGATAGCTTTCATTTTCCATTCTTGATTCAATGTTTGCAAGTGTTCAACTTCTGTAGGGGGATCTACTGTGTTAACCTCTTGCAGATTTAGAGGTGGATACTTAAAGTCTGCTTCGCATATATCCTTTAAAAGCGAGCTCTGCTGGTTGTGGAAGTAAAGACGTAGCTTATAAATACATTTTCGGTGAAGATGCTTTATATCTACCAAGCCACGTCCACCTTGACAACGCGGTAAGTACAGACGCTCTATAGCAGATTTAGGGTGGAGAGTTCTAGTTGCTCTTTTAACGCTCTCCAACTCTGTGTCACACCATTTTATGGTGCCGAAAGTGTTTGTAAGAACGGGGACCGCGAATGTGTTTATGGCTTTGAAAAGGTTGTTTCCATTTAGGTAGGACTTTAATAAACTTTTAACTCTCTCTAGATATTCAGTTGTTGTGCTGATTACTATTTCACTGTGCTGTGTCCTTCGCGCCTGCAGTAGACCTAAATATTTATAGCTCTCGGTCTCGGACATGCTTTCTATTACTTGGGAGTTGCAAAGCTGAAAATTTCGCAAGACGGGTCTCCCATTTACTACACTTAACCTGCGGCATTTATCTATTCCGAATGACATTTTAATATATTTAGAGAAATCCTCTGTAACTTCCAGCAGAGTGGTCATTTGGCGCTCGTTTGCGGCATATAATTTTATATCATCCATATATAATAGGTGGGAGAGTTTGTGAAAGGTTGACTGTGGAGTTTTTATAGTAAATCCATAATTGGTTTCGTTTAAGATGGTCGACAGTAGATTCAAGGCTAGACAGAACCATAATGGGATTAAAGTGTCACCTTGAAAAATTCCTCT
Organism: Sphenella marginata; assembly: GCA_951509765.1. Lineage (NCBI taxonomy): Eukaryota > Metazoa > Arthropoda > Insecta > Diptera > Tephritidae > Sphenella > Sphenella marginata. The sequence goes on from OX608079.1 coordinate 24,243,887, forward strand.
TTTTATGGGTATTGGTGCTTATTTTATGGTACCGTTTCGCTGATTTATGTTTGAGGTAACTTCCAACGAGGACATTAGATTTTGCAGTAGTCGCTTAGTATTCGGGGCTATCTTGTAAATGTCGAGGACTTGCATCAGCCACGAGTGTGGAACGCTGTCGAACGCTTTAGCATAGTCGATATAGGCTGTATAAATATTCCTCTGCTTGTGGTATGCTTGTTCCATAGTGACGGAATCAATGATAAGCTGCTCTTTGCACCCTTTGCTCTTTTTTATGCACCCTTTTTGTTCGATATGCATAATGGCATTAGAATCAATATGGTGGTATATTTTATCGGCCATGCAGGACGTTAGAAGTTTATAGAGTGTACATAGGCAGGTTATTGGTCTATATTTAGAAGGGCCGGTCGTGTTTGCTTCTTTTTGGAGCAGGTGCGTTTGTCCTTTCATTAGGAAAGCTGGAGCCGTGGATTCTGCCTGAAGGAAGTTTGTAAAGTGGAGAGCTATTGCGCGATGTGTTGTTGTAAGTTTTTTCAACCAGAAGTTATGAATACCATCTGGCCCTGGGGATTTCCAGTTTTGGGTGTTTCCCACCGCTTTTCCTATATCTTCCTCCGTTACAATAACATTTCCCATCTGGTTTACAGCCTCCATTCTCCTGTGTTCTTGGTTAATCCACGCGGTGTTTTTTGCATGCTCGCTTTCCGTGGACCATATGGACCGCCAGTACACTTCAACTTCTTCAATGCTTGGTGTTTCAGCGTTGTCGTTAACTGTGCCTTCTTTAAGTTTTCTGTAGAACAGTTTTTCATTATTCTGGAAAGCAGCGTTTTCAGTTCTTCTTTTCTCTGAAAGGGAATATCTTCGCAATCGGCTCGATTTGACGGCTAGTTTTTGCCGTAGAGTGTCTAAATACTGTTCCATTGTACTGTTCGGCATGTCCTGATTTGAGTGCATTTTATATTCTACTTTTATTTTTTCGATGTATTTCAAGATTTTTCTGGTGCGGTTTCCTTTTAAGTATTGAGTTAGTCGGCCGAGGTCAGCGCGTAGCTTCGTTATTTGGGTTAGCAACCTGTGTTTCCAGGGTGGGTTGCAGGGTTTGGACTTATAGTTTGCTTTTCGGCGAACTAACTTTCCACCAGTAGAACGAATTACTGCAGTTGCAGCTGCATATATTACAGTTTGGAGCTCCTCAAAATTACAACCATTCTGCGTTAAGTATGCTGGTAAAATATCGTTGTTCATACTGGTAACGGCCACTGATAATTTCTTAGTGGCTTTCTGGCGCGGTAGAATTGGTCTTAGAAGAGGGTCCGTCCCAAAAAACTCTATAAGGGCTCCTTGGAATTCCATTTTTAGGATTTTCGTGTCCTTGCTCTCAGTAGGAATAACGGGGGTTTCGTAATTTAATTGTTCTTGGGTCCTGCCCTCATTTATGATAATTGCTTCGTTCTCACGTTGTGAAATGTCCGGTAAAATCTCTGTGGTAAGTTCATCCATTGCTTCTTGTTTAAGCTCGTTCAATCTTCTGACGGATATACATATATTTATTTCTTATTATTGCACTTCGTTGATCACCTATTCTTTGAACTGAAACCTGAGGGTTTGGGAATGCCCTTTGGAAAGCTTCATAAAGTTTCGTTCGATATCCACTTTTACAAGTTTCGTTTTTTGTAATAATGTAGTAGCTTCGCATGATGTATTCATTCATTTCTGTAGTCCATTTCATGCGTTTCCAGGGGGATACGGCTCTGGTGGTTACCGATTGACTCGGTAAAACAGTCAGGGTCGGGTTTGGAATTATATCTATTACCGGCTCGTCAATGGGTTGGTCAGGCTGTGATGTCCCGCATCGCCCCTGACCGTTGCGATGCTCGTCCGAGGCTTCCATGTATACATTAGGAACCATTTTTCTACCAAGTGGGGCTAGCTGTGAGATGCGTGGTCGCTGGGCACGTAAAGGGAATACCCTTTTCACTGCATTATCAAGTTTTGGTTCGCGGGTGGTATTTGATTTCCCACCTACCTGGCATATTTGCCGGGCTTTCCCCTATCCGCCACCTGGGGACGCGCCCCATGGGGGATCTGATAACCCCGCAGGGGGGGGGGGGTTATTTTATTTCATTTTATTTTATTTTATTTTACTTTATTTTATTTTATTTTATTTTACTTTACTTTACTAGAGCTAGATATTGAAATATGTTTTAAAAATTGTATTCATCAAGCACCTGCCAAATACAGTCTGCATAATGAATAGTAAAATTGTTTGTCATTGTGCAGGTGATGCTGGTTACACATTCATACATACATATGTACATACCTACAGACCTGGCATATGATATTCATACATATGCTGTTCTATTTTGCCTTAATACAAAGCATCCGTCTACCTGCACATTTAATTTGTTGACGTTCATCCAGGCTTTGTATGTGAAAGTGTTTGCTTTAGCTGGATTAAAAGGAGAAGGGAAAAATATATTGGAAGCGAATGTATAGTAATAGTATTACATATTTACATTTTTACAAATTCACGGGATCATGTATAGATATCCTAACGAGATTAATTTTTGGTTATCTGATTAAAAAACAAGTAAGGAAAGGGCTGTCTTCGGCTGTGCCAAAGGCTTTATACCTTTCATGAATACGTATCACGACTTCAAGTGTTCGATCCTTACTTACGTACAATATATACAAACTCTGCAAAACTATGAATTAAAATAGACATAACCCAAACCCCATTTATTGGAACAATAGATTGTATGGGAGCTATGCATTATGTTAATCCGATTAATATAATACAAAATAGCTTCTCCATACCAAGTTTCATAGAGATATCTCTAAAAGTGAGTTACTAGTTTGCGTACAAACAGACAGACGGATAGACGGACATGGCTAAATCGACTCAACTCATCGCCTTGATCATTTCGGCATACTTATTGGGGGTCTACCACTTTTTCTTCTCATATTCCTACCATTTCATTATTATATAATTAATTTTTCTAAACACCAGTGTTGAAATGTATAGGAATCAATTTCTACGATATTTCTATGAGGAGGTTAGGCCCTGCTTGTCTTCTAATTTGGTCACCACGATTTGAAATTTTATTCTCAAAATTTCCATTTTTTAAGTAATGATTTTTAAGCACAATTTTCACAAAAAATGTTTTCACATTGAAAATGACATGAGAAATTTGTTACCTTCAATAATATACTACATCGACTACTGAGTGTAAGATCACCCTATTTCAACATACTTTAAAAAAACGCCCACTGTTAGATTTTTTTTCAATAACACCCGAATTCAAAATTCATTTGAAGAATGCCCTGTCTCAAAATGAGTTTCAAAAATGCCCTACCTGAACAAAAATCCCATAAACTTTCAGCTGAGATAGGGCGTTTTTGATAAAAATTCTGAGATAGGGTGTTTTTTTTAAATATTTTGAAATAGGGTCGAATAGCAGTCGACCATCTTTTCACGTTTTTAAATTGAGCACACATTTACAAAAATAATGTTTAATTTTACTGGGACTAAACCAAGAATCCCGGAACTTCAATAACATATCCCGAAAACCCCGAAATTGTCAAACTCCATAATAAGTAACATCCCTAATGTAAAATTAAACTCCTGACTCATGTTTCGGCAGCAAGTTGTCGTCCTAGTTTTAAACAACCTTCACTTTATGAACGTGTTATAAACTGGAATTGAACGCAGGACAGAAACCTCATTAAATTAGTGTCCTAATTAATTGTAATGTGATGTAATAACAACAAATAGTTTGGGGGCTAGTTTTCTTGATTAAAGCTTAGTAGTCACGATTTTTCCTTTACTTGCATGTTGTGTTCATGTTAAAGAAGAAGAATCATGAACACCAAATTAAACGAAACAAATAATTAGGAAAGCCACAGTGAAGCGTATAAGACAAATTAGCAAAGTCAATGTCGGGGTGCGAAGGGCGATAATATACCCAGTTGTGGGTGTTAGTAAAATAGAGCTTCCAGGAAAATTGGATGTGATCTTTGCTATACAACAAAGATCAACTCAAAGGAACAAGTTGCTAGGAACCCGAGAGAGCCCGTTTAATTCATTCCATATTTTTTTTTTATCAACTGCTGAAGGACATTGGTTTGAAGGTTTCAAATTTGTGTTCGCACGGACGTTAGTGCTTAATTTAATGATCGTCTCAGTGATAAAGTGGAAGTGGTCTGGCCTATCATACCGCAGATCCCAAGTTGAAGCATTAGCAGAGAGGTAACATCAGAAAGATTTTTATCAAAACACAACTGGGTATAAAAACTTGTATGAACTATTCGTATCGTCGGCAGTGAATGTCAAGTTGACACTGGCTCATGCCTCGGAGCGTTGCATTACACCGCATCATCTTCCAAAGCATTTGCAGGGACAATACTAAATGGTGCCAGACACACGCACACATACACATACATAAATAAATCTTAACAGCTAGTGTTGCGCGGAACCGAAGAACCGAAGGGGTCTTAAGATCTAGGTGAGAAGTAAAAGGCGAAGAAGGAAACCAACTCGAAAGTGGAACATAATCCAAACTGAAACCAAGATATTTTTTGGAGTACGAAACCCACCTTGAGCCTAGAAAGAATCTCCAGTTCTTTAAAAACCAAACTGGAACTAAATTCAAATACATATTTTTGTAATCAAACCCAAACCAAAAACCGTAATGGAAGCCAACCTGAAACAGAAACGAAGCCAAGGAATTTTGGAAGAAAGAAACCCAGCCCGAAACGGGAACAAAATCCAAGCTGAAATACAAATATTTTTGGAGAACGAATCACATACATACATATCTAACCCGGAAAGAATCAATAACTGATTTAAACGCAAACTGGAACTTTATCCAAGTAATTTTGGGACGAAATGCAAAGAGAAACCAAGAGGAAATCTAAGCTGAAACTGAAACATTTTTAGAGAATGAGACGGAGAAATCCAGCCTGAAACCCAGATATTTTTAGAGAACTAAGCTCCAATAGATAAAAGAAAAAAACCAGAACGAATCCTAAACATTTGTGGAATGAAATCCAATCCGAAAACGGAACGAAACTTACGAATTTATGAAAAATGAAACCAAACAAAATATCAGCATGAAATTCAAAAAATATTAAGGAACGCAATCGAAATTGAATTCTGAATGTAATCAAATAGTTGTTACGAATAAAATCAGACCTGAAACAAAAACAATAACAAAGCCGAAAAAAAAATTTTAAAAATGAAAAAAAAACGAAATAGCAATAAAACTGAAATATGTAATTTTGAACGAAAGCTCAACCGAATCAAAAATCTAAAAAATTTTCAACAAAAAAAATAGCAATCAAAATTAGACAGCAATTTGTAAAGTATTTGGGTTGTTCTCGAACAAAACCCGGTACTAAGAAACACTAAGCAGCACATCACTTATAACAGCAATCGTATTGAAGAAGAAGTATGCGTATTTCTAAAAATATCTAAAAAGCTTAAACACGTTGCATATTCCACTAAGCATGAATTTATTTATTTAACAACGCTGGCTGCGAATTTGCAAAGCAAAACATAGGAAATGAAAAAAACGGGGCATGAGTGAAAAAAAAAATGCGAAGAAAAAAAGTGCACAGAAAGAGCGCAACAAGCGCCCACTTGGGCAACAAAAAGCTCACCATGCTGCAAGCTTACACTCAAACACAAAAAAAGCTCAGCGTAAAAAGCTCACTCAAAATGGAGTGGATTTGTGCTTTGCGTGCCGCAATATGCCAGCTGTGTGTGCGTGTGAGTGTGTGTGTGTGCAAGCCACGAACAACAGAAATCTTGGAGCCAACATACTACAACATTTGTTTCTAAAGAATTATTCAGTTTCAATTACGCCGACAGCTTGCGCGTTTTGTTATTTTTTTGCCGCCACATTTGCTTCGTTGCATTTTGTGATAATTTCATTGTGTTCGACCAAATATTTGAAAGTCAAGGCATACAACAAAACGGACCAAAAAAAATTTCGCGTTTGCCATTGGCAATTATTGTGTGTTTGCGTGTTTTATTGGGCAGGTGGTTGTTGTAAATTTTTGATTCTATCAAAAGTGCAGGTAACCAACGGGCAAACGCAAATAAAAAAAAAAAAAAAAAATTACAAAAACGAGAAACGAGAAACGTGTTAGTGATTTTTGCCTCAAACGCAAAATTTTTACAAGCCGGTTTATTACAAAAAAAAAACATTGTTTTTGTAATTTATACTTCTTCATTCTTTTTTGGCGCTTTTGTGCGATGCTTTCACAATCTCAACGTGCCCACGCCGACCAAGAATAGCACACAACGCCTTTGTTCGAAAAATAATAAAATAAAAGCAAAATTTATAAAATCAGAAACAAAAACAAAGTGCATATTAAATTTTGTAGAAAAAAACATTAAATACTTCCAGAGAAATATAAAATTAGTTTTGGTGCAAATTTTCTGTTGTTGTAGAAATTTGCAGGTGGCACGATTTAGCAGCCAGAAAAGTGATATCTAAAATCTAAATTCAGAAAAGAAAATACAAACAAAAAAAAAATTTGTATCTATGTAAAAACAATCACCTATTGAAAAAAATTGTTCACCAAATTAACTGAAAACATCTAATAATTTATTTAACCTTCATATGCCACTTGTGTTGATTTGACACGAAACCCAGAATTCACCTTTAGTGTCAGCGTCACTACGAGTTTGATTGATTTTTCGGCAATTACTGTTAACTACGGCCTAAATTAGTCCAACAATTGATAAATATTCAAAATCAAGGGAAAAAAATAGGACACAAGAATTGTCAGAAATTAAAAAAATAAACGGTGCCATGACAAAATCCCAAGTGGCAAAATCCCAAGTAAAAAAATTGGGATTATGACACACCCCCTGCAGTGTCATAATCCCAATTTTTTTACTTGGGAATATGACGCTGCAGGGGGTGTGTCATAATCCCAATTGGGTTTTTGACACCTTTGAGCTGAAAAATTAGAAGGACATCACCGTGGCGGTAGCCACGGCTATGGCACACACCCGGAGTTGGAATGGCGTAGCCCAGGGTTATTTTTTGAAGCGCGGAAAGTTGAAAAGTTGTTCTGCACATAAAAAACGTGGATCGGGCCTCCGTAACAATAATCCGAAGGGGGAAAATCAATATTTTGTTTCTGTGAAAAGTTATTAGTGAAAAACCGAAAATTGGGATTTTGTCTCATTTTTATTTGGGATTATGACACCCAGTCTACAGTGTCAAAGTCCCAAGTAAAAAAATTGGGATTATGACACTGTAGGGGGAGCATTTTCTCGAAATTTTTCGAGGCCATTTTTTATATTATTTGCGCTGTATTTTTGGAATCTCATTTTAAAATGTTTTCAAAACCTCTCCAAATCTGTTTCTCGGAAATAAACATAAAAAAGTTCCTTAAACAATCAAAAAATCATTCCGAAACACCTCAAATGATAGCGAAAAAGTCTAGAAAAAAACTCAAATCATTCCGAAAATATGACAATAGTAATTTCGAACTGATTTCAAAAAAAGACCAAAAAATTATCCCGAAAATAATACCGAAATAGAAGACCCGAAATTATTCCTAAAAGTCCAGAAATCAGTTTCGATATGATCCGGAAATGCTCTCGTAACAGTTTAAAAATATTTCCTTTAAAGTCCCGAAATTGTCAGAACACAATCAAGAAAGTATCTCGAAAAAATCGAGAAAAGAATTCCGAAAATCCCGAAATAGTCCTAAAGTGATCCCGAGATCGTTCTGAAAAAATTCCTGAATTATCAATATCTCGAAATGGGACGAAAATAATTTCCGTAGAGTCCCGAAATAATACCCAAAAATCATTCCGAAATGCTTCCACAGTTAGCTATTTCCTTAATTCTTTTTTACCCACATATACTCTTCTATAATACGGTGCTATTATTTTTATTTCCGTTGCATTGCAATCAAATTCCGTTTTACTCCAAAAATAAAATAAAACTTTTCGTCCCGGCCTAAGAATTCCACTTGTTGCTAAAATAGCCTTGAAATGCGTATTTTGTCATTAAATTGAGAATTGTTAATTTTTGCATGTATTAGTGAGAAAGCTTTATATTTTATCCTACTCATTTGACCGCCAGTCACCATGCAATTTATTTTGAACCATAATTAATAGGACTTAAATGGACTTCACTAATATCAAATGCTTGGCGTGTAAAGCTATCGTTTACAAACAACAAAAACACACACACAGCCATTCAAGCCCTGCAGGGAAAATTTATAGTTCCGAATTGGTGTGCCTGTAGTTCAGTCAAAGCCACAACCTGGTCGCCATCAGTCTCCATTACATGCACTCAACTCTAGGGTACTTTTTTGGAACCATTTCGCGACATTTCGCAACCACTTAGGGATGGATTCCAATGCCGTTTTAGGATTATTTCGGGATTGTATCGTAAGCAATGGAAAAATTATTGCGAAATGGTTTGAAAAGAGTCCCAAAAACATTTGCAAATTAACTAAAAAATACTACGATAACAATCTGAAAAATTTCCCTAAAAACAACCCCGAAATAATCCCGCAATGTAAAGTACAGAAAAAGTATTCGAGCGCAATCTAAACCCAAAAAATATCGAACGCAATTTTTAAATTATACCGAAAGCATCCCGAAATGGTCCCATAGTCAAGAAAACGATACCGAAATTATCCCCAAAACGTACCCGTTAACAGTTCCAAATAAGAGCTAAAAATATTGCAAAAAAGTCCTAAAAACAACTCCGAAATAGCCTCGATATAATCCCGAAATGGTCCCGAAACCAATCCCGAGACCTTATTCAGTTACCTAACATCTAAAAAAATACTCTGATACAATCTCTTATTCGAAATCATCCCAAATATTATAAAAATATTTCCTTAATCAAGAAAACGGTACCGAAATTATGCCGAAAACGTGCCTAAAAACGGTTACTCATTGACAAGTTTTGAACTAGTGAAAATCTGGTTACTTATGAACCAGCTTTTTTTTATCATTTTAGATATATTTCTAGACCATAAATTTGTCTCACTAGTTACTTAATTTCTTCCAGAATATAAACAAAGTACAAAATTTACAACATAAACAAACACTCACTGGCATATAAATAGTTACACACACGTGCATACAAACAAACAAGTATAAAACATACATACAAACAACAACAACGAAATTTAAAAAGCATTAAACGCAAAACATTAATTACAAAAACAACAAAATCTGCCGTGAAAATGAGGTGAGCTGAATTAATTGGGTCAATAACAAATTACAAAAAAAAAAACAACAACAGCAAACTAAACGTCAAAATTCGCTCATAAAACCAGAAATCGTACAAAACAACAAGTAGCAACGACAATCGAGAAAAAAACAAAACAAAAAACAACAAAAAAGTTGTTTACAAAACATTTTTCTTCAACAGCTCAACAGCAATGAGAAATTTTTGACTTCCTTTTTTTACCAACAAAGTACAACACATTTTAAGCGTTTTCGTCCATTTGACAACAACTGTGTCGTCCGTCGCTCGTTCGTTCGTACATTGGCGATGCGTAGTCGTAACCACGCGAAGTTGTCATTAATGTCTTGCTGTCGCGGCGCCTCTGAGGATGTGTATGTGCATTGTTTAACGCTTGTGTGACACGCCCACTTTTTTTGACACTTTGGCATACGCTGTTTTAGTTGTTGTTGTTGTTGTTTTGCACTAACACATTTATGTATGTAATGGTTATGGTAATGGTACTAATGCAAATTGTATTTTATTTAACACTGTTGTAAGTTTTGAAAAATTTTTATTCAGTTTTTTTAAGCTTCTTTTATTGACTGCTTTTAATTCATTTTATTTACAAAAAGTTACGCTGTTGTAGGTAGTTGATCCGATAGATCATGATTCAGATCATTACTATGTAATTCAAAAACGCTAAATCCAATAGTGTTCCGTTAGCTAAAAACTATTTTTTTTTTCTTTCAAAACCCTCAGGAAACCAGCAAAATCTCAACAAAAACAAAACTAATTTTTTTTAGCTTTTACATGCCAAACTATCTACCTTTTCAAAACTTTTTGAAAGTGTTGTTAAGGACAAAATATATTTTGCTGTAAAGTCTTTAATCAGCCCATAGTATATGTATATACTGACTTACAGTTCGAGAATACGGTGCCTCCCATGAATTCAGGCAGAAAAAATTCAGAAATACAATTTTTCGGAACAAAGTTTTTCAGAAATCATTTTTCAGCAACCAAAATTCAGAATCAAAAATTCAGAAACACGTTTAGAAGCCATGCCTTAACCCATTGGTGACCTAAATTTTTATTTTTATAATTTCTAAATAATTTTTTATATGAAAAAAAAAATTCTCTACACTTCAGTAGTAAATATTTGAAGTTTTAAATGCATGCATTAACCCATTGACGACCTTATCTACTTTATTAATAACGAAATAGAATGATTCACCTCAGAGTAGCATTTCATAATTTTATAAATTCTGGAATTTTTTTATATTAGTTAGATCTATTACTGCACACTTAAAAATTAAATGTTTAAATTGTTAACCCATATTTGGACGATGTATGTATGTATGTATTAACCCATTGAAAGCCTAAATTTTTTTTTTTTAATTCTGAAATAAATATTTTTGCTGGTATGTTTAGCGTTATAACACAAGTAATTATGCATTAACCCTTTGGTGACCAACTTTTTTTCCTTAGAATTCATAATCAAATTCCTTAAATAGGAGGTGCTACATACATATAAATATTTGATAATATTGCGCAAAATTAAATTTTTTCCTGACGTCTCATTACCTTCTGAATTTTTACTTTCTGAAGAAAGACTTCTGAGAAAAATTTATGAAAAAATGTGTTCCTGAATTTTTGTTTTCTGAATTTATGGGGGAACCCTTTCTTCCGTTCTATGTTTGTAGATAGTTACAGAACTAATTTTGAAAGCATTGCCCTGTAACGCGTGCCTTAAAGAAATTTAAAGACTTATTTTATCTTAATTTTATTGACTTTTCATTATCGAGATCTACTTCTGTTTTGATCTTAAATTCTATTATTTATTAAGTATTTATTATCGATGTTTCGTTAGTATATAAGGTAAGATGTACTGTAGATGCAAAATACTGAAATAAATCACCCTACATACTCGTCCGCAATATTTTTAAACACTTTAAACGTTCTTTAACTCGTCTTGTCAAAAACATCTGGAATTTGACATAAATTCCCTTTAAAGGTGAAGCAACAAGTTGGCGGTTTCAACGTCCATTACAATTGATGTCAAGTGGCGCCGAATTGGTTGTTGTTGTTGCGTCAGCATGTTTGTGTATGTTCAGCACTTGTTGCTGGCGGCGTAACATTACCACAGACATAAATCTTTATGACTGGAGAAATATAATAAAAGCAAACAACAATTTGCTTTCAACTCCAAGGTGGGGTGGTGCTGGCAATTCTGTTTCGCTTAAGCTTTTACCAGCGCAAATATTGCCATTATGGGGATACATAAATAATAATGTTTGTTTATGTTAAAGAGAGCAGGAATTCAGAGCAAGGCAATATGTTTTATTTGTTTATATGTTTGAGATGTTTAGATGTTTAGATATTAAGCAAATCTTCTTTAATAATTATAAACATTCAACTCAATCGTGTATGGATGACTTCAGCAAAAATTCAATAAAAACAACATTGTTTCCCTCCTTTTCAACGGGTAAAGGGTGGAGCCACACATTTCTAGCAAGCGCTTTCGAAAATAGCTGAAATTTGTATACTGCAAAGTGGGCGTAACCACGCCTACTTCCACAATTAATTTTAATTTAATTTATTTTTGGTCAACTTTGGCTTAGATTTAATTAACTGTGACCAAATCCTAGATTGTAGAGTTACCAAAATATCGTATTTAAAATATAACAAACAAGTTGTTCAGAATTAAGTTTAAAAAGTGGGCGTAACCCTCGACAGATTTCGTTGATTTTCATAATAAACAGCTGCCTTTATGCATTCAACATTTTCACCTAATTTTTTTTTCAATAAATTAATTTATGTACGAGTTATAGCATACACAATTTTTGTGAAATAAACCATTATAAAAGGGGCGAAACCACGCCCATTTCCGACAGTAGATTTGTTGAGCTTTTTTCGGGTATGGACACTTGAGAAATTAAATAGAAATAATAAAAAGTTTTTTTTTACGCAAAGCGTTCGCCTATTAAGTATATATATATGAATATCTCCCACCATTTTAAAAATATCGCCTAAAAGTGGGCGTGTTGTTTAACCGATTTCGTCGATTTTTACCAGGCCATTGCTTGTAAGCAGACTAATCTGAATACAGCATGTTGTTTTGATATGTTGAAGGGTTTTTGGAATGTCATTATTAATATTTGTAAAACTGACTCAATTAATAGTAGGCGGTGCCACGCCCATTTTTTAAAATTCCAAAATAAAATTATTGTTATGTATTCCAAAATATTCGATACCAAAAAAGTGGGGGTGACAGTATTTCAGCCTGACTAGTCTAACTGCTATGGAATCGAATTCGTTGAACCCGCCTTCGATGGCAGGAATACCTACCTCGAGCATATCCCGTAAACCTTTCTACGACTCATTTTTAAAATGAAAACGTACTACATCACCCTCATGACAATCTTCTACACTAGAAGATAAACTTTTCCTCTTGATAGGATCTCAAAGATGCGGAACTTATTCAGAAATTTGATATTTTGGTTTTCAAGGGCGCATCCTGAATACCTCGTTGAGTATGGCATTCTTCAGTAGAAGATGTAAACTTAGAAAACCCTTCCTGCGGTGTCCATGGCAATGCGGCTCCTGGACATAGCTAGTGTGTCTATTGGAGATATCCAGCGATATAAGAAAGGCTCATCTGCTCTTGATTTTACAGAAACGAACGAAGTCCATGCAAAACGGGGACTTATCTATGTCCGGTATATCTCGGCACCAGGCTAAATATAAAGCCGAGTACTCGACTATTAAGGTCATGCGGAAAGAAAGGGACTGAGAAGCAATGCCTAGAAGAACTTTTTGTAATACGTATTTAAACTAAAGGAAGATAAACTTCAAGAGCTCCCCCAATAGTTTTTCTCAATGATGTGAGGTGGCACTAAGCTTCAAGAAGGACATCTGTTAGGTGTCATAATATTGAAAGGTAGCTATCACATAACTAACGAATGCATGAGCAGGTACAAAAAGTCAAAATCCTTAACAGTCAGTAGCTTCTTCAATTTCCACGACTTTTGCTTTACGTCCACAATCACTTATCGACGACTTATGTAATACATACTATGTGATTCAGCTAATGCCCTTGTACGCCGGATATAACAAAAACAAAACATATATTTCTAAGAATTTTTGTTAACTCAACGCATTTATGTAGGTAACAGTTGTGTTCAATATAATAGTAGTAACATTTAATTTTATATCGTTTGCCAAAACAAAAAATTTCAATATTTTTGTTCAGAATTTTGGGTATGTCCATGTGCAAATTAAAAGTAGGGTATATTTTTCCATACAAAATTAATATTTCTTCTTGCGTTGTATGAAAGAAAACACACTTCACGAAAAAATGTCGAAATTTCAGGGAAATTTTTGGGGCAAATCTAGCTTGCACAATGTTATACTAAAATTGATTGGTCTACAAAACTGCATATTCAAAATTTTTCTAGAAATTCGCTAAAAAATCTGAAGATTTTAATAACGAATTTTTAAATTTTATTTAACTTTCCTGAAATTTTTTTTTTTTTTGTTATGGAATTTTCTTTATTTTAAATAAATGAAAATAATTTAAAAACGAGCTTCTCATTATATCGCCGAACAATATAAAATTTTATTTCACTACTATTATATAGAACACAGCTGTACAATACTCGTACGAGTATATTAAAATAAATAATTCACAACTAAACTTCACATTTTTTCAAAATTAATCAGTCGGCTAAAGCAGAGCGCGCCAAATGACGTGGCCACATGCAAAAGGTACCAGAGGTGCCAAGCTCGTAATCCGCTGCGGTAAAGTGAAATGAAAATATTTGTTTGTTTGAATAATTTAAGTGCTCTACATGCGTGGAACTAGCCTATGAAACGTAGAAAAAGCTTAGCAGAAATAATTCTTTTGTGTAAATCCCAATATTTTCTAGTTAGAAAATAAATATATTTGAATTCCGGGATCTAAATTATTTCCCATTATATAGAGACTATTGTGTTTGTTGTTGTTTATATATACAAATCTTCATTATTTCCACAATTCATAGCGGCACGTAACAGCTGTTGAAGGCGTTTATTTTGCCCTTGCGGAATGCCACAAAGCTGAGTCAGTTAAATCGATGCGGTTGCCAGCTTGATGCATTTTGGCTGACAATTGGAGTGTTTGGGTTCACTGCTGCATTTTGTTCAGATTTGGTTTGCTAGTTTGGACATTTGGTGGAAATGTGATATGCCTTGGCTACCTAAATCTGTCATAAACCCGTAATTAGAACTTCCACGGGATGTCTACTTATGTCAGCTGAGTCTCACTTCCACGAAGGCGCCAAAATAATCTGTGTTCGTGAGCAAGCGGAACTGTTGAGCAGACAGTTTTTACTATTGCTGTGCCTTTATTCGACTAATCGAGTATGTTGATTAATCAAATTTTCAGTGAATCGATTACTTGATTAATCAAAATTATGAGTAATCAAAACGAGCGTTACTCGAGTATTTTCAAAAATGGTTAAACAAAAACTGATTAATTTACTCATTTTCTTAAGTGAAAGTTTGCTTTAAAAAAGCTGAAAATAAGAAAATTAAAAATTGAACATGCTTCAGAATATTAAAAAAAAATAAAAAATAAAGAAAATTTTGTCCGATCGCGAATGGGCAAAATGTCGAAGATGCAACAAATGGTTGAAGTATCAAGGAACTTCTAAATTGGTACCGTTTTAATATATGATTAATCATTTCATTCAACAAACGATCAATCAAAAAGGCGATTAATCAGTTAATTTTCTTTTTCAATAATCAAAATCTTGATTAATCGAGTAAACACCCTTTTTGATAAATCAAAAATTAATTAATCGATTAATTAATAAATCGCACAGCCCTAGTTTTTACTGAATTTCCACTAATCTATTCATCCAAACCATCATCTATTGGACGATGCGTCCCCTCTTAGAGACATAAGGAAGGATATCCGTAAGCACTACCATGAAATCTGGCATCACATGACTTTGCAGGTTGAGCTTCGTAACCACAGACGGGCTATAAGCGACCTTCACACCATTTCTAGCCGATTACTATGCCATAAAGGTTTTGCATTAATTTTCATTTCCCGGAAAAAATCGAATTTCTGCTTTTACAAATCTATTTACTGAAATCGAAAGGATGTATATCTGTGGTCATAAGCGATAAAAACCTAACTCGACTTAAAAAATTAGACCAATTGAAATTTCTTCTGGCGATTTTTTGTAAGAAAACTGCTTTATAAGTTAGGCAAACATATTGGATTTAATTGTTTATAAACAAAGTAGTAAAAGACCAATGAAAGTTTTGAAAAATGACTCGATGTTGCTATTCAAAATCACTAGCATAAATTTCAAAAGGTCTAATTTCTTAAGTCGACTTAGGCTGTTATTGCTTATGACCACAGATATGTGTCTCTTTCTGGTTTAATTTAAACCCTGAAGTGTTTCTTCATAAGTCCTTTGTAGACAACAAACTAGCTGCAATTTTCTTCAGTTTGCTTCTAAAAAAAATAATTTTGTGTGGCAACCTTGTGCACCGGCATTCTAAGCGCAAGTCCAGCTGGTGAAAAAAAATAACAACAAATAAATAAATAAAAAACTGTATTGTATACTGAAACCAAATTAGATTCACGAAATACTTATGTACATACATACATACGAGTACTTACATACTTACATATGTACATTTATATATTTATTCAGTTCTAACAGCTTTGTGCGCCTGCATAAAAGCTTGCGTGCAATAATTTCTCCTTTTTAATGATTTTTTTCTTTTGTTTATTACTCCCAAAGTAAACCTTTGTCAATATAAATAAGATTTTTTCATACATATATGTACATATACTCCCATATGTGACTAATTTACTAACGTAGACACTTAGTACCAACGAAATACCAGCACTTCTCTCGCTCAATGGACTAAAAACCTAAGGATGTGTCTGTTGTGAGGAGCCACAAAAATCTACCAAATGTAGCATTTAGTGTCTGTAGTAATTTTCTCTTATCTTATTATACACGATTTTATCCCACTTTTCAAGTATGCCAAAGTCATCTCTGTTGACCGTGGCATACAAAGATGACATCATCAAGTTATCGGCAAAGCTTCTATATGTATGTATTTGTACAATATGTATATATTTACTTGTGGTTTATTAAAAATAATTCTCCATTGTGGTGCTAATTAAAGTAAATGTTTTATTTTCAGTTTTTACTCGCTTTTGTGCACATTCCGCGTAAACACTTGGGATGCTTTTTTATCATTTCTCGAAAGCTTTTCAACTTGGAATATGATTTTATTTATACACATACATATAGAAACATATATGAAAAAACTGAAATTTATTTATATATATAAAAAAATCAGTATAATTGTGTAATACATATATGTAAATATATATTATCTTGCATTGTAAACAAGTTTTCTAACGCCGCACTGTGTGACAGTACTAAAATCAATTGTCAACTTGTCAAAAAGTATAAACATCACAGTTTAGATATTCAGGTATGCTTGTCGCGAATTTTATGTCAAATAAAACCAGTTGATAGCTGTCAAATGAACTGTAAACACTGACACATTTTTTTGTAAATGTTAGATATTAGATTTAAAAAAATGTTTGCGAAAAATGTTCCAAACATTGACAAACAAATTTTGACAGCTGTCAAATAAGCTGTCACACGCTTTCGAAATATTAAATCTTTGATAAAAATTACTTATGAACTTAATATTCATGCACATTAGGGTTGTGAATAAATAATCGATTTTTAATCAAGCCGATTTTTTTAACTATCGATTTTTTCGCATCGCTTCAAGTAATGGTAAATATCGATTTTTTTATATAAATTATATGAATTACATATTCTTTTATTCGATTTTATGCAAGCACTATATATGAAAGCAAATAGTTTCGTATGTAAAAATGTATGAACAAAAAATCGATTGTTTTATTTACCAGCCGATTTTTCAAAAATTAATTTATCTTTAAACAAAAAAATCGATTATTGCGTTATCGATATTTTTGACTCAAGGTCCATCCCTAAGGCTCTTCCTATATTCTGTGTCACCTTTAAACTTCATCATTTGGAACTTGTCGATTATTTTGATTTGGTCAGCCTAAGCTAACAGTTTTGCAAAATTTTGGAAAATGGGTGTGGCAGCGGCCACACGAGTAAAGATATTTAAAAATTCTAACGGTGAATAGCTGTACAAACGTGGACTAAAAATATATCAAGGAGGATTTTTCATATGATAAATTTCATATCAAAATGTTGCAAAAACTACATTTTACCTACACAAACCTAACCTCACTTTTGGAAATTTAATTTTCGAAAAAGTATGGGCTTTGCGAGGTATTCAAATATTTTAAAAATTTACGGTAAGGCGTACTTTCAAGCTGTGATTTTTATGGAATGACTCCGAAATATTTAAATTTGAGACAAATTTCTCCCAAATGTCCCACAGTGCGTACCCCATCTAACGAATTCTAATCAGTAACGTACGATTCCAAGAACAGCATCAGCCGGCAACCGGTACACAATTCTTCAAGCACTTTGCCAATGGGAATTGTTGTTGCCGCTCGTTAAAATTCAGTGATTCAACGAAAGCGTGATAAACATTTGAAATGCTCCAACTCGCGCTAAATACAACGCCTCACCGCTAATCTACACAAAGCGCAATAAACTTGATTGCGTGCACAGCTTTTGTTTTTGTTATTTGTGTAAACAACAACCATTTAACGGTGACGCAAACAATTTAACACTTGAAATTAATGTAATTAAAAATTAATTAACCACTAATAGCACTTAAAAAACACGACGCTTTCAAAGAAAAAAATTTAAAATTATTAATACAAATTGAAATTTCAACAAATCTTTTTTCTTCCCCCCCACAACCGCTTTAGCACCGTCGAAGACATACCCGAGGCGCAGGAAGCCAGCATCAACAACACTGCCCAAGAAACGTCAACAACGTCCAACTCTAAGGAAACGCACGATCCCAACGTTCCCATACCACGTCCACCGCTCGCCGAATTTAGCGAACTCCCACCAACACCCGTCGATGATAGTGAAATGGCAGCTGTTAGCAAGGAGTTAAATCCTGAGATTGCTGTAGACGCGAGAAGCACGAGTAGCGATGGCATCTTCTCCATTATCTACACGGTTTTCAAGAAAGTTGCCATTGTTGGCTCAATTTACCTGGTGGGTTATATGGGCTGGAGTGTGGCGTGGCTGATTGCTCCAGTTATTTTGTCTGTGGCGCGCGATGAGTTTCGTAAAACTACCAACCATAAACGCAATATTGCTAAGGCGTCTGCAATGGCCTCCGAGAAGGATGTCATACTTGCAAGAATCGATGAACTGCCAGCATGGGTAAGTCGATATGACAAAAAAAAATATTTTAGGATGAGGTGGCAACGCTGGGTGTTAAAGCTACGTAGGAAGATTTTTTTCAAACATGACGTGAAATAGGTACCTTTCGTTTCATACAAAAAATAGCATACCACACTCGGTTTTTAAATTTTGTCAAATAGGTGGCAACCCTGTAACAACCTCCTAGTGGCAACGCTTAAGTAGGATAGCGTTAAATGTGACTATAACCCATGTTCAAAAGCATATCCAAATCAGCCAAGGCTTTTGGAGGTAATTGTGGATATAAAAAATAATTATACATACATATAATGGGATTAGGTGGCAACCTTTGGTGTTAAGGCTACCACGAAATACTTTTTTTTTCAAACAAGCCGTGAAATACCTCTTCCGTTGATATTATTATATGAGCCTATCTGATCCAGTTATAAATTTATTTTTGAATATTTGGCAACCCTGTAAAACATGCTTGTGGCAACGCTTGAGTAGGATAGCGTGATGTGACTCGTTACCAATGCTCTTGTTACCGATGTTCAAAAGTGTATCCAAATGGGCCAAATCTTTTTGAGGTAATTGTGGATTTAAAAAAAATCAATATAATTTAAAAAGGTGGCACCCCTGAACGCTAAGCCTACGTACAAATATTTTTTTCAAACAGAACGTAAATACCTTTCGTTTGAAACAAATATTAGCATACCACACTAGATATTAAAACAAATTTAAATAGGTGGCAACCCTCGGAAAACCTCCCAGTTGCAATGATTAAGTATTTGAGCTTGGAATGTGATATCTATCCTATGTTCAAATTTTTATCCAAATGATCCAAGTCTTTTTGAGGTAACAGCGGATATAAAAACAATTAATATGGGATTAGGTGGCAACCCTTGGTGTTAAGGCTAGCTAGAAATGCTTTTTCTAAAAACAACCTTATAATATAGTAGTAGTAAATAGTACCATACCACATTAAATTAAAAAAAAAAATGTTGGCAACCCTGCAAAACCCTCATAGTGGCAACACCGGATATCGTGAAATGTGGCATATAACCTGCTTTCAAAAGTAGTCGAAGTCTTTTTGAGGCGAAATCGGATAGACAAAAAATAATTATAATTACATTATGTGGCAACCCTAGATATCCAGAATAACGCCTCAAACTCCTTCCTTGTGCTCTAAACGGGCTCTCTATTTGTTTGACCATAAAGAGGAGCTCTTTATTTCTGTCTCACATTTTCCCACTAGACCACCCTGTCTTCGCTTAACCTCTTTCTATTTACGAGCTTGATTACGATTCAGACTAACTGCCTTCCACTCTTCTTACAGGTCTACTTCCCTGATGTCGAACGTTGTGAATGGGTCAACAAGGTAAGTAATCAGTAAAATCCCGCCTTGTACTTTCACTCCTTACTTTCATATTTCCTCAGATCCTCAAACAAGTATGGCCCAATGCGAATCATTTTGCTCGCACCCTGGTCAAAGAGACAATCGAACCGAATGTTGCACTCGCACTCGCCAATTATAAAATGAATGGTTTTCGTTTTGATCGTATGATACTCGGCACGATACCGCCACGCATAGGTGGCGTCAAGGTCTACGACAAGAATACCGATCGAAATGAGATCATTATGGATTTGGATCTATTTTATGCGAGTGATTGCGATATCAATTTCTATTTGGGCAGCATGAAGGGTGGCATTAAAGATTTCCAAATACATGGCTGGATGCGTGTGGTGATGAAACCGCTTATACGCTCCATGCCGCTCGTGGGTGGTCTACAAATTTTCTTTTTGAATAATCCAAATATCGATTTTAATTTGGTGGGTGTTATCGATTTTATGGATATGCCGGGTTTGAGTGATTTATTGCGCAGAATTATTGTGGAACAAATTGGCGCTGTGATGGTGTTGCCCAATAAGTTGCCGATCACGTTGAGTAATGATGTGCCAGCTATTAGTTTGAAGATGCCAGAACCGGAGGTAAGCAAGACAACTTTCGATATATAAAGTCTGTTAGCAATTTGTCGTTTCACATTCATTCATTTCATTTCCTATAGGGCATTTTACGCATTCACGTCGTTGAGGCTAAGGATCTCATGAAAAAGGATATTGGAGTTTTGGGCAAAGGTAAATCGGATCCCTATGCCGTTATCAATGTTGGCGCTCAAGAGTTCAAAACACAAATTATTGAGAATAATGTGAATCCTAAGTGGGACTATTGGTGCGAGGTGAGTAGCTTTCCACGTTTCGTTTTTTTTACTAAAAAAAATATTTTTTTTCAAAATTTTAATAATTTTTTTAATTCAAATTTGTTAATTTTATTACTAAACAGAAATAGTTATAAAAAATATTAAATAGTTTTCAAAAATTTTCACAAGTATTTTTAAATTTTTAAAAAATAATTCAAATGCATTTCGATTACTAAAAATATTTGCTCTGAAAAAATTACATAACGGAACTAAAAACGTTTTAAACCTAAAAAAATGTATTTATAGCTTTGTTTTACTAACAATTATTAAAACTTAAAAAAAAACATTTAGCTTAAAAATTTTAAAACAAATTTTATATTTCTTTTCGAAAAAAATTACACTAAGTGTTCACGAAAAGAAGAATGTAAATAGCACTAATACTATAAAAATTGATAAAAAATAGATTTGATTAAAAAAAATTATAAGAACTAAAGAGTTTTAGAAAGTACTATTAATGCACTTCAGTTTATATAAAATTTCAAACTGTATTTAAAAATTTGTAAAACTATACAAACGTGCATAATTTTTTTTTACGAATAATTACTTAAAACATTTTTTAAAATTTTAATTTAAATATTTTAACACGTTTTAAAATTTTGAAAACTAAAAACCGTTTACGATTTATAGCTAGCTAAACAAAAAATTTTAAAATTTTTAAATTTCATTTTGTTGTTATTAAATAAATTACTTTGGTTTCAAAAAATCGCCAAAAAATTTTAAAAATTATTAAAACTTACAAATGACTAAAAATAGTTTCAAAACAGTTTTCAAAATAATAAAAAAAGAACATATAAACATAAAAATAATGCAAAGTTTCGATATGAAAAGTCCCAAAACTTGATTGAAAAATTTTTGAAACTATAAATATATTTTTAGACCAACAATAACAAAAGCATAAAAAAAATTCATTTTAAAAAAATTACAAAAAAAAATTTATATTTCTTAAAAATAAAGCTTGTTTAATTTTTTGCTAAAGAAAATATGACTAAAACGGTTTATGAAAATTTCCAGCAAAATATTTAAATTTTTTTAACCACAAAAATGTTTTTCGGTTTTTACTAAAATGAAATTAATTTGGATTTTGAAAAATTCCAAACAAATTTTTAAATCTTGAATACTATGCAAATATATTTTCAAATCAAAGTGTTTATAATATGTTTGAGAAATTTTTGCTCTCCAAATTTTCTATGTAAGTCACAGAGAAATTATTGTGCTTAAAAATTAATGAAAGCTAATTTTTGATTTTTGAAAACATTGAAATGTTTAATTATTTTTCAACAAAAAATTAAAAAAAAATAAGTTTTTCAAATATTTTGCAAATTTCTTGAAATTTGAAAATTATTTTTTTGTTGTTTTGTATTATTTTTGTTTTCATCTTTAAACAAAGTGTTAATATTTGAAATTAATTTTATTTAAAAAAAGTCGAAGAAAATTGTAACCTTTTTGCTCAACTATTTTTTGGAAAATTCTACAAAGGACTTCACATTTTTATAAATTATAGTAATGCATTTCTGTTTTTACAAAAATTTTTGTTTTTAAAACTAGAAAAAAAGAAAAAAATGTCTTTTAAATATTCAACATTTTTTAAAACCATAATATTTTATTTTTTACTGGATTAAAAATTACTACTAAGATTCTTTAGGAACAACTGTCTTTTAAAAAATTAAAAAACAATATAAATTTGACTAAAATTGTTTTGAAAAAACTTTAGTTTTTGAAAGAATCCAAAAAAAAATCAAATTACGTAAAACTGCTTTCCACAATTTGATTAAAAAACTAAACTTCTATTTTATCAGTAAAATTTTTTTTTCTTATTTTTATGTGCAAAATAGAAACAGTAATTTTATTTTTTGAACTTTCATTAAACAAAAAAATCTCAAGTCATTTAAAACTTGAATAAAAGAGGTTAAAAAGCTCAGCTGCAAAATTGTCTTCTTTTTATTGAATTTATGCATGCTATTGCGTTTTTTGTTCGAAACTTCTTGCGCACCTCTGAACTATTTTGCACTCTCAGATTGTGATGTTTTACTTGCAATTAGTTGGAAATTTGTCACACTGTACCTTATCTCGAAAATTATGTATGTGCGAATTATTGTTCATTATTCTTGATACTAATTTTAATTTTGTTTAATTTTTTTGTTGTTGTTTGCTGCACTCTAACAAATCCCAAATCAAAATTTCTATGCAACCCAACTATCGAAACTTTTGTTCAAACATTATTACTAAAACACCAACAAAAACCACCACTCACAAAAACAGGCTAGAATTTTTGTTGAACTGGGTCAATCTGTTGATGTGACGGTATTCGATATGGATAACGGCACTGATGATGAGAAATTGGGAAGGTAAGTGCGATACATATCATACGTAAGAAATAAATAAAAAAAAATATAAAAAAATAATATAAAAATATTTTCAAAATTATAAAAAAAAAAATATTAATAAGAGAAACTAAATAAAAATAAGAAATATTTAATATTTGCTAAAATTAAACAAAGTAGAATATAAATAAAATAAACACGTTAACATAAAAATTTCACAACTCATATAACTCCTAACATACATACATACCTTCGTGGGAACATACTAACAGATCTCTCAACATAACCTGTAGGGAAAACAATAACCTGTTTCTGTATTAGAGTTCTAACCGATTGTAACTAGAACTTCTACATTTCATACACGGGAAGTTGAGCTCAAAAGCTCAATATCAAAGGCTGGTTTAAAGATTATCAATACTCGACTTGAGAACACTCTATTACAGAATTCAATACTAGATTATTTCAGATAACTTTTTTTCTACAAAAAGTAGTAATCTCAGACAAAACTTTTTTTGAAATCGTTTATTGTTTTTTATTTTTTTATAATTTGTATTAACTATTGAAAGCGTTTATTTCAATAGAAAGCAAAGTTTAGATACAACCGTCATAGGTTTTTCTATACATCGACTGCGTTCTGTTAACCATTGGACTACCAGAACAATGGTTCGTTTGTCAGTTTTCAATAGGATGACCTTGATTATGTATACTAAAAATATTTTTGATTAAAGTCCTTAAATATCGCGTCTTTAACCATTTTCCATGATAGAGCGTTTTCTAACTGGTAACTGATTTGGGTTTATCTTAAACTCAGTTGAAGATAGGAAATTTGAGAAATCACGATTATTCTTCCTGTTAAGTTGAAGCTCTGCAGCGTGAGCTTAAACTACGATGGAACCTCAACTTTTCAACTTTGTTTTATCAGAGATTTAATCTTAATCCACACTGGTTTTAACATAAACCGTAATCATACCTTAAAATCATTCCGTAACACCGTTCATAGTTCTTACTTACATACCACACACATGGAACACTTTACAGGCCTTGGCCATAGTTGACGTGAGTAGGTCGCTAGTTGTTTACATTTTACTATTCTCTAACTTAGTCTTAAGTACTTTTTGGCACAAACGCACTTCCGTGACCCTTAAACTTGCATGACTTTATGCTGCACCAACAAGCAAATTTTTGTTGTTCGCAATTAGCCGATTTTTTTTATAAACTCTCTATTTTTTTTAAATTCAAAAATAAAAATATATTTCGTTTGATTTTTTTTTTATTTTTTAACATTTTAAACAATTGTTTTTTATTCTTTTTTTTTTGATTTTTTTTACCATTTTTTAATATTTTTATTTTTCTTTTACTTTTTTGTTTGATATTTTTTAACATTTCTCCTATATTCTTTTTTACTTTTTTTGTTTGATTTTTTTAATATTTTTTTTTATATTTTTAAATTTTTTTTAACGTTTTTTTATAAATTTCTTAATTTTTTTTATTTTGAGTTAACATTTTTTTGTCTTTTTAAGTTTTTTTTTCTTTTTTTAATATATTTTTTTTAATTTTTCTTTATTTGATTTTTTTAATGTTTTTTTTTTATAAATTTCCAAGTTTTTTTTATTTAACATTTTTTTTCTTTATTTATTAAGTTTTTTTTAAATTTAAAAATGTTTTTTTTTTTTTAATTTTTTTTTTTTGGATTATTTTTAACATTTGTTTAATATTTTAAAAACAAATTTTTATTTTTTTATATTGTTTATTTATTTTGTATTTATTTGTTTTCCAACAAATAATCACAACCCGCAGTTTACCATATACATACATTATATTTGTAGGCCCCTGTCTTCGCTGGCGGTATTTTGGAACTCAAAGCCGTTTTTAATTTGTGGGATTCTGATATTCCTGGTAGTCCAAGTGATGATTTCTTGGGCAGGTTTGCTAAACAAATTTTATGGCGTTCTGTTCATTTCGTTGAGTTTTATTGTTGGATTTCTGAAGTTTGAAACCTAAAATTACGCATTCTCCCTGCTCATAACATTGTTTCGCGTTCAAGCTTGAAGCAAAATTAGCTTAAAACTAACATTAGTGCTGTGTAAATGCGTATCACATGTGGGCATAGTGCAGTAAATTTTTATTTGCACTAAAATTTTTAACATAGGGCAAAATTTGTACGAACTCTACAAAGTTTCACTAACAATAAAATTCGGTTAAAATCTTTAGAATTTTAGTTTTTTCACTGCCTAATTTCATGGGCATGGGAAGTATCTTATATTAGTTTGGAATTGAGATTTTAGCGAACTTACAGTATAGCTTAAAGTTAAAAAATATTTATGATTATTGTATTTTGACCCTACATTTTTTTTTGCTTTTAGAGGATTTTAGATTTTTTTTGTATACTAGCTGCACTATGCCCAACTATGTTGTTGCAATTCTTGTTTATTACCTTTTAAAATTTTTTTGCTAACAAAATTCAGAAATTTCATAACCAAATGAAAATCGTTTTTATAACAGAGGCTGCAAATTCAAACTTTTTTTCTCTATATTCGTTATGCCATTGTACCGGGAAAATATTGGGATCACAAAATTGTTCATACATTAGGCGCCATCCGGTGGGTTAAACAGCTCCGTACTGCACTCAACTTTCAAGGAAATATTCGGGACCATTACTAGACTTCTAAAACAGATGTCAGCGTGCTTGTTTCTCAATTCAGGCCAGATCTGGTATAACCAATTTAATTTAAAAAAAACGTTACCGGATAAAGGCTGTTAATATGCACATTTTTCTATCTAGAACTAGATCACTGCCCATTGGAACACACCCCTCCAAAAAATGCAATTAGTTCTGATCACTTTATATGGGCTGAACTACTCACATTTGTTTGAGCATGTTCTATGAAGAGACTAATTGTACCCGTTTATTCCCGTAAGGGTACTAAGGAATCCACTTTCCACCCAAATAGGTATTTTAACTCCTATAAGTATGCTCTGAAAACTTAAAGCTACTTACACCTCTATATATAAGCATGCTACCCAAATTGAATTATAGCCAACTGCACACTACAGGGATCG
This sequence comes from Sphenella marginata, assembly GCA_951509765.1. NCBI lineage: Eukaryota > Metazoa > Arthropoda > Insecta > Diptera > Tephritidae > Sphenella > Sphenella marginata. The sequence continues at coordinate 24,270,094 of OX608079.1, forward strand.
CTCTCGGATGGCTCTCTTTAGAGATTAGTCACACAATTTTTTGCAATACATATCTTCCCTACACTCATACATTTACAGCATAGTTACATACTTTTTGTCACTTCTAACTGTAACTTTAGTAAAAGGTAAAAGTGCTCGGTCAGCATGACATTTAGAACTGTGTCTGTCTCTCTCTCTCACACCTCGAACTTGCATGAACATTTTAAATGAGCACAAGCTGCCGTATTTACTTAAGCATAGATTACAGCACAAGGTGTCGCATTTCTATTTCTGTATTTTGTCCTTTTTTTTCTTTTCTGATTCTCATTATTTACTTAAATACTTAAATTTAAATATTTTTTTATTTAATTGGTAAATCACAGAAACAGCTGACGTTATAAAAAAAAAGAATAATTTTAATATGTAGTTTAAGAAAGTAAGAAATAAAAAATTAATAAATTTGTGATCCCCTCTCTACTCTAATTCTCTCACTTAACGCTACTAATCTTGTTTGCTTGTATTTGTCATATGCCACGCCCACCCAACAAATAATAAAAAAAGGCTGTCATTGAGGTTATGCAACATACTTTATTGGTATTTAGACTTTATGATTGGGATCGTACTGGTGTTGACGAATCACTTGGCAGGTTGGCAATTAAACAATCATATCTAATACTTATTTATTTATTATAGCTTCAAGGAGCTTAATTTCGAAAATATGTAGTTTTTTGTAGCATTGATTTATGAGTTAGACTTTCTAGTTTCATCATCACTTTTACCACCGCCGCTATCTTTCACAAGTCATACGAGTTTACTTTTTTTAAATCTGTTCCGGAACACCAACTTATTTTTCTTTTACATATACATATGTTCCTACTTTAAGTTGTCCTCTTTTGTGTTTGTCCTCTTTTCAGTCATATTCTTAGGATGACCACAATGCAAGCACCGTTTAGTGTCATAAGTTCTCATATTTTGTATATTCCGTGAAACACGTGGTGGTTCCCAGGGTATGCGTTTTTCAGGAATAACCTTGAATTAAGTAGGATAATGTACATATGTTGGTAAATGGGAGATATTAAAAACATGATGGAGAATAGAATAATAGAGAGAAAAAAGTAAGGAGTGTATTAGTGAAATCGAAAAAAAGGCATATCCTCGGATCATTCATCTACTCCCTGGATCAATTGCGACAATAGTAAAATGTTTTCAAACTGGCTGGGGTAGTATAGTTCCTTCATTCCAATTCATGACACTCTTGCAGGAGTGGGTTTGTGTGAGGTCTGGCAAATCCCATTCACCTTGTAGGTATCCATCTAAAATTACCTGGAGAGCTTAATACAAGAACCACTATTACTGAATTGGTTTAAGGGAACCCGCAAGAAATTTTAAAAGCACGAAACCACAGTTTGATTTTTTGGAAAATCGATGACAAAAATTATAAAAACGAAACCAGAAAACATTTTCAAAAATGAAAAAAAAAAAATTTGAAACGCAAGCTATATACATATGTAGATAAACTTTTGAGAATTGTGCCAAATTCGCAATCGAAAATTATTTCGAAGCCCAGCCAATTTCGAAAAGAAAAAACAATATCAAAAAGGTTTTTCAAACCAAAACAAGTTTTAACAAAAAACATTTTTCAAAATCCAAAAATTTTTCAAAGTCGAAACCAAAGCTTTTTTCACGAAAGGTCAAAGCCGGAAATCGAAACATTCCTCAAAATCAAAACAAATCTTGAAGTCGAGACTGTTCTTTAAAAAGAAAGAAATTTAACCGAAAACGAAAGGTAACCCAAAATTAGTTTGCAGGACAAAAACTACAAACGAAACATTTTTCAAAAATCTATACGGAAACTAGACAAATGTTTAAGATCGGTACCAAATACGAAATCTAAAACTGTTTCAAAACTTCGCCAATTGGAATAACAAAAACAAGATCTAAAAGTATTTTAAACGTGAAGCAAATATTGATAAAGGAGACTGAAACAGTTTTCAAAACTTTAAAAATTCACAGACCAAACCAAAACTTTTCTAATAATAGGACAAATTTTGAAGACGGAAACCAAACCCGAATCATTCTTCAAAATCGAAACAAATCTTGAGTCGAGACTATTCTTAAAAAAAGACACGAATTTTAAAGCGCGAAATTAAACCCGAAACCTAAGAATATTAACACAAAGGGAAAGATAAACCAAAAATAGTTTTCAAGACAATCGGAACATTTTTCAAATCTTAGTTAACGCTAAGATTGATATCAGAACAATATTACAAATCCGAAACAAATTTTAAGAAATGCAACCGAGACAGTTTTCAAACTGGAAACAAAGTAATGAGCGACACCTAAATACTTTTCAAAAAAGAAAAAAAATTTAGGAATCAAGCCGAACCGAACATGTTTTCTAAAACCGAAACAAATTTAGAAGAACAAACCCGATTTCGAAGCCAAAACATTTTTGAAAGCTAAAATAAAATATGACAAGTGAAATGTGTGAATTCAAAACATTTTCCAATACCAAAAAAAAAATTTTTTTTAAGAATTTTCAAATCCAATCCAAATTTTGCAGAACGAAACCAAACCGAAGGAAAAATATTTTTAAAAACACAAAACAAATACCGAAACAGAGACTTTAATTTAAACAGACCTCCGCTTCCCACTCACCACTTTGAATTAAGTGCCGATGAAACCACAATTATTCTCTGCTCTTTCGATCAGTCTTCTTATTCCTAGTTTAACTCACCACTTCGGTACGTTCGGGTCTTCCACTGCAAGTCGGGCATCTGCGCACCAGTTTCGAGTTCGGTGACTTCAAAGTGCATGGTAGGTTTAATTTATAATCCACTGACGATTTTGGTCCATAGATGGTCATCAATTTTGGTAGACTTGAATATGGGCGTGTTTCGAATAATTTTTCACGATGTAAGAAACTGTAGAAAAGAAAGGAAAGTGGTATAATAAAATCAATGATAAAGCTAAAGGAACTCATGCGGAATAAATATTTTTATAGATCATATGAGGCTATAGTACAAAAATATAAATATTTCGATATCAAAAATCCAGCGATACGCAAATCTCGAGACTAATAAAGTAATCCTAGGATTGCAAAAATAGAAAAAAATGGCATTCCTACTCGGTATTCCCCACAACTTGAAGTCTTTCTTTCCCCTTTAAATACTCACTTTGGTCTCGGCTCTAACCACAAATCCGACATACGCTTCGTATTCATAATATCGCCCAATTTCTGCAACAGGCGCACATTCTCCATTTCGATGCGTTGTAAACGTTCCTTCTCAATTTGTACCTTCTTCGGCTTGAGGAGCACATGCGAATAGGTGGGTGGGGTACGCATATCGATGGCTGCTTTAGCAGAACGTAGATTGGCACGATGATGTTCGTAGCGCTGTTGAGTCCAAGGCAAAGTTAAGAGTTTATCACGACGTGATATCATTGCTTTAAACTTTAATAACGTTGAGGAAATGGAAGTTTGCCAAAAAATAATGCTTGGTAAACAAATATTTCGCGTTGTACCGGATATTCGGACAATTCCGTTGAAATATTACTTTTTTTTGTTGAAAATATGCTTCAAGCGGAATTTAATTTTGTTTGTTTGTTGTGCTGTTGCTTTGGTTGCTTGGACTTTTGGATGGAGTGGCCATTGGACTAATTTATTTGTAGCAAATTGGAAAACGTAGCATTGCCCTTTGGCGCTTGGTAACCAGTGTCAAGGACACCAATTTTGTGTATTTTTTTGTTGTTGTTTGTTAGTTCATTAATCGACATTAACTTTAAACAATAATTTGACTACGAGTATTACTTCGTGTGTTGTTAATTTATTATCTGAAACTACGATTTTCTCATAGAGTTTGTGGGCTAGTTATTGATTGTGAGTTAGTTGTATGTAAACTTGTTCTCAACAACAAGAAAAACTAAGTTTGCCGCAGTTTTTCGACATTTTAGGTTATTTTTAAAGTTCAACTTTCCTTTTGAATTTGTATAGTTCCCAACAAAAACATGCGTTCATTCTCCATCAAGTTGAAATAGTCCAAAATGGAGTCTTCTAGTCTCAAAAGCAAAGTTTTAAAATGACATGAGGATTTCCGGAGCTCTGGGGACTTCAGAAGCTTATTTAACATTGAATTTTTACTGGCACACCTTTAGGTCTTTTCGGGCTAGTTCAACACAAGACAGACTATTGCAGTTGTATGCTAGGTTATGTACTGACTAGTTCGATGCTTCACTGCCGAGTGCATAACTACTTGTGTATGGATATATGTATGTATGTATGTAGCAGTGCACCTATTTAAGTAGCTGTGATTTTAGGTAGCGCAGCAACAAACATAAATACCAGAATAACTAAGCAAAGGTTTGTGTACTAAAGTCCTTTGTCCAAAATATCCAGTCAACCCCCAAGTCAACGATTGTATTCTATGCCATTTTCGTTGCATTTTTAATGTTATTACTTTGTTAGCTATAATTCTTAGCTGCTTTTTCATGAAGTGTTGAGAATAAAATCAAACATCACTCGGTCAAATTTGTTCTTGCTTCGGCAGAACATATACTAAAATTGGAACGATACAGAGAAGATTAGCATGGCCCCTGCGCAAGGATGACACGCAAAATCGTGAAGCGTTCCACATTTTTTTGTGAAAAATTATTCAACTAACATACCAAGGGCTTGAGATCAAAAGCTGTCATCTTGAGTCTTCAAGCAGCGATGTCTAGTAGCTTCCGCTAGTAACAGATTTTTCTCTTCATTTCTGTTAAAAAACCATTCGAACTTTCTTCTGATCTGGGTTTCAACATAAGAGTTAACCAATAAATCATTACTCGTACGACCAGGGACCTTTACTTCCAATAAATAACCCGAAAAAAAAACTTTTCAATAAGAATTTCCATAAATTAAGGCGTCGCCCATCGTCACTGGCTGACAACCCTCCGAGATTACTGCCAAGAAGCGCAAAAGTTTATCCTCCTTAGTTGATTTTTTATCACGGAGACGTTGTCCACCCTTGAGTTACAGCTCAGACCAGGACGAGTCACATACTTAAGCTTCTAAAAGATCACTCTGCTTTTGTAGCCAGTACCAGAACCATTTTGAAGCTAATAGGATCTGGCTAAAGTCTGGAACTAGTGGATTGAAGGCATGAGTTCCCTCTAAAGACCATCGTTTTAGAAGTCATACAGAGTTAGTATTTGTAGAAAGGAGACTATTTTTAACTAGAAGATCGAGTTCATATCAAGCTTTTCTACTCAAGAGTTCAGGCAGATGAAGACATCAGGACGTGGCTTTATGTAGTTCTTTTCGTGGGCAAGGAAACGGAGGAGAAATAATTTTATTGTATTAGGCTTTTATCAAGGAAAATTCATTTTAAGGTGCCTTCAGGCTGCAAGAGTTGATAGTCCCCGAACGTCAATGAGCTTCGTTTCATCGTTGCAAACTACACTCTAAACTTTTTTGTTGAATTTTACAGCGATGATATCAGTAAATTTTTGTTGACTCTCTCACTGTTGCTTGAAATTGCAATAATTTCTGTTTATTTTCTGCTTTAAGTCGCAAAAGGAATAAATTTAAACACAAATTACAGCAAACTTTCATTTCACAGCTGAAAATGAACATAAAATTGCGCAAACTTTTTTTTGCGCACAAAAAATACGAAATAAACAAACCCTTTGTTGCGTGAAGCTGAAGCGCACAGTCAAATATGCGTAATTCCTCTCAGCAAGCGCTTGTTGATTAGCGCTCTCTTTTCTCATTTCAGTTGAAATAAGAATTTCAGTTGAAAGTGTTGCGGTAGCGTGGCGCAAAAGAAAGAAAGTATTATAATAAATAAATATAGTAAAATAAATAATTATAAATAAAATATTGTTAGTGATAAGAAAAATGTTTAAGTGCAATATATGCAAAAGTGAATTTTCTAGCCTTACCTATGTATGTATAGTCCCTTATTTCAATGTATGAATACATGTATTTTCTTATTTTTAACATGAAATTAAATACTTTTGTTAATTTACTATATTTTCTGTTGTTTTAATAAAAAAATAAAATAATTTTCATCCTTTATAACCTTCAAATTCCAGCAATAATTTAATTCTTTTCACAAATTTCGCTATTTTTTTTTTGACGTATGTGTACATATAAGTAAAAGAAGTTATTCTTGCCGGAATTTGCAATTTTAATGGTGGCCCATTTTGACTGTGAGCTACTGTATATTTTCAAATTAAACATTTTTGGCTTTAAACATAAAAATAAGTGAGAGAGAGCGCGTAGAAAGCGCTGCAAATTTAAGCAGCTGTGTGTGTATGGAATTACACATTTTTCGCTTTAATCAATCAACAAAAAAATGCGTATATTAACATGCGTGAATTTAGACATAAACAGTCGGTAAAGTGTTGCCTACCATTATCGCTGTAAAATTCAACAAAAAAGTTTAGAGTGTACATATGAGCGCCTTTTTTTACACTAGAAAGATTTGGAAGATCTCAGTGATTTGACTTCTGAGTTCACAGAAGGATTTTAAATGGAATATAAACCAAGTGTAGGACTGTTTACAAGGCGCAGAATGAGGTCGCACCACTAAGTTACCTAACCTAAAAATGGAGAAAAGCGATTGAAGCCATTTATAGTTTCTAGTCAGTCGCATTGATACAGGAAAATGAGATTTTTGGACATTTTTTAGCTGAGTAGAAGGAAGATATTTAGATTAGTTGCGAGGACTACTGAAATATTTGGGCTCTCAAACCCCGGTGCATCAGCGCTCATTGCAGTCAGATTGCCATGGCAACCAACTAATTTTAATATCCTACCACCAAGCTAGTGGGTTATACGCAAAATTACTAACTACCACCGGATAACCATCAATCAATTCAGTCATCTAATTATTAACTTCAGCACGACCTTTTCCTATGTTTTGGTGATGTTTCTACATTTTACGTTCTAAGTTAACACTTTTCACTGTAATTCTTATAGAATATTAAAATTTATTACTTCCATCCACTAGAGCTACAATCGAGATATTCAATGTTATCAAACGCGGTATTGTGGATACGGTAAGTGCGGGCGCTAAAACTCAGCCCAGCTAATTCTTTTACACAAAATCCCGTTTCTCTACTTTCCACAGTGGCTGACCTTGGAGGACGCCAAACATGGTATGCTACATGTACGTATGCAGTGGTATAAATTGACAGCCGATCCCAACGATCTACAAGCGGCGCTGCTGGAGACGAAAACGTTACGCGTTACCACGCTGAGTTCAGCATTACTTACCGTCTTCATTGATTCGGCTAAGAATTTAAAGGTTCTAATTTTATAATTTTATGCTTTGTCTTCAAACTAACCTAACTTAATTGTACACTTTAGCAAGCGCGCACCAACTCCAATCCCGATCCCTATCTAATCGCTATGGTTGGCAAGCACAAAGAACAAACCGCCATGATTATGCGCGACGATTCACCAGTTTGGGAGCAGGGTTTCACTTTTACGGTGGGCAATCCAGAAAATGAATCCTTACAAATACGTATTGTGGATCAAAAAACCGGCAATGATATTGGCCAATATACATACCCGTTGAATTTGCTATTGCCTAAGAAGAATATGGAATTGGTCTCACAGCCATTCCAATTGCAAAAATCTGGACCAGAATCGAAATTGATAATGTCGTTAGTGTTGCGCATACTAAAACCAGCTGAGATATTGGAGGAGTCGTCAGAGTCAACAAAAGCTGGCACGCCTGAGTCTACCGCAACATTAACACGTTCAAGCTCCACCAAAACGCCCACGCTGGAAAACTCGAAGGTGAGCGTTTTGTTTTTTTAAATCGTTTCATATTTCGCTGTTTTTCTAAATTTTTTACGCCCTTCCTGTTTCTTTCCCCGCAGGATCTACAATCACAATCGAGTCGCATTTCAGCTGAATCACCCATTGTTGAGGAGCAAATCACTACAATGCAATCATCACCTACCGCTACACCCTTTTCATCTGCGCTCGAGTCTGGCGAAGCAGTGCTCACTCATCGCATGCCCGATTTAACTAGCTCAACGGGAGAGTATGGACTTGGCCGTATACAGCTTTCAATACGCTATAGCGTACAACGTCAAAAGCTCGCTGTGACCGTACACAAAATTATGTATTTACCCTTGCGCGATCCATCGAGCATACCTGATCCATATGTGAAACTCTATCTACTGCCAGGACGTAGCAAAGAATCGAAACGCAAAACAATGGTTATTAAGGACAATTGTAATCCAGTATTTGAGGCGACATTTGAGTATTTAATTTCGACGTCGGAATTGACACAAAGCGAGCTGGAGGTAACTGTCTGCACGCAAAAGGGATTCATCTATGGCGGTAGTCCCATTATGGGCATGGTGAGTTGGAGTTGGAAAATGCTTTTTAGTGTCTAATAATTTCGTGTTTCATTCACAGCTGCGTATTCCTTTAAACGATAGTGAAATCTCGAGTACTGGCTTGAGCTCTTGGATGGATCTGCAACCAGAAATGAAGCATGAATAAGTTGAGATTTGTGAAGCAGCTAAAGTGGTTATAAGTGGAGCTTTAGTGTGCTCTTCCCAATAGCTCATAGCTTAGATTTATGACAGCAGATGATTTCTGTAATCATATTTGTACAGGGACTTTAGAATCGCTGGTCCTTCTTTTTATATTCAAAACCTATTTAATCAAAAATTGCATGTACTATCAAAAAGAGCTGCAAGAGTATCGTTGTTCACTCGATACATTCCTTGTTTAAAGTAAAAAAATATCGATATATCGATACTATAGGAGACTACTTAACGAAATTGTCCAGTAGTACGCTGTCTGGAGCATTTTCTATGACTGAAGCACCTATCATTAGAAAAAACAATATTTTAAAAAATCGATAACAACTTAAAGAACAATACTCGTTGTGTCGATACTAATATCGATATTTTTGCAGCTCTACTATCACTAGCTAGTGTACCTATCGGAATCAAAATTTTAACGTATTTTTAGAAAAACTAACACCTCTATTGCGAGTGTCGCAGTAGAATAAACTTTCTTCGATAAAGGTGACCGGATTTTGTTTTTGTATTGCGTAACTTAGTCGAACAAAAACTGCACAACATTAATGTTTATTTACATATACATATATATTTTTTTAATGATTTTTATTTCATTAGCACTTTTCAAGCAGACTGCAAAATGTTAGTAGAAAGATAATCGATTAGGTATTCACAGTCGCTAACTAAGCGTTAGGTCCGATAATCGCAATTGCTCGATAATCGGTAAGTAGTTGATTATCTATTCTTGTTCGGCATTCACAATATGCGATTGTAAGTAGATTATATAGTATTGTATTTTTTCGCCTCTTATGAAACGCTAAGTAGCCTGAACACAAACCCACAAAAGCCTATTAAAAACCCTAAAATAATACAAATCTGAACTTTTTAACAAATTATTGTTTTTAAGAAATTCTGTCCTATTGATTATAATTTTTTTTTTAATTTTAACTTTATTTTTGATTTCTATGATATCACTATTACTTATTGGTTAAAACAATGTATTTGTGGGGTTGAATTAAATTAAATAAAAATTATGCAAATTAATAATTAAGAAAAAAAAATTTCAAAGTGAAAACATATCTAACAAAAGTTGGGGTGTGAACTCGCAATCTTATAATTGAAGGTAAAGCAGCTTCTAAAACAATTGAAAATGAAACAAAATTTGAGAACAGCTTTTACACTCACTGCTTTATCACATCATAAAAATTTCTAAAAGTTCATGACAATTAGAAAACAATTTAAAATTTATTCTTTATGAAGCTAGAATTTTCCGAACTGAGAAGCAGTGTTCTTTGTTTTCATGTTTAAAATAATATTTTTTTTGTTTCAAACTTGTTGTTAGTTCTCATTTAAGAGTATTGTATGTCTTTATCTTAAACATTGTGTAAATGTTTAAAAAGTTAACTTTTTAGTGCTTCATGTATGCAACATAATGTGGTCGATAAAGCAGTGCACGTAAAAAACTGCTCTCATAGTTGTCAATTTATTGACACCCGTCTGGTATGTTTCAGTATCCCTTGTACGGTTGCGAGTTCGCACCCCAACTTCTCTTAAATATTTCATACTTTTTTATTTAGAGTTTTTGTTTTAATATTTTGGGTAATTGTAATTTTTTTAAATTTATTTTTTATTCAGATTCTGTCAAGAACGCTAAAAGTAAAGTAGGTAATTAATTACCTACTACTATGTCATACAAAAGAAAGAATCTGCAAAAATTATTTTAAAAAAGTACTACTATGTGCCTTTTTCACCACTATGTGAGTAGAGCGCACAAACTTTTCGAAATTATAATGAATCTCTGTCTAACCTCTACGTAGTAAGTAGGTGCAATAAAATATAAACTTAATTGAGTATTAGATAGCTATAAAAGCTAAAAAAAAGAGTAAGTTTTAAATGTTTGTTACTGAAATTATTAAGATAATCTAATAGAGTTCCAAAATGTTAAGCCAAAAAATTATTTGTGAAGTAAATAATGAAAAGTAAAAATTTAATAAAGTGTAATAACGTAAAAACATGTTTTATTATTTTGAGCAGAAGGTTTTGAAAGCGATTTATTATAAATATAAAATAAGTTATTTTTAATTTTGATATACAATTTTAATTTGATTGGTGAGCAGATTTTTTAAAGGTTTTTCTTTGAGGCTGTTGCTTATGAAAGAAAATTTGAAACAATTTTGTACAATGATAGAAATTCAGGAAAATTGTTGAGTAAGTTTTGACTAGCACATTTATTCAGTTAATCGATTACTTGATTAATCAAAATGAGCATTACTCGAGTATTTTCAAAAATGGTTAATCAAAAACTGATTAATTTACTCATTTTCGTATGTGAAAGTTTGCCTTGAAATAGCTGAAAATAAAAAAAAAGTAAAAACCAAACATACTTCGAAATATTAAAAATAAAAAAAATTAAAAAAAAATAAAATTTGAGGTGTTGTCCAATCGCGAAGAGGCAAAATGTCGAAGATGCCACAAATGGTTGAAGTATGAATGTTATTTTACTAAATACATGGTTTTTCTTATTATAACTTTTAGCATCTTTACAATAACTATAGTAACTACAATTTTAACGATCTAAATTTGTGCCGCTTTAATATATGATTAATCTTTTTTTTTCAAAAATCAATCAAAGAGCCGATTAATCAATTAATTTTCTTTTTGTTTAATCAACATCTTTATTAATCGAGTATACACCCTTTTTGATTAATCAAAAATCATAATTAATCGATTAATTGAGTAATCGAAATTATGATTAATCAATTTATCGCACAGCTATAATTATTATACTTAAATGACTGTAAAAGCTAACTCGAGATAGTAAACTCGTATGCGTGAAATTTTTAATTTAGGTAAGGTTATTTTTACGTATTATTGGTTGGAATTTTTGTTGTTTTACCTAATTTTTTTACACAAAGGAACTTATTTAAAACATGTACCAAAATAAAATCAAAAATAAAAATACCTTAATACATTAATCTTTCGTTCAAAAAAGCAACACACGGACTTTATTTAATATCGGTTACTCACACATTTTGCTGTTAAGAGCCATTCATTTAATTCACAATAGTATAGCTATAATTTCGCACACAGACTACAACCCTGCGTCGAACAGCTGGCGAAACTGTTCCCATAGCTATTATGAATGGTCGCGCTGTTCTCACTGCGCTTGGATAAATGGGGTTGTTTTTGTTGTTCGCTGTATACCATTGGTTGTACTAGTATTTTCGTTGCTTACTCATTTTTATTTATAATTCGCAGATGCTTTTTCGCTTTGACGTAAGTATAAATACAGTATTGAGATATTGTACTTCGTTCTTGCTTCGGCAGAACATATACTAAAATTGGAACGATACAGAGAAGATTAGCATGGCCCCTGCGCAAGGATGACACGCAAAATCGTGAAGCGTTCCACATTTTTTTGTGAAATTTTATTTGAATTTGTGAACTACATAGGTTTTGAAACAACTATCGGAAGGAAAAGTGCTCTTATTAAAATTTGCTATGCAAAATTGGTGATCACGAATGAAGGTTCAACGTGCCTGCTATTTATTTAGAAAAATAGATAAACTGGAAATGTTTTTTACTTTTGAAATTGAAAACACAATTTTTAAGTTTTTTACACAATTTTTATTTGTATTTGTTATTACATCAATTTTGTAATATTTAATGGAATATATTCGAAACAGGCAACGAATACATTAAGCATGAGGCATTTTTAAATGTTTTTTATAATTTTTAAGATTTAGTATATATGTATAAATATGTAAATTTGATGAATATTTACAAGGAGTATAAATTTTAATGATGTGTAAATTTTTAAAATTATTTTTCATTTCCTCTTTCTTGTATTTTTATATGCAACATTTTGTGGCAGAAAATATTACATACAATTTTTTTTCTTTGTTTTGTTTTTGCTTAAAAGTAAAAATCTTTTTACTGTTGCTGTTTATAAAAAATATCTTTTTCTGCTCTAAAAAATGTTTGGAAATCGAAAAATCTATATTTTTCTTAGTTTTGTTGTAATGCATGCATCCATGACCTGTTTTATAAAAAATTATTGTGCTTTCATGCATAAAATTAATGAGTTTTTTTACTTTACTGAATGCTTGTAAAATGAAAACGAGATATTTATGTTCAATTTTCACTTAATTTTTTTCATGTTTAGTTTTTTTTTTTGATATTTGAAAATTGTTAATAAATTTTTCGTATGAAGAATTTAAAAAACACACAATAGGAAGAATTATAATTTTCGAAAAAAAAATTATTTTATAGTATTATAGAAATGTTTTTACCATTTTTGTACTTCACTTCTTAAAAATATTCTACATTTTACTTATTAGATTCAAATAAATTGTTTCAATTCAATTGTTCAAGCAGTCGGGGTTTTTGTTATTTCGCAAATAATTAAAACCACTGCCTTAGGCCTCAACCTATATTTTCACAGTATTTATCGTTTATAAACATATTTCACAGATATAATATAAGGGATGAAAGCTTATAAATATATATATGTAATCTAATTAAAAAAAAACAAAATTTTTAAATATGTTTTCTTTTTGGAAAAAAAATTTTTTTAAATATTTTTTCTTTTTGGAAAAAAAAAAATTTTTTTTTTGCAAAATTTCTTATTTTTTTTTTTTTGAAAAAATAATTTTTTTTCAATCTGAACTTTTTCTGATATAATAAATATTTTCTTTCCTCCAAACGATTTTTGTTAAAGCCTTTTTCTTCCAATAATTTTTTGTTATTTATAGGATGTGATTATATTTTTTATTTATTTAAAAGAAGTAAAGCTTTGCAGTTTTGCTTTTGTAATTAAAGAATAAAAACTGCCAAACCTTTTTTTTTTAACAAAATTTTTTTTGTTTTATTCTTTTTAATCTGACTGCGAGACTCTTTCACATGATATTAGTTGTTATTGTATTTTTTTGTTTTTGAAAGTAATTAAACAATGGACAATATGCATTTAGCTTTGGTTTGCAAATATTTTTATTTCCTCTTAATATATGTTTTCATTATTTTCAGTACTATTTTGGATCAGTGTAAACATATATCTACCTATATACTCAGTATTTATTTAATCTCAGCTGACATCTAGAATATTAAATTTTACAGGCATTAAATTAATTTTGCTTTGCACTTTTTTTTTGTTGCTTTTCATTGTTTGTATACATTAGGGTGCCTGACATTTCTAAACTGAATGGAATGTCATAGGTATTTTCATTACTTCTCATAACCTAACTAAAGGTCGATAAAACAGTCGGCATCAAAAGTGAACTAACAATCGCTCTCACTATAGTTGATCCCTAAACTGCGAAGAACTGGGCTTATCCGTGGTTCTTCCTTTAACAAGGCGTCAAATTTCGATTTTATTTCCAATCCGAGAAATTTTGTTTTGTTTTCGAAAGTGGACTCCAGGTCGATAAAGCAGTGCTGATATCAAAAACTTACTATAAATTTAGAAATCAGCCTTATGACATCGATATTTACAAAACCCGTGCAATTTTCCTCGATTACGTGACGTTACCACCTTTTTTGGTGCTGACAAAATTGGACTGCAACTTAAGCTGGCAGAATACGAAGAGGAAGTAAAAATTTCTAAATTATTTATTTACCGGTAAAAATAATCTTATGACCATTCTAGAGCTAGGTGGTTATTCTGGCCGGTACAAAATTGCCGTTTATGCTTTTGTTGACTTGAAATGAGACAGAATAGACATTTTTAGGTTATATGAACTGTATTGCCGACACCATAGATTTTACACTCAGTAAGCACCCCAGTGTCAAATTACCCGCTACGGCCGCAGTGAAGGTGTTATTGTCATCAAGGGTTCGTTACAATAACGAAATTGCATTGCCATCGGTAAAACAGTGTATGTTTAAAAGTAAAAACTTTTAATAAAATCTGCGAGTAAACGAGGGCACACCGCAAGTTGTCGAAACGAAATAATTTGTTGACCATTAGCCATTCAGCGAAAAATGAAACAGTTTGTAGAAGACAGACACCCTAATATACATACATAGATATATATTATATTATTTAGTTATTTCTGTAGGTATTCAGGTTTCGAATCTTCTTTTTTGTATTTATATTTCGTTTAATTAAAGTTTCTTTTACTGAGGTAGTTCTTTTCTTTTACAAGCTTTCTTGTTTAATTTTTTCTTTTGTTTTCTTATTTCAAATGAATGTGGCTTTTGCTGACATTCATCACATATATTAACCCTTAAAATACTTAACGCTTATGTGTCTCTATATTCTTGGTTGGATTTACTTTCAATAAATGTAGCACATTCATTTAAAGCACATTTAACATTAATCATAATTCATTATAAATATCTTGCAGTTAAATTTAAATTTCTTCTTTATATTTCTATGTTAATATTATAAAAAATATATACTTTTTGGCTTTTCCAAAAAATGTAATTATAAATTTGTGTTGTTGTGCTTTTTTATTGTTATTTTACATGTTATTAAATTTAAGAGGAACTTACGTGCTTGACTTCCAAAAAAAAAATAAGAATTTCAAAAAAACTTTAGTCCCATTCACTCATTAGTTCTTACACCGGGAATACATTGGATAGAATAAATTGTTTGATCTTTACATAACCTCAAATAGTTGAAATGAGTCTGCCCATAACCTTAAAAGTAACTAGCGGTACTTTCTGTGTATCCTTAATCTGCAACGAGTAGTGCAGGTTATGTGCTGAGTTTGGAATTCTGCTCATGAAATTATTTTGAAATTTTAAACCAAGAAAGAGTATGTATTTGTTTATTTTTTTTTGTTCTTTTCCTTTAAATTTTCATTTATGGATTTTTTTTTGTAACTTCACTTGTTACATCTGTATTTCTCTTATTATTTTTTTCTCCTTTATTTCATTTTTGTTTCTGTATTTTGTAAAGATTTAACTTTTTTTATAATATTATTTATATATATTTTGAAAATATTTTTTTTTATTACTTTTTTAGGTTTTTTGTTAAATTTTTGTATTTTTAATACTTTTTTATTTTATTGTTATTACTGATTTCTTTATTTTTTTATTATGTTTTTTTTTTTTTTAATTTTTTTAAATAAATTTTTTGCTTTTTGTGTTAAATTTTTGTTTTTATTTATTTATTTATTATTATTTCATTCTTAGTTCATTCATGTTTTGGCTGCAAATGTATTTCAATTAAATTTTTGGTTATCAAATTCAAATACTTTATTTGATTTGTGTTTTTGGCTATTGCTTTGTTTATTTACTTTTATATATTACCTTTGTTGGTAAACTGCATTCTTTATTATATTTTTTGTGTTTTTTTTGTTTTTAATTTTTTGAAATGAAATTTTATATTTTTCTTTTTCAGTTTGTTTTTACGCACTTCGCCTTTTCGAACATGCTTTTCATTGTTTATAATTTTTTTTTTTTTAATCGAAAATATTTTCTCTGTCTTTTGTTATATTTTTAATTATTTGTATGCTTTTTAGTAAAATTTCCACCTTTTATTGTTTATATACACATATAAATTTTTTTTTATTATTATTTATTTATTCTATTTTGTGGTTTTTAGTTAAATTTTCTTTGTGTCCTTTTTTATTTTTTTTTAAGTTGCTTTTTATCGTTAAGTCTTGTGTTTTATAGTACAATAAATATTTTTTGTTAAACATTTTTTATTTTATATTTGTGCTTTTAAATTAAATTTTCATCACTGTAATATTTGTTTAGTTTCTACTTTGAATACTTTTAGATTTATATACATATTTATATTTTATTGTGCTTTTTTATTTTATTTTATAAGTCAGGTTTTATAATTTATACATTTTAAATTTCCTAAATTTGTTTTGATTATTAAGTTTTTGAACTGAAATTTTTTTTTATTTCTTTTTTAATTTTCTAATAAGGTTTTTATTAAACCTTATTTTTAAATTTGAAAACTGGTTTGATATTTTTTGTTGGATTTTTAATTCATGTTTATGATTTTTAGTAAAATTTTAATCTTGTTTTTTTATGTTAATGTTTTGCTTATTAAAATTTGTGGTTTTTTAGCAAAACATTATTTTTATTAGTATTTTAAATGTTTCCTGCGTTTTAAAATTATTTTTTGTTTTGTGTTTGTTACACATTTTTCAATTTTATTGTTGTGCTTTTTAATTAAATTTTCATTAATGCAAATTTTTCGTTATTTTTGAGTTTTTATTAAATTTTATTTTTTAGTTTACAAATTTTTTTATTACATTTTTTAATTCATATTCATAAGTTTTTGTTTAATTTAAATTATTTTTTTTATTTTAGTGTGGTTTTTAGTTAAATTTCATTTTTATTAGTATTTTTAATTTTTCCTCTGTTTAAAAATTTGTTTGGTTTTATTTGTGTTTGTTAGAAATTTTTCAATTTTATTGTTGTGCTTTTTAATTCCATTTTCATTAAAGTAGGTTTTTCATTATTTTTAAGTTTTTATTAAATTTGATTTTTATGTTCGATAACTTTTCTTTTGTTGCATTTTTAATTCATGTATATAATTTGTAGTTAACTTTTAATTTATTTTTTATTCAAATGTGGTTTTTAGTTAAATTTCATTTTTATAAGTATTTTTAATTTTTCCTCTGTTTTAAAAATTTTTTGGTTTTATTTGTGTTTGTTACGACTTTTTCAATTTTTTTGTGCTTTTTAATTCCATTTTCATTAAAGTAAGTTTTTCATTATTTTTGAGTTTTTATTAAATTTTATTCGATAACTTTTTGCATTTTTCAATTCATGGTTATAATTTTTAGTTAAATTTAATTTTTATTAGTATTTTCAATCATTCTTCTGTTTCAAATTTTGTTTGGTTTTATTCGTGTTTGTTACAAATTTTTCAAATTTATGTTTGTGCTTTTTAATTAAAATTTCATTCATATAATTTTTTTATTTGTACATTGAATAGCTTTAGAAATATTTGTCTTTTATTATGTTTTAAGTTTTTTTTTTATTATTTATAAATTATAATTTTTTTCTTTTTTCGTATGAATTCTTTTCAGTAATAAATTTCACAAAATTGTTTTCTTGTACTTAAGTTGCAATTCTTAGTTTATAAGTACTTATAGAACAAATATATATTTAGTATGTATATGAAATCCATGATTCAGGTAATACGTACATACTTACTATATAATTACACACATCCTTTTATATACATACATAACTATATATAAACACGGATGATATCTTCAGTTGGCTGTATTTAATGACAAGGGTTAATATATTTATATGTACATACATACATATGTATGTTTATGAGTTTATAAACAAAGCCTTAATTAATATTATTTCTTAAGAGTTACATATCTAGTTACATCTTTGTTACATTCTTGTACTGCGTAGCCTGTTCTTTGTCTTTCGTGAATTTGAAAATTCTTATCACTTTTCATTATTCTTACTTTTTTCCACTCAAACTAATTAGCAATTTTTGCTTTCTCACAAATGTTTTGAATATTTCATGCACGATACGAAGCCTTTTTCCTTAATTTGAAACCTAACAATAAATTTGAAAATCCTAAATTTTATAAATACGAGTATGTAAATACTTAAATATTAGTTGTGAAGCCAGAAGTAATGGTATTAAATTTGTAATTCCTTGTTTTTGTTAAATTCATATTTTCAATGTGTTTGTTGTGTGTGTGTGTGTATGATAAATATTATGATAATTGAAAATTTTATTTCAAAGCGAAAATTTAAACTTATTTCTAATATATACATACATATTTTTCCATCTCCCGTTTCTTAGCTTATTTTTAACTTTTCAAATTTTTTGTTACTTCTTTTTAAGCTTTATTCTGGTTTGAGAAAAGCTCTCTTGCCGTTTATATTAAATTGTTTCTTTCGCTTTTCATTGCATTTCTCTTTGTGGTGTGCTACGAGGGCTGCTTCGAAAATTTCGAGCATAGTAAAACAAAAATATGTAAAAATATGTATAGAAGTAAAAAATGTTTTAAGCTCAAAATAAACAAATTTTTAAGAAAATGTAAAAAAAATGCGAAATGTGAAATTTCGTGGCTATTTTTTTACTTTTCCATTTTAATTTTTTTTATCTTCATTTCTATAATTATCAACATTTTTGGTTGTTTTTATATGTTACTTATGCATATATTTATTTTAATTTTTTATCGGAGACAAAGTACAAGAGTAAAAATAATTTAAAAAAAATTTATATTTGCAATTGAAAATTAACGAAATATTACCCAAAAGTTAAAAAAAAAAATTTTTTGTATGTTGGGGTGCGAGCTCGCAACGCCACAATTGATAGTGAAGAAAATGGACTGCCAATCGACTGATACCGTAATTTAATGTCTTTGACACGGACTGCTATATCGACTTCATATCAGTTTTTAAGACGTAATTAAAACATATCGTTCCTATCGACGAAAAAGGGCGTAAAGCTGTTTGTCGACGAAGAAAGGCGCAAACTTTTTTTTGTTTGAAGAAAGACGCATTAAAATAATTTTTAAGAAAGAAAGGCGCATTAAAATAATTTTTAAGAAAGAAAGGCGCATTAAAATAACTTTTAAGAAAGAAAGGCGCATTAAAATAATTTTTCAGAATAAGAGGCGCTTAAAAATAATTTTTAAGAAAGAAAGGCGCTTTAAAATATTTTTTAGTAAAGAAAGACGCGCTTCGATAAGTTGCAAAATGGGAAAGCTTGTTTTTAATTTGGTGTAGACCTTTACTGATTATATTCCAGCAAATGGAATAACCAAGAAAAATCTATACTTAACCTAGGCCCTGGCTAGATTTTCCCTATAACGGACAACTCCGCCTAGGTCCTGCCAGGGCTTTGCCATGGAAAGCGTATGTTTTCTTATTTGCGAGCAATTTACCGTGTATTCTCCAAGGGGCATACCTAGTTTTGCCACGATTATTTACCTGTAATAGTCCTACCTAAATTTTTCCAGCTTGCACCTGCTTAGCTTTTAAAATGCAGGGCCTGCTTAGTATTTTCCTAGGTTGGGCTGGCCCAATTTTTTTCAATCCAGCACCAAATCCCTTGTGAAACTTACTGTAAATGTATACAGTGCGACTTTTTTCGTCGAAATACTTGGTTATGCGCCTTTCTTCCTCGAAATATTTTTTAATGCGCCTTTCTTCGTCAAAATATTTTTTAATGCGCCTTTTTTCGTCAAAATTTTTTTTAATGCGCCTTTCTTCGTCAAAATATTTTTTATTGCGCCTTCTTTCGTCAAAATATTTTTTAATGCGCCTTTTTTCGTCAAAATATTTTTTAATGCGTCCTTATTTCCCGCAATATTTTTAATGCGCCTTTTTTCGTTGACAATTTGTTGAATGCGCCTTTCTTCGTCGGTAGCGACGATATATGACACGACATAACCATGGTCGGAGTTTGGTAAATTTTTGAGTTCAGTAATTTTGACCTAATGAATTCTATAATATCACTACATTGTGATCAGCTACGTTACGTGCTAAATTTTATCTTTTTTTATTTATTTGAAAAGTTTAAAAAATATTTAAAAAATTTGACAAAAGTTGGGGTGCGAACTCGGAACAATACAGTTTATAGCGAAATAGCCATTACGAGACGGTGGGTCAAAGAAGTGACTACAAACTCTTGATGGCAGTGTTTGACGCACACTGCTTTATCGACTTTGCGTTGGTTTATGAAATGTTTGCGGACAAAAATTCAAAGACTTCTACCAAAAGACAATCTTCTAACTCAGGGTTCTTTTAAGTATTAAAAAACAAAAAAAATGCAGCTCGAAAATTCCATTTTCTTAAAAAATTTTGACTGAGAAAAACTTTTTAAATCTCCAAAAATTCTGTATTCTTAGCACCCATATACATACGTCAAATTTGTTTGAAAAATAAAATAAGTATATTTTGCTTGACAAGTCGACAATTTACGCCAACAACCCTCGTAGTATTGATAGTGCACCGTTACTCTATAAGCATACATATTTTTTATTTACTGCTAAGTTGCATACTTTTAGGCGCAAATATTTCTTTTTTTTATCGTTTTAACGGCATTCGTTGCAGGATTCCAGCAATTCTTAGAATCCTATCGATTTCCAAAGGTTTTAAAGATATAACCAATATTTAGCTTAATAAGTAATTATAAAAGAATATTCAGTTAAATTTGACCTAAAGCAACAAAAACTTAAAATTCTAAATATATAAAAAATTTTGATTTCAAACTGAACACAAAACGTTACTTCCAAGAAAACAACAAAGGTAGGTACATAAGTTTTGCTAAAGAATAATTTCAATTTGAAAGAATGTCTTAATAATGTAATTTGAGCTGAGGTAAAGAGAAGACCTTCAACGTGACTTTTGAAGCTCACAAAGACAGGTGGGAAATTCAAAAGCCTGTTTTTGAACGTGGCCAAAACCATTTTAGCTGGTTAAGTAGGTTTTAGACTTTGTTAAGCTTACCCTTCCAAAAAGCGAGCAGACAGAATTTTCGAGATTTTTACAGAAACAAATAAAATATGGACCAAAATGTTCGCTTTTTTATCGATGAAAAAGAAAAACTCGTGTGTTCGAATTGTATTATATATATACATATATATATATATGGCGCGATATACAACAGTTATATCATTAACCTCCTAGGAGATTTTTGCGACGAGCTTCTCTTCCAATTTGTGGTGTGCCGCTTTGAAATTTTTCCTACAAATTGGCGGGACCTACGGTTTTTCGCCGACTCCGAACGGCATCTACAAAGCAGATGAATTTTTGCTGAGAAGTCTTTCATGGCAGAAATACTCTCGGAGAGTTTGCCAAACCACTGACGAGGGGCGACCCCGTTTTGAAAAAACTTTTTCAAACTACTTTTTGATGTAACCTATACCAGGGCTCGAACCCGGACCTTCGGTGTGGTAGGCCGACAACACTACCTCCACACCACGGTGGCCGCCACACAAATTGTATTATGCACCATAATATTTATAAGTAAAATCAGTTTCGAGTTTTAAAAAAATTTTGTTGAGATAAATTTTTTTAATCGATAAAATATTTAATACTGAAGGAACTCCTAGTCAGAGGATTTAGGGCGAGTCGAAATTTTGTTACTAAAAATTAATACAAATGATGCGCGCTAAGAAAGTATTGAGCAAATGCTGGGAAACTCCTCTCTGAAAGTCCTTACTGAATAATTAAATAGAGGCGGTGAAGATCGGAGTTAAACATTCTTCACCTACCTTATACAAGGGATGCTATATAGATTGGAAAGTCCTCACTGAACAAGAGATGCGGTGTCTATAGTGAAGATTTCACAAATCATTTAGAATATGAATATTGAACAGGAGTAAAGATGAAGGAATCAACACTAAGAGCAGGGTTGTAAAAGAATGCATTCATATGCGAATGCAATCAGTTGAAGTCAATGACTTCAAATTTTGAATGCACTCATTGACTCGCTTTTTGACTAAAGAATGAAAAAATGAAGTCTAAAGTATTTTTGAAGTCACGTCTTTGGAGTCATTTAAAGCAGTCACTTACTGACTACATTTTTTGAGTGACGTCACTAACTATTTGCAACAAAAATATTTTACGATCATGTTTCGTATGCCACAGGTAAAATGACTTCAAATGACTCCATATGACTTCAACAGACTTCAGTGAGACTTTTTATTCAATTAATGCAATCATGAATAACCAAAAAATGAATGAGAAAAAGAATTCGAAGTCGCAGAATGAAGTCTGAATGGTGACTTCATTTTTTAAGTCCCAGTCAAAGAATTCGAAAAATGAATGAATAATTATTCGCAAAAGAATGCATTCTTTTACATCTCTGACAAACTCAGTTTTAGGGTGCTCAACTGAACGAGTGTGCCTTTAGTAGTAATCACTAGAGGAACTACCTTCCAGAAAATGTATTTAGTCTAGATTCTAGAATGAATGCTAATAGCATTTGCTTACGCATCGCGATAGAATGTAACCCCCCTGGACTGAGCAGGGTAAAGTACTGCTACTTGAGCAACAAAAAACTAGGGTGCGGAGATACAAACTTTTTCTTTTTGCTGAACATGATAACAAATTTTTTTTAAAGTAAATAACATAAAACAAAAAAAATAAAACATGGTGATATAAAAACTGTTGAATAAAAAAAAATTCAAAATGCAAATCATACGTTTCTTATTAAATAAAATTTTTTATTTAGATATATGTTATTATTTATATATTTATAAAATTAAGCCTGAAACATAAAAGTGGAGTTTCTTTCTGCCAGCAGATTTACATTGATTTGTTTTTTTTTTTTTTAGCTGAAAAAACCCAAGTGGAAAAGCAACTATAATAAACGTAAATAAAAATAAATTAACCAAAAGCACAACGATTTGTTATTGTTTAAATTAAAAGCTAGTACATAAAAGCTTTACATACATAGCTTAAGAAAGTACGGAAAAAGCAATAAACTCAAAACTGAATTCAAGTTCAATTTTTTCAAATATAATTTTTTTTTTGCATGATAAATTTTTACAAGCTTAGATATTTTTGTAAATTAAATAAAATTATTTTTTTTTTAATGGCTTAGTGTAATAAATTGTTGGTGTTTAAGCAATTCATGTATAAATTTGCATATATGTACATAAGTATGTATGTATGTTGTAGATATTTATATAATGGTTACTTCATATTACTAGGGTATAAGCCTGGGTTTAATTTTTATATTTTTTTATTTGTGTGTATATGAAACCTGCTGAATTTTTTGGTTGTTTGTTTATATATTTATTTGACAGTTTGATAGTTTTTTTTTTTCTCATAATTTATAGCATTCTGGACTTCAGTTTTTTCAAAAGAGGTACGTGTTGTCCATTTTGTAATTTAGTCCGTACTTGTTGAGCAAAATGGTAGTTTGGAGGTCATTAGAGGATTCAAGTTTACTAGAAAAAAAAACGGAAAAATTTAATAAGGATTTTTGCGAACTAAATTTTGGCACAAGAAAGTGCAATACCACAGAGTATAAAAAAAAATTATCATGTTTTCTTAAATTCGTTTTTTTTTATTTCTATTGATGGAGTCAGCCTCTTTCAGAATACTTTTCTTTCAAAACTTGGTTGAGGGATGCCTTACCTAAGCAGAAAACCATTGGGAAATTTGTATCAAAATCCCTGTCTAAGAGTATTCTATGGTTAACTGGTATGGGGGAAAAAGTGTTAAAATATTTTCCACCCCCCGCAACTAAACTGAGGTAAGGATTTGAAAATTGGAGTAATTCTTTGCTTGAACACCCTGTACAATAACCGAAATTTGTGGAATACATTTTTTGGCGAATAAATTTTGAATAAATCGATGACAAACTCAACTGTTATAAAACCTATTTAAAAAAAAATAAAATTAAAATACTACACACATACATATGTATAATTAAAATTGGCAATAATTAAACTGTAATGAAAGGATAAAGTAAAATTAATTAGCATAATTAAAATTATATCACCCTGTATATATGTTTGTATATCATATAAGTTTACATAATTTAAATTACGTCATATTCATATATGTATGTAGTTATTTATAGGGGTATGCATACATACATACATAAATGTGTGTAAATATAAGAGACATCATACATATACATATGTAAATATCCATAGTAAAATACGTATTTTCATTTTTCAAATTTCACCCAAAGCATTACTTTTATAACATTTAGATTATTACAAATTTATGTAGGTGTAGTTGTATTACTTATAAACTTTCTCAGTTTTGTATTAAATAAGTATTAAAAATTATTTGAAATATTATAAATGTTTTCATAGACAACAAGATAAGATTATGTTTATATGAAAAAAAAACAAAATTGAAAAATAGAAAAATGGCTGGTAAGCGCATACCTAGCACTATTACAGTGGTATGATTAGTGGCGAGGGGAATGCCAATTTAGTTGTAATATGAATTCCTGTATGTATGTATGTATGTTTGTATGAAGGTAGCAATGTTACAGTATTTTTTTGTTTTTTATCAATAGAAAAAGTGAATTCATTAATAGAACAATTATGCATAGCGCAACACAGTAGTAGAAGCGAAAAAGAAGGAGCATTAAAAACAAATTTATAAAAGAACTACCAAAAAAAATTATGTTTTAAGATTTTACTTTAACTTTTTTTTGAAATTTTAAATTGTTTTTTGTGCTACATTTTCCGCAATTTAGGGTACTTGTGTAAATATTTGAATGCTTCGTAAATGTGTACAAATCGTAAATATAACATTTTTCGAAACAAATTTATAAGACTCACACACAATTTACGAGATATTTTAAAAGTTGATTTGTTACACTCGAATGTCAATGCCGTTGTGTCCTACCTACTCACTGTTATGCCTTTTCGTCCTTAGCCTATCTATTACTTTTGTTAATTTTTATCAAAAAAAAAAAAAGTTATTAATTCTGTTGAGGTTTTTGCGGTGTATTTATGTCTATTATATATAATATATTTATATAGCATTTTATATATCACAAATAAAAGTAAATAATGCAAAACAACACAAGCCAAACTAAACATAATCATTTTATATGCTATGTATAATTCAGTAATAATTATTAATAACAATAAAGCATAAAAAATAATAGATAATAATTAGAATTACTATAATTTTTAATTTTTTTTATACTATAAACTACAACAGTATTTCAAAAAAACGCTTATTAAAGCCAATATTTTACATGTATATAATAAGTATTATGTATATATGCAAAAATAGTATTTAACATTAAACAAATTTAGTGTTATTATATGTCTTCTATAGTTTATATTACAGCTGTGTTACATAGTTACATACAAGTAATCAAAACCTATTTATATCAAAACATTACTACGTTTTGCAACACACGCCATTTTTTTTGTTAATTTAATTTTAAAAAATTAATAATTATTAAGCGCCTAAAAGTATGATATATATGTATAATATATTTTTTTACAAACTAAAATTCACTTTTGTTTCCCTAAATTCCTATAACTTCATATCGTTATTAATTTTTTGTGTAATAGTTTTAATTTTAATTTTATTTTTTACTTCTTAACATGCATACAAATATATCTTTTGTATATTCTATAGCAGTACTTTAATTTTAGCATTTCTTCATTTCAGCAAAATAAAAAGCTTTACATATATACTGTGTATACTACATATATAAAATTCTTATAACATAGGCAGGTATAACTGGTAGCTCATTGTTCAACATTATCCACCAAATCATCGACGACAACAGTGTCTTTCATTTTTCACAAACATAATTCTTTTTGTTAACTTTTCTTTTAACTCTTGTAACATTATCACTTAAGAGCTAACAAAAAAAAAGCACATACATAAATGTGGCCTCTAATTTTTTCAATTTATAGCATTTTAATTTATGCTTTACAACTTTTGCGAAATTTTGCAGAATTTTTCTGTTTTAATAGCTCAAATACATATATTTTATTTTTTTTAGACATCATGCATTTTTTTGAATGTTATCATCATTTTCTTTATTCGTCACACTTATTATTCTCTGTAGACTTCATTGACTTTCTCCCATGCATCATTTCTCTTTGGCAGCTAATTTCTGTCGTCCTTCTTATTCTTCAATTAAACACTTCATTGAAACTTCATCACTTGCGTTTTCTGATTTCATTTTCACTTTTGAGCCTCCAGTTTTGTTTCTTAAAAGCTATACATTCTCCGCTTTCTGCTTTCCCTTATAACAGTACTCCTATGAATGTCGTAGTTCCTCCAATCCACCATTTGGTACACCGCTTCTTACATTTTCCAGCACTTTGTTGACAAAATCCGTTGTGCCACCAGCTATTTTCAGGCCACCTGTAATGGGGGGAGAAGCTTTATTATAACAAATCAAAAATATGTTCGAATAGAAAAGTCTCGTCTGATTGCTCTCCTAAATCTAAGTAACGGGTTCGATAGCCCACAAAAGACTTATCAACTTTTTTTAACTTTTGGGGTGTGTTTTTCACCTAAAACCTTAAACTAAACCTAAGCGAACAGCTGAAAAATTCAGCGAAGAATAACTCTTGCAAATTTTGGGCTGAGATGTAGAGTCCTCTCGACGAATAAATATGACGTTCTATAAGTCTCTAATTGCACTCATCCTGATGTACGGACAGTGCTGAAAGAAGATGATTCGAGTATTCGAGAGAAAAGTTCTCCGAAAGGTCTGCCAAAGGTTCCGCTGGCTAGGTCATGTTATACGAATGGAAAAAGAAGCTTCGCCACATAAAAATTTATTTAGAATATTGGTTCGGTAAAACCCGAGTCATTCCGGTACCTAAACCTGGGAATGAAAAAAAATTAAGCCTCTGCGGGAAACAGCGGAATAGTGGAAGTGTGGTAGTCCGAAGCTCTTCGGTTCAAGTAAATGGTTTGAAATGGTTTTTTTTAAATCGAGGTCACCCCTCCGCAGTGACCCGCAACATTTCGAGTGTATTTCTGTGATGAAAAATGCTCTTGGCAAAAAGCTAGTTGATGCCGTTCGGATACAGCGAGTTGGCTTCTTCCGTCCATGGACTATTCTCGCGTCTTTCGACACAGTCCATAAGCAATAAGGGCAACAATAGGCCTGATGAGACGTATCGAACTAGATTTTTATTTCTAAAGATAGTTGTTGTTGTGTTAACAAGGAGTGTTGTCGCATTGATAGCCCTGGGCGGCTATGAATCCAGTACGCTTCGGAATTCCTATTCGGTACTGACCGACTGTCGGGGTATCGATTTGCAATGACCTTCTTGTCATTCCTCCTTCCGAAAGGAAAGAGAAGATGGGTACTTGATACAGCTTGATTCGAAATGACAGGTAAGACGCGTAGTTAGTAGGGCTCTAAGGCCAGGTAATCTCTTTAAAATCTCTGAATACGCTGCCCAACTTTACAAACACCTTCCATCGTTTTGAAACAGACACAGTCGTTAACTATTTCCTGACATTCATTTGCTCTAACCAGCTTTGGCAGGAACTGAAGGAACTGATCTGAAGTGGGCTCAACTATTTCTACTCACTCTTTGCCGTTTTATAGATCTGTTCGATGTGCTGATCAACCACTTCGTTGTGTTCGCCATTACTTTGATTTTGATGTTTGAGCGCCAAAGCTTGTTTTAGTTCAAAAATGCCATTGAGTAAACGTTCTAGAAAAGGAAAAGGCAATAAATTACTAATCTACATTAAATTTTACTTAATAAACCGCCACTCACTATGTTCAATTTCCAGTCCAAAGAGCTTTATCTTATTCGCCTCATGTTGTGCTTTCTTTTTTAGACGACAAGCGCGTGAGGCCAACTTATTCTTCTCCTTACGTGATTTAGGACGCACATTGAAGGGGAGCTCTGACACCGGTGTCATATCGTTAATTGTGCGACTCAACTTGTCCAACTCTTTACCAATGACATGCAGTTTGCGTGGATTTGGCGTGAGATCATTGCCATCACCTTTACGCGCCTTGCCGCTGTGCTGTGATGACAGAGAAAAAAGTATGAGATTAGTATTTGCGTTTTAGCTAAACAACTGCAGTTCACACTATCAAAAGCCGCGCGATGGCGTGACAATGGAAACACAGTTGAGTTTGACGTCGCAGGTGAATTGGTTGTATTTACTTTAAATACCTTAATACCGCGCACGGAACAATTGGGGCTAAACACCGGATCGGTGGCCTCGTTCAAGACGTGCGGATCTTCTAGACGTGATTGGAATACGAGACGTTTGCCTTTTGGCCCCTTCGCTTGTACATTGTATTGCCAGAAAAAGCGTTCCTTGCCTTTACTACTTGACAAGTGACCGGTGGTTGTGCGTGCATCATCTTCATTATCGGAACCTGGCAGTAAAAGCAGTAGAAGCGTGAGTAAGTTTTCGTAGAAATTTTAAATACAAAAAGTTAAATACCATCACTTGATAAATCATCATAATTATCGCTATTGTAATCGGTTGATGCATCATCATCATCGTCCTGTGAGTAATCAATGCCATCTGGTGATAGCACACTGCCGGTGCTTAGCGATGAGAATGATTCCGCCTCGGCCAGCGAGCCAGTGGACAACAAATGTGGTCTCGGTTCACGTCGCATCCAAATATGTTCGAGTCCAAGATGTGTGGGTGCCGATGAGGATAGACGTGATATGGATGTATCACATTGATACTGGAACGATTTACGTACGGATCCACCATTTGTGCTGCCACCACCGTTAGTGCTGCCAAAACCACTGCTACCACTACCCGGACTAAGTGCATTACCCGAAAGTAATATGTGAGTATTACCCGGTACCGATTGACCCAATAGACCAACACTACCATTGTTGCTCACACGATCGGGTGACATGGAGAAGCCCTTCTTTTGCAGCTCTAACATATTGCGCGATTTGACTTGCTGATATTGTGAACGATTTGCATGCGGTGGTGGTGGTGGCGTTATGGAATTTAGTTGAAGTGGTGAGTGTGAGGGCTGAAAGAGTGGAATATTGGAATATATAAGTATTTAATTACTTAATGAAGTTAAACATATATAACGTTTTTGTAGCTAAACTCAACATATTAATTCATTAAAGAGAAGAATACGTTAAAAGGATGAATACTTCTTAAGGACGAATACGTCTTCAGGATGAATACATCAAAATTATAAATACGCCTTAAAGATGTAAACGTCTAAAAGACGAAAATTTTAAGTTCTAGAAAGGGGCTTAACCATCAATACTAACCTCTGCTGATGGAAACGTGATACATCCAAAAGATGAAATTATTTCTAGAATCTTTGAATCCGATAAGGGAATTTGATTGTTTTCTTTTTAATTCTGTTTCAATAAAACGAACGACATTCAAAATCTTTTAAGTAAAATAGTGCTTCATTGAATATTCGAATACATCAAAAGGATAAATACGTCTTAAAGATGTAAAGTCCAAAAGATGAGCATGTTAAATTCAATAAAATGGTGTTTGATCATCAATACTAACATCTGCTGATGAAAACTTCTGTATACATCCAAAATATGAAAACTTGTTCTAGAATGCACGTATGTATGTACATTTTAAAATTAGATTGATCACGTTGTGATTACTCCGTTTTCTAAATAATCTATTTGACTGCATTTTAATTAATCAAAATGTAATCAATTGGGAAATTAGTCAGTGTGATTTAACGATAACGAGTCTTTTTTGATTAATTAATTACTAAAATTGAGGATAAGAGGTATGCTCAATTAATTGATTAATTATTTAGTCAATCTATTGATTAGTCGGACATATAATCGATAATGATGATTCCCTAAATAAATAAATAAACGAGCTTGTGATAAGGTTTCCTAAATCTACAACTCACCTGACTACCCGGCGAAAATGAGTTTGATCCAGAACTGCTTAATTGATGTTGCTGCTGTTGTTGTTGTTGCTGCTTATTTGGCGTACTATGATAGATTTCATATGGACTAGAAGAGTTGTGGTGATTATGGTGTGTATGTATGGCACCACCAGCGCTATTGCTGTGCTGTAAACGCTGTTGTTGTTGTTGTTGAGCTGTTTGCATTTGTGTTAACTGGTGTTGGCGTTGCTGATTTTGCTGTTGCTGCTTTTGCAATTGCAACAATTCCATAGGTGGACCACCACCAGGCGAAGCTTGTGGACTATTTATTTGCTGTTGAGGTGACATTAGAAAATCATTTTGTCCACCACCACCACCACCTGCACCACCACCACTACTCAGAGCACCCGGCAATAACTCATCAAAATTACCAATTACATCAAGAAAATTATCATCGGGTATATCACCAAAACCAGCCGCATGTATTTCAGCCTTATCAATTGGAAAAATATAATCATCTTCGAGATTGAATGGTTCATGTTTGGTAATGATGGCATTACTAATATCGCTCCACATCGCACTCGAATTGGGTGCACCCGTCACATCGAAGAGTAACGAATTGTTTGCATCATCGGCCGAGCGTATGCTATCATTCAAGCCGAGCAACGTATTAGCCGAGTCTGCAGTGCCAACGCTGTTGCTGCCGCTATTACTGATCGGCGAAGCATCTGCGGCATAGAAGGATGAAGAAATATTGCCGTTAGATGTGATGCCATGTAGAGGTGAGGCAGCGCATAAGCTGACATCTTGCAGTAGTGTGGGTGAAAGTGAGGCGGCATCCAAAGAGGACACATCCAAACCATAATCGGAGAAGTCGACAAAGAGGCGCGGCTGTGAATGTTGCAGTGACTGTTGTTGTTGTTGTTGTTGTTGCTGTGCCTGCTGTTGTTGTTGTTGCTCATGCTGTTGTTGTTGATTATTTTGTTGTGCCGACATCATGTTAGAGAATTGTTGATTATTAAGATGATGTTGTATGGGACTTGGACTCGGATGATGATGCGAATCGTGCTCTTGTGTCCAGGGGTTATGGCTCTGATTGGGATTTGTACTGCGCGGTATGCTTATGGCATTTGTCAGCATCACATTACTGCTACCACCACCGTTGATGCTGACGCCACTACCGCTACTGCCAGCGCTACTACTCTGATTGCTATTGCTATGGGCGTTCAACACGTTTTGTTGTTGTTGGTGTTGGTGCTGATTGTTTGGTGTATTTGAATTTGAATTTATCGTAAAATAATTGGAATTGGGACTGGAATTGGAGTTCGAATTGAAATTGATATTCACATTCAATTGCTGCAATGGACTAAGTGCTGGTAGCGCTGATGTGCCAAAGAGTAAACTGGAACTATTACTATTGCTCAGTGCCAATGAGAAGAGATCACACTTAAGTGGATTGCTACTGTTGGATGAGGTGTCGAATAGATCGCTCGACATAGAAAATAATTGATTTTCGGTCATTTTATGACAGGTTGGTATGTGTGGAGTTTTTTTTCTGTTTTGTTTTCGTACTGCGGCACTTAGCTGCTGTCTTTGTTGGTTTTTTTTTGTTGTCGTTCTGTCGTTGTTGACGTGTATTAATCTATATATGTAGCTGGTCTACAGCCAAATTTAAGTTGGCAGAAGGTGGCACTAAGCTGATAACCGCTATTTACTCGTACTATGACAATTAAAAATTTGTATTACCCCGTCAGCTGCGGTTTTAATAGTGGCGGTGGCGCCAACACAGCGCCACGTGATGGCAAAATAAACGCCTACAACTGCACAAATATCTGAAAAGAAAAATAAAAAAAAAGAGAGAATAGTAATTAGGTCAGCGTGAGAGTTTATTTAGCAAATTGAATAGAATTTATAAACTTAGTACGAGTTGCTAAGTGGTAAATTGTCTGGTTTGAGTAAAGCTCTAAGAAAGAACTTATTTGAACTTCAAATTTATTTTAGCTAAAAAAAAAGCTTTACTTAACTTAAAAATACATTTAAAATATCGATCAATCATATTCATATTCATGAAAGCTTTTGGCTAAAATGATAAAAAACAGGGTGCCCTTATGAAAAAAAATGTGTTGCTTAGTGGTAGGAAGAAATTGTTTGTTTTACAAAGTCACCCTGTGTTAACTATGTTATTTACAAAGTATAGCACAGCTGTGCCAATAAGCGAAAAAAAGCCAAACTCCAGTTTGGAGTAAATAATGTGACAAATGCAATCATAGACACAAACCATGATTTTAAAATATTAAAATGCCGGTTCCCCCCATAAATTCAGAGAACAAAAATTCAGAAACACATTTTATCAGAAATTATTTTTCAGAATGTCAAAATTCAGAAGTCAAAATTCAGAAGTAAAAATTCATAAAGTGAAATTCAGAATTTTGCGCAATTTTTTGCAAAGAATTTCACTTTCTGAATATTTACTTCTGAATTTTGACTTTGAAATAAGTGAAAACACGTTTAAAGAAGCATTTTTTCATTTTTCTTTTGCTACTTTGCCACAATTTTCTCTACATATTTTCTCTTTACAAATATTTTTAGCAACTCCTATTTAAAGAATTTGATTTTTAATTCTAAAGAAAAAAAAATTGGCCTCCAAAGGCTTAATGCATAGTTACTGGTGTTATAACGATAAACATACCGGCAAAAAAAATTATTTCAGAATTTAAAAAAATAAAGGCTTTTAATGGGTTAATACATGGCCCAAATATGGGTTAACAATATAAAGATTTACATTCACAGTAATAGATCTAATATAAAAAAATTTCAGAATTTATAAAATAATGAAATGCTACTCTGAGGTGAATTATTCTATTTCGTTATTAATAAAATAGTTAACTTCGTCAATGGGTTAATGCACGCATTTAAAACTTCAAATATTTACTATTGAAGTGTAGAGCAATTTATTTTTTCATATAAAAAGTTATTTAGAAATTATAAAAATAAAAATTTAGGTCACCAATGGGTTAAGGCATGGCGTTTAAAGGGTTAAAACGCTTAAAATCAACTACTTAAGCCTATGTCAAACTATTTTGATATGAAAGATTTGATTGCAGAGTTAAAAGAAAATTGAGGTCGTCAATGGGTTAACGTATGGCCGCTCATGGGTTATAATTTTAAATGTTTAGAGGGGCACCTAAAATGTCATTATCGTAATTTTAAAATTAAAACGCCGTCTTTGACATAAAATGTCACTGACAGACATGAAATGTTGTTTATGTTAGAAGCATATTTTAAGTAGATAAAACACGATTTTAACTTGACCATGACTACGAGCCAGGTTATTATTTAACAAATTCTAAGTTGCAGTGCTCTTTGAGTTGAGCAGAGTTTTGAGATAAAGTGCGTGAGCGTGTCCATTAGGCAGGGCGCAGCACTGTTAACAAGAACAACAACATAAAGTGAGGTTAGAGCAAATTCTATCGCGCACTCTTCAAGCAAATTCCCTTTATTTTGCAGTATTATAGCATATGTACTATATAGGAATAAACTATATATCCGCAAAAGCTTCTCAAATCGTCGTTGAGTGTTTTGCGGTTACAACAACAATCGCATTTTATTTGTTATGCTATTTTCGTATCGTTCAAACTTGTGGCATTCAAATTCATTTATAACTGCATTTAAAAGAAGTAAACAAATGTAAAGGTAAACAAAGTATGCTAAGCGACAAAAAATTGTGTGAGCAATTATAAAGAGTATGACATATGACTGCTTCAGCCAGCTATTAATAGATAAACTTTACTACAGGATAATTATAGTCGATCATATATATTCAACTCCTTAATTTTCGTGAATTTTGCGTACCAACCCTTTTTAAAATACAATTTTCAGTAAATTGACATATCGCACCCTAAATCAAAAACAGTCACAACTCTAAATTATTTTAGGTCGCTTTCTTGGCATAGATTGCCTAATAAAAAGTAGTGCAGCCAGTACATATAATATTTTTCCTTTTGACTATTATCGTTACTCTTTAAAGAGCACAGTGATGTCAAGTTTTTAAAAATCAAATCACTTTTCTGCGATCCAGAAGCAATTAACTGAAAGTTACTCAGATTTTGAGTTGTTACTCTTTTTGATTTAGTGTGCGATATGTTTTTTATATAGGCTTTTTTTAAAATAATTTTATTAGTTTTAAAATTTGTGAAATTCAGAAAACCACTGTATGCTCCTCGTAAAGGTATTGCCAGCACAGTTTAAATGGGGCCATTTTGTTTATTGATTTTATGGTCTATTTATTGTACATGTTTACATTCTACGTTAACGATTTCATTTTTATAATTTAATATTGAGCATCAATAAATCGAAATTTTTTGAAGTATTTTTTTTTTTTAACTAACAAAATTAAATAGAATCGTTTCGTTCGTTAAGCGTCTCTGGCCGCAAGTTACTAGAAAACGAAATTTTATGATTAACGATTAATAAATTTGAAGATCTGTTGTTGTTGTTATATTTCAGGAGGATGAATGACTATTAAGCGAAATACTAGTCCCTTATATTAAGAGCTTATGTAAGCCTTACTTTGAATGGCCTATTAACCTTATGCTATATAAGATTGCCATTCAAAGGGAACTAATTGCTAAGATCGGCATAGCAAAATAAGTGCAGGTATAAGGTGCGCTGCAGCCAAGTCATGTTATACAAAACTGTAATAAGCACTTTGCTAAAATAAAATAAGCATTTTCTAAGCTACACATTATTTTTGTGGGTATGCTCATACATTGTTAGCCACTTCTATGTAGGTCGCATTGTATCGGCACGTGTTGACTATTTACTTGATATCCACCCATATGTCCATCTGTAGTTATGTTCAATTTCTA
Source organism: Sphenella marginata (assembly GCA_951509765.1). Lineage (NCBI taxonomy): Eukaryota > Metazoa > Arthropoda > Insecta > Diptera > Tephritidae > Sphenella > Sphenella marginata. The sequence continues at coordinate 24,304,705 of OX608079.1, forward strand.
TTTGCAATTACTCGTTGCATCGGCATGTGGCATTTAAAGTATTTGCCAATCAATTTTAATTATATTTTTATTCAATTTATTTACGTTCGGTTTTTTTGTTTCCCTTTTGTCTGGCCAGTGACCATTATTACTTACAAAGTATCTGTCGCTAAACTATTGCCCCCTTTTTTTTTTGCACGCCCTCTATTAGACACAAATGATGCGCTACGACATTTAGTTGTTGTCTCATTTGCTGGCGTTTCATTGCGCTTTTTTTTATTTAAAGCGTTATTTTGCCAACACGTTTCTCGAGTGCAAGGCTTAATTTGTTTACAAAATGCTTGAACTCACTGCACTTACTCAAATTTTTTTTGTTATTGTTTGTACAATGAGACTGCATATTTGTATTTATAAAAGTATTTGCATTCTATTATTTATTTATTTATTATCTACACATTCACTTTGCATTTCCATGATTGGATTTCAGTGAGCGTTGAGTATAATTCGATTTGTTAGTCATCACGTTTTCTTGTGGCATGCAAATACTTCATGTATTAATTTGAAATTGTTTTCAGTGCAGTCAGGGGGTGGTGCTTATCTTCATTAGATTCAGATAGTTGTCTGGACATTACCCAACAAACATGGTGAAAACATTTCGCCAGTCTCTGATAAGTTTACAATTCTTGAGTTAATATTCAAAGAAATTCTTCAAATTTGTAGAGATTTCCAGAACCTTCCAGTTCACTTTTCCACTATATAAAAGGTATTAAAATATATTTTTAACCTAAAACCATTCTGCACAGTTTTGAGAGATTTCAAGAACATTCTACATAGTTCATTTTCCAATTATTGACATTACAGAGTGTCCCTTTTTAGTTTCACAGCAGCGGATTTTAAAATGTTTTTTTTTTGTAAGAAATAAGAAACAAATTGAAGAAATAAGAAAACAAAAAAAAATTAAAAAAAAATTTAAAAAATGAACAAAAAAAAATTAAAAAAAAATTCAAATTACCAAAAAAATTTAAAACCAGAAATAACAGAAACAATTTAATAAATAAAAACAACAAAAAATTAAAAAATAAAAACAACAAAAAATTAAAAAATAAAAACAACAAAAAATTTAAAAATAAAAACAGCAAAAGGACGATCGGGTTAAAAATGTGCCTTTCCTTTTCAGTTTTTGCTAACTTTATGGACCTCAAAAAATTCGCTGCTATTCTTTTTGCTCATAACTATTAAGTACATAACTCTCTAAAACCACTAGTATTTAATTGTCATCGCTATATGTATTTCCATTCACTTTTGAATAAATATGCAAACATATACATAAACGTAGGAATGCATATTATGCAAACATATTTAAATCACATCAACTGCCTTGTTGTTGTTGTTGTAACCTCAAATGTCTCGTAATTGCATGTTCATCATACGCCCCAGTGTAGCCAGACAGTTTTTATTGTCGTTTATGTTTTGACGCGCGTACCACCACGACAAGTGCTTGTGGGTGTTTTTGTATCGTACGCGAATTTTTATTACATTTTAACTGTTGTTTGGGTTTTCGCATGACGCCTGCACTCAATGGATTTTTTTTTTTTTGCTGAGCGCATTGATTCGGCTACATATATTTCACATTTTCATCTTGCGTTTTGAGTTTTTTTATTCACCTTTAGCCTTTTAATAATTGTATTAAGCATTATTGTTGTTTTTGTAAGGTAGTAAATATCATGAACAAAGCGCGTGATTTTTATTTTTTAATTTGTATTTGTTGTTGTTTTATTTTGCTTGTTTTTTTTGCAATTCATGTGAATTTAATATTTGCACTTTTAATTCGTGCAAAAGTATTTACGGTATTTACCTACTATATAAACTTGTTGAGAATGAGTGTGCATTTACTATATAGAATTAGCCTCTTAAACGGTACTTTTTCAATGGCTTTTTAAGTGCTCTCTTAATTATATATTTGCACGATTTCACAACTAAATTTTATTTAATCTGTTCTCAAGTATTTGGAATAATGGAATGTTTAATCTATTTGCTTATTTATTTGGCGTTCGCTATTCACGTTAGTATTATCGTGATTAAATGGCGTTTAAGCGCCTAGGCGTTGATGGGCGTCGGTTAAGAAAACAAGGTAATAATTAACTGTTGTTGTTGGAGGCGGATTGAATAGCGTTATATTAAAGTAAACGAAGTATCTCTAGTGCCATGATATAATACCAAGTGTCCCTTGTAAAAAAAAGATTTGCTATTATGGCACTGTGGAGAGAGTGTCATAAGATCAATTGAGTTTAAAAAAGAGAAAAAAAAATGTATTCTTTTGCAGACGATGTTTGATTAGTTAGGCGTTATTTTTTATAAGCCGAAGGTCACCTATACATAACGGGATTCTGCGCAGGAAAACTATTTTGGTTTGGGATTATTTCCCTTTCTTACTTAGTATTATGAAAAATCGGATGTCATTTTCAGAATTGTTTACTTGGCATTATGTCTTGAGAATGAGAGGGGTCAGTTATCGATTACTATCGTTCTTCAGAAAGAATAAGTGGAGACGAAGTCGATGTTTCCGATTCGCGTCAGCTATAGAAAAGAAGGGTTGAATACTCTCCACTTATTCTTTTCAATACAATGGAGACCAGTATGATTAAGTTGCTGAATCCCACTCAGAGGTTAAGTAGAGTATTACCAAGAGAGCGTATTTTTCAATATTAGCAATATTCATTATTAGATGGAGCAAATTGTCTTTAATTTCAAGCTCATTACAACATGACTCCCCAAGGAAGCAGCTCTTGCTTCTACTCTGGAAAATCGTGGAGAATAGCCGTGTGTGAGGTTGACAACGTACAAATGGTTTCTTTCGTTTCATCCGACCTCGGACTGTAATCGATCGACGAAAATAGTCCTTAATACAGTAAATGCCAAACGGACTTAACGAAAACCTTCACCGAGTGTAAAGCATATTTTTTGCTGTAAACTGGTTAGAAAGTAGAACATATTGAGTTCTGAGGCAATTTTGACTGTAAGACGGAAGGGGGCTCGTAAATATGGCTGCCGTACGATTTTTTTATTTTAATTATTATTTTAATTATTTATTATTTTTATTATTTTTATTTCTTTTATTTTTTATTTTTTATTTTTTTTGTTTTTTTTTTATTTTTTATTTTTTTTTTAATTTTTTATTATTTTTTTTTTTTGCTTTTTTATTGTTTTTATTATTTTTTATTATTTTTTTTTTGTTTTTTTATTATTTTTTATTTGTTTTATTATTTTTATTTTTGTTTATTATTTTTATTATTTTTTTTTTTATTATTTTTTATTTTTTTATTATTTTTAATTTTTTTTATTATTTTTTATTTTTTTTTATTATTTATTATTTTTTTAATTATATTTTATTTTCTTTATACGCATTTTCCTTTAAATTTTTTTATTATATTTGTTTTTTTTTTGCTGTTTTTTTTTTTCATTATTACAGTTATTCTCATTTTTCTTTTTTTCTCTCTTTCTTTCTGTAGGATTTATTGGAATTAGAAAAATGGCGAAGCATAATCTTAGTGAAGTGAAAGATAAACGCAACGTCAGATAATGGTATCCACTTCAAATGGAGCAAGTCATTCTGATGAGTCCCTTCGACTAGTCGAGAAGCGAAACTGGTAAAATTATTATTCGGTTAACACAATCTTTGGCTGTGCACAGCACAACACTCCAAGTGTGGCCCACACCACGCCAATAAGCACATTTCGCACGCGTGTGCATAATCACTGTAAAGTTATGTATGTATGTAATTCCTCATAAGCAACAACAAATTCCACCCTTACAATTTGTCACACTTTTATATTTTGTTATTTTTAACTAAGAAATATGAAGCGAAAAAAATGGGTGTGTCAGCAGCATGCGAATTGTTATTGTTTAGCAACAGCAATATACAAATTTACATATGTGAATAGAATGATATCAACGCAGCCCGCCTTTTGGCAGAAAGCGAAGTGTGGAAAAACATAAATTTTGAGAAAACAGATTTGAAAGCTGAAAACTTGAGGATGTTTTATTTAAATTGATTAATTTTGATTGTTTATTTTTGTTTCAAGTGAGCGTAGTATCTACTGTGGGTTTTATAAAAGCTTTAGCAGTTTGAACAAATCAAGCGATTAGCGCAAAATTTAAAATTTTTAACAATGCTTATTTTGTCATCAAGATGAGTTTATGTTATATAGAAATAAAAATGGACCACTATGGACCCCACAAATGGACCCCATATATAAAATATTTTTATTTTTCTAGAAAAAAATTTTTTTTTTTCTAAAATTTTTTTATTTCTGTCCTCACTCACGCTAATGTATATATGTATGTACTATTTGAATACTATTTATACGCAAGTGGTTAAGTATGTAAATTATTTGATTATTTGACTCGTTCGTATTTGTTGACAACATGTTATTTTGCACGCTAAGCAGTTTTTTTCTGCTAAAACTAAGTTTTGATGACGTTAATATGCAGATATTCACAGTTGACTCATAAATAAATAAGATACACAAAAAGAAAACAAAAACAAACCACTTAAAATGTGAACTTTGAAAATATTAAAGAAATAATAATAAGAAAGAAATTTGTTGACATCGAATATGGGCAGTTCACTAACCACTTTTATTATCGCATTATCAATAAGCTGAATTTTTCGAGATGTTACCAGATGTTTTCAAAATAATCTTGAAAGAAATAATTTTAATAGGATTAAGTTTTTTTTTAAATACGACATAAAATACCTTTCTTTTGATACCCATATTGCCATAGCTCACTAAATTTACAAAAAATTCCAAATAGATGGCAACCTTGCATAATCATCCTGGTGGATAGACTTAGGGGGGAAAACTTGTAATGTAACATCTTATCTATCTACACAAATGCATCTACATAAATGGATTAGCTCATTTCGATATAATAGCGGATATGCAAAACAAGTAAACATAAAGTTATTAGGTGGCAACGCTAGTATATAAGTGTGCCTGGAAATCTCTTTATTCAAATATAAAATTGAAAAGATATTTTTCGTTGATATCCATATAAGCAAATCTTAGTAAATTTCAATAAATTTCAAATAGGTGGCCCTGCATATATGTATGCCCTAGTGGCAACGCTTAATTGGTATAGTTTGAAATATATTACCTTGTAATATCTATATTCAAAAAAACATCGAGCTAATTTTCGTTATAAAGCGGATATGGAAAAAACATAAACATATTGTGATTAGGTGGCAACCCCAGCCTGTAACCGCGCTGTAAATGTTTTTTCTAAAATATGACGTAAAATACCTTTAGTTTGATACCCATATTAGCACATGTTTCACAATTTAAAAAAAATTCTAAATGTGTGGCAACCCTGAATAAACATTTTAGTGGTAACGCTTAAGTAATCGAACTTGACATGCAGTATACTACCTATAGCTACAAATTCTTCAAAATCGGTCAGGTTATTCTTTATATAAAATAGGATGCTCGAAAAAATTAAACATAATGTGATTAAGTGGCAACTCTAGCACGTTACCGTACCTGTAAATATTTTCGTTGAAATATCGATACTAACATAGTCATAGCTCACTAAATTTTCAAACCTGGAATGTTATTAGGATCTTCGAATTATTAAAATCTTGAATATAATCAAAGGAACTAAACGAACTTTCATTGCCACCCCCGTACACCTGCACCAACACATTCTTCACACATTGACTATGTTGTGTGCGACTATGGCGCCCAAAAACTATTTGGCACAATTTCGTATGGAATCAACATCAACAAGTCAAAAGTCGCAAATAGCACCTTTCACTAGGCAGCATCGCACACTTCGTTGATTGGCAGTGTGTCAAGAGCATAAAAACAAATGAGGAATAAACAAAATACACGGAAATTCAAGTAGATGAATCCTAAAATAAATTCGACATAATAAATTTGTGATTTTATAACCAGTTGTGATTAACATACTAGTTAGTATTGTGCTATAGCCACGCCCATTTTTCTAGAATAAAAATTCTGAAATGAAAAGGGAATTCAAGATTAGAAATTAGGGGAAATATCCTTAAACGGGGTTTTCAATATTCGAATTATTTTCTATGTCGGTTAAACTTCAAAACTACTACACCTGTTCCAGATGTGTTTCAGAATAGTCAGTTGCATTTCAGAAATCGTAAAAGGTATTTCAGAATACTCAATAGTACTTGAGAATAATCAACTGTAGTTCAGAAATAGTCAATTGTATTTCAGAAATCGTTAAATGTTTTTCAGAATACTCAATTGTATTTCAGAAATCGTAAAATTTATTTTAGCATAGTAAATTGTACTTCAGAATAATCAAATGTAGTTCAAAATTTATTATTTCTGAAGTAAAAATATTTATTCGCAAATACACTTTACAGTTTCTGAAATACAATCAGTTATTCTGAAAATCATTTTACCGCTTCTGTTGTGCAATTGAATATTTTGAAATACATTTCATGATTTCTGAAATTCAACATTCCTTTTTGACGCGCAAGCTGTATCTATAACTCATGAGTGCTGAGGAATTTTATTATTTAGGTTATCTTGTGCCATATTTAAAATACTTTTGAAATCTATTGATATCTGAAAATATTTCCATGCTTATCTATGAAGCAAATATTTGAAATTTTTGCAACTGATTTAAATTGAGGAAATCACGCCAAAGTCGCATGAAATCGTACAAATCAATCAGTGAAGGTATGCATAAGTACATAAAAATGTGGCACCTTAGACCGGGACGACTTTTATGGCAACAAATTTACCCGATAATGTGCGATGAAAATTAAACTTAAATTGTTCGAAGAAGCACAAACTTTTTAGCATAGCGAATTCAAACGCGCTGTCAAATCTCCTTCAGCACAATCTTATGTTCGCTCCCTCCTAATGTACTTAAGTGAATGGTGAATTACATTGTGATCGTAAAAGTATCTGTACTGTTCCACATCTATGTATGTACATACTTACGACTACTTAAACTATGCTGTTCGGTTATAAAATCACACATTAACACATTTCCAGAAACATAAAAATGTATTAAATTCTTCATAAACTCAGTTCAGGGTAATGAGAGCTAGTTTTGTGTGCTTTAGGTGTTATTATTAACGTAAAGACATAAATCATACACGATAAGTTTGTATGTGGGTTAGACTTAGGTAAGTGTGGTAATAAAAGAATTTATGTTCTCAGTTAAGGTAGAGAAGGAAATAAGTTAAGATAAGAAAGCTCATAAACAGGAAAGAGGAATGTAAAATACACGCTTGAAACTTCGGCTAGTACCTGAAGGTGTTAGTAGCGGACCTTAAGGCGTGGTTTCTTCGAAAATCAAACGTTACATTGAGGCACCGTTTTCCGATTTTGAGATTAAGAATTCATGCCCTACGGCATATAATTAGGTGAATATGTGTCAAGCTATTAGGTTTCAACAACCATAATCTCTGGTAATAATTTTGATGCGAGCACTGCTTTATCGAGTTTAGTTTTAGACCGGCCAGCTTCTGTCGTTTCATCTGCTCCCTCGAGAGATTTATGTAATTCTGGTGAAATCTTTTTGAACTTGTAATAATGGAATTTGATAAAGGCCCGATTGTGGTCGATTGCGCCAGGTCAGGATTACGATGACTCTTAATAAAATATCTTCTAAAATAAATATCCTATCTATATGTTTATAGTCTTGACGATACAAGGGAATTTCTCTTTTCAATTTCTTATTTTTTTTTTTTTTTTTATACTTATAATATTATTATTTTTTTTTTTTAATTTTTTTTTAATTGTTTCTTATATTTTTTTAAGTTTTTTTTAAATTTTTTTTTGTAATTTGTTACAAATTCTTTCAGCTCAATTATTATTATTAGCGATGGCATGTTTATGAACCAGTGTCTGCAGCAAATTTTAATTAAACATTTTTTTGTATACTTTTCAATATTTTATTATTTTATTTTTCATATATTTTTTAAATTTTTGTGTTTTAATTTTTTTTTAATTATGTTTAAATTTTTTAGTTTTATTTTTTCTAAATTATTTTTTAGTTTTTTTTTTTTTTTAAATTATTTCTTAGTTTTTTTTTTAAATTATTTTTTAGTTTTATTTTTTTTAAATTATTTTTTAGCTTTATTTTTTTAAATATTTGTAAGTTTTGCAAGCTCGAGAACCAGAGAAACAATAATTCGTAATGAATTTTAATTGTCAGTTTTTTGGGAAAAATTGATAATTTATTTTTTTTAAATTATTTTTTTATTTTTTTTTTTAATAATTTTTTTATTTTTTTATTTCTTTTTATATTTTGTTAATATTTTCTCTTTTGAAACATTTATTTTGATATACTTTTTAATATATTTTTATATCTCAAAAAAAATTGTTTCATTTATTTTTTAAATTTTTTGTTTAAATTTATTTTATTTTACTTTTTTTAAATAAAATCATGTTTTCATACTAGCAGAAATAATTTATCTGGGTACATTGCTTAAAACCCTATATATTGGTCCAGAGCATAGTACAAGCAAACTCTCAGTAGGTTTCTTAGAACATCAATAAAGTTTTAGCATGATTACGAATACTAAAAATGTATAATATATAAACTACAAAAAATTAAAATAAAAATGTAAACAAATGATTATAGCTGGCTCTAGGTCAGGTGTAATGAAACACTTTGTTTTTAAAATTTTTTCCCAATATATTTCATTCTCCCACGGAGATCGTCATCAAATTTTAAAAACAAAGTGTTTCATTACACCTGACCTAGAGCCAGCTATAATCATTTAATTACAAACCAAAAGGTCGCAAAAGGAAATTGATATTTGCTAAAAATGTAAACTCTTAGGATTTAAGCCACAAACACAAAAAAAACTCTTAGCCATAATGATAGGTCATTCTTCAGAAAAACAAAAGAATCTAAGCACTTAAAAACACCAAATAGAAGGGAACTGAAAAATAAAGCCAGGAAGATAAGCCACAAATAAACAACCAAATTTTAAAAGCAGCGGTAGACGAAAATGAGAAGTACATAAGTCATAAATAAAAAGAAGCTGACTAAAGTGAAAGGTAAAAAATCAAAAAGTTTTACAACACTTCCAGTACACCAAAAGGTTAAAATTTTAAATTTGGCAAATGTAGCTACAAAATTGAAGAATTTAATAATCACTTAACGATCGTGCGAGTAGCTACTTTTTGTTAGATTTATTTTCATTATATTATTTAACATTTCATTCAGACTTGAAGTCAATAAACTCGCGCGCTGTGAAGGTTGGCTACATTTTTTTTTCTGCTACCTTTAAGTAGTCTAGATATACATACATAGATATATATACGTATGTTTATTGCTGCCAATTACAAAACTTGAGCAATGACAAATTAACATACAAATTGTATTGGCATGTGTATATAAAAGAATGCCCATTACCTGTTTTTAGATGCTTATAATAAATTCTTTTATAAATAGAAAACATGTGACTAAATATCAACACAAAGACGAATATACAAAAACCCTTTATTATTTGATTAACAACAAAATAGTTAGATAAATATCAAAAAAGATTAGACAAAAGCAAAAATAGATCTAAAAACAGCCCAAGTAAACAAAATAAACAAAGACTATTCGTGGAAAAAAGATTGTAGACAGTGACACTGCAGAATTTTTCATGCCAATTTTAAATTTTTGTGCAAAGAAAAAGCTAAGTACTCGTATATAAACATTAATGAAAGTAAGATTAGAGTGCTGGACAAATTTTCTAAACTTTAAAGAAACACTGGATATTCATAGCGTTTTCCAACAAATTGGTAACACATTTTTCTGGAAGATTTTGCAATGAAATTGTTTCGCCTTTTTAGTACCATAAATCAAGAAAAGAGGCACTTGAAAATAAGAGAGAAAGAAAAAGAGAAAACATAGTGCAGTCGAAACTTTTCACTTCCACAAACCCGATTGTAACCGATTTTTGTAATTAAAATACTTTGGGTTTTTATTCTTTACACAATAAAATAACGTTTATCATTGTGGTATCGCTCTTGAAAAATTAAACGTTTTCTAAAAATATATTTAACTGGGTGTTGCCACTCATAATACTTTTATGGGGTTGCCACATATCTGAATTTTTTTTTGTATTGAAATGGGATATGGTTATCAAACGAATTTTTTCAACGTCGTATGTCAGCAAATATATTTCTAGATAGTTTATAAAATAGCGTTGCCACCTGATTCTATTGCATACAACTTTTTGTACATAACCGCTTTTATTTTCAAAACGACTTAACTCGTTTGATTTAACTTTTGAATATAGATAACATTTTAAATTTCAATACAACTTCGTGAAGTGTTGCCAATAACAATAAAAAGTTTTTGCAAGGTTGCCATATATCTATTTAATATTTTTTTTAAATTCAGTGAGTCATGGCAATGTGGGTATCGAGTAAATGTTATTTTATGTCGTATTAAAAAAAAAATATTTTTAGGTAGCGTTGCCACCTGCTCAAATTTAAATTAAATTTTTGCATATACGCTATTATCTCAAACCCAGCTTGACTTGACTATCTGCTACAATTTAAAATTTTTTAATACAAGTGTTGCCATTAAAGAGGTTTTATCGAGTTGCCACCTATTTGAAATTTTTTAAAATTGTTAAGTTTTCTATGTCACGAAAATAATTTCACGAGTTGATTATCACAAACGATTGCTAATTAAAACTGCATATAAACACGATCAGAATGTTAACAAACTAAATTAAATGGCAACCTCGAGCATAGCTTCGCCACCCAGGTACTTCAAGCATGAACTTAATTAAAAAAAAGTAATGATAAATGATATGCTTAAAGCCAAAACATGCGATAGAATAAAAACAAAAACAAGTAAATTATAGCACTTGAAAGATAACGAAAAATATCGCTCGAATGGGCTAATGATGGCAATCGATGTCAACAACCTCGGTATTTGTGAGAAAACTAGAAATTGGTAGTTGGTAATATAACACTCTTAATTTTTTTAATATTTAGTAAACACCAAAAATATAGCAAAACAATGAAATCCGGTACTACATCAAAATCGTACCCAATATATGTATGTATATCCAACATGAAATGTAATATATGTAGCATTCCATATTCATGAAAATAATAAAAATATTAACGAATTAATTAATTTAGCTGCTGATATGAAGTTCATGTAGTCTCGTCATGTTTCTATAAGTAATTTACAAATGTTATTGAAGAGCTTAAAATAAAATTACAAACATGCTCAAACATACTCAACATGAAATGTTTCACACACCCACCACACACTCCGCCCTACACACAAATTTGATGACTAAAATAGCAGCCTCTTGTCCAGTGCCTACACAACACGACAGTCAAGGGACGCCAGACGCCAGTCGTCTACGTCACACAGTCAGTCGAATAGCCGCTCTTAAAACATAGTTCATTTTTTTTTTTTTCAACAAGCTTGCTATTCGTGAGTGTACACAGTTATTAACCACACTCAAGGTCAATACTGTTTATTTTTTACATTTTGTTTTGAATTTTGAATTCATCATAGCTTTTTGTTTTCAACGAGTACGAATGTAATATTGAATAATTGTTGTTAGAAGAAATATGCAAAGATATGAATAAAATGGAATGTTGTAAAATGAGATAGCGAAAGAGAGAGCGAGAGAGTCACGATTACACAGAGAGAGAGAGAGAGAAGGTGAATGTCAAATAGGGAGCGCGCGCCTCCAAACACATTGGTGCTTTGTTGTTATACCGCACATCGTCAATTCTCCCGCTCTGTTTACAATAATTAACACTCAATGCTCAGTTTTTATTTCAGGTTTTTGTTTTTATTATTTTATTTGAGCATGCGCGTTATGCTTTGCTTTTGTTGACGTTAGCAAAAGCTTTACGTTATTTTATTTTGTATATGTCTTTAACTTGGGTCTCCTCTTCATTCTTCGCAATTTTTGTGTTACTCAGAAAGCTTGCTTATAGAGAAAAAAAATCGTATGATTTTTTTTTTGTTTTCTGTTTACATCATTTCTTCATTTATACTAATCAGATTCAGATTGCTTCTGTATATGACATTTGTATGTATGAATAATTCTGCTCTATTTACTCTGCGGGCTTAAACTTCGGCAATAGAGGTTATCTAGTATATATGAACGATTCAGTTAAGTCTTTTTTTTCGAAGATATAGAAATGCTACTCCCAAGTTCACCTGTAAAAATCTAAAAGGGAAATATTCTTGCCATGAAGTCGCTAAATTTTTAATTCGCCGAAATTAAATTTTCTATAACGTCATAGCCGATTTGCATGAAATTTATTCCATTTGAATGTTGCTAGTGAAAATAAATGTTACAGGGTTGCCACTTACCTGAACTTTCTTAAATTAAAATGGAATGAGCAATTTTTAGTATTAAACGATAGGTCATCTTACTTGAAAAAAAAAACATATCCGTGGAGTTGCCACCTCATCTTAATTATAGACATTATGTATCATCTCACCATCACTCAAATGTTGCCACTTCGCATAGTTGCCACCTGCATGAAATTTGAATTTCGTTGAATCTTACTGATGGTAGCCTATTGATACCAATGTCATAGTAAAGTACCTGGTCCACCAAGCTTTCTCGGTATTTTTCGAATGCAATTACTCTCGTTTTCGAAATAATAGCGCATATAAAAAAAATAAGTGGCAACCCCATAATTTTTCACAAAAAATTCACATACGCTTACAGGGTTGCCAGATCCCTGTAAGCACATTCAGTTCAGTTCTTTCCATATACAGTGACAAGCAGTGAAAATGGTACTTCTAATATATTACAAAAACTTTCTCAGCTAAAATTCTGCTGTTAACTTCATATATTTCATAAATATAGAGAGCTATTTTAAAGAAAAATTTCGAAACCAAAAAATTCCTGCTTCAGAGCTTGGCATAGCTATTCAATTAACATGAAGAAAAATACCAAGCATGTAAAAAAAAAAATTGTCAAAAACCAATCAAAGTTGTAAGAGTCTTCAGACTTGTACTTTGTGAGACTAGAATTGAATAGTATACAGAGCTGTATACTCAGAAATCATTTTGAAATTATTGCCCTAAATTAAAAATTTACAATCCGTTTTTTTTTTTTTTCTAGTAATTTTAGAAAGTTTTACACAAGCTCTGGAACATTTTTTTAAAAGATTTCTTTAAGAGTATTATTTAGTGTTTTATATGAAACTAATAAATGAAGAAGTTTTCGTAATATACTACAAAAACCAACTGTCTCATTTTCACTGTAAGCCACTGTACATTGAATGCTAAATTGAAGAGCTTTAAGTTCCTCGAATTACAATAATAAAAAAAATATTATTTTCTAATCAGCATGATATACATACAAGTACATACATAATTTATTAACGTACATATTGTTTCATAATTTGATAGTTCTATATTTGTTTGTATACATAATTTGTGCGTCGGTATAATTTTATTATTTGCTTATTGTTTATATTTGCTTTGAGTACAGTGACACTCGCTAAATAATATAAACAAAACTACGATCAGACTATAAAGGAAATTATTTGAAATTGTTTGCCGTATATATTACAGTATGGTATATGTGTAAATGTAAATAATATGTACATATGTATGTGTGTGGATGTGTATGCGTATGTGTTTTTTCTTTTTCGAACATGGCGTCTGCTGTCATGGCGTTGGCCGACCATATGCTATCATACTCCCCCAACTAGACGCGATCAATAAGTTGTTTGTGGGTTTTGTGTATATATGTACTTAAGTACATATTTGTGTTTTGAAAAATGTATGTAAATGTGTATAAAAAGTTTAAGTTACAATGCTTTTGATTGAAGAGTTGAAAAGGCTGGCGAAAAAGCGTTTCTTTGCTATTTTGGAATCGACTGTTAGTTCTTCAATTTTTATAGTAGATTAGCATTCAATTCAGATTTTTTTTTTCAAATTCATTTTTTTTTTCCAATTTTTATTCGTATTTCTTTCAAATTTTAATTCTGTTCAATTTTTTTAAAATTTTATTTTCAAGTTTTTATTTTTTTTAACGGATTATATATTTTTTCAAATTTTTAATTTTTAAATTTTTTTTCAAATTTTTATTTTTACATATATTTTTCGGAATTTGTAATTTGTTTCTTTTCAAATTTCATTTTCTTCGAAATAATTGTTTGAAAACGACAAATATTACTCGATTACAACTACAAAATAAAAAGTAGAACCGCAAAAAATTTTCAAAAACTAAAACAAAAGGTCAGTAACTCAATTTAGAAAACTTTAAGCCAAAAACGCATTTTAATGACTCGTTTGCTCTAGAAAATATATTTCCACAGAGGAAACGAGTGAATAAAACGCGAACAAAAAAAATCGCGCTATCTTTAAACGCGACTTTGAAGCTCCGCAATCGAGTCGTTTAATAACAAAAATAAAACGATTGAGCGCCAAAAAGGAAGTGACGATAATAAAAAGTATAACAATAGCGCGAAGAGAAATAAATTCGCATAAAAAGCTAGACAACAAAGAAAAAGAAAAAAATGCCGACAACAAAAGAAACAAATTCTAAGACACAATTTGCCGAAGACGAAGCTTTGAAACAAATTAGAATAACGAAAAAAGAAACGTATTGTACTCGTATGAAAGTTTGTTGGAGCATATTATCGAAGTTCTTCTTAAACTTTAAAATTTTGAATTTTTATTTCAGTACCCATAACTCGATTCAATTATTGTTTTTACTTTGTTATTTAAAGTATTCATGACTATAAGCTCGTTCAAGGCTAATATGGAAGTTTTATTTATTTAAATTTTTTTATTTTTTTTTATCTCTATAGTTTTTTGAGTTTTTCTTTTGTATCTTCTTTAAATTTTTTTTTCTTTTTTTGTATTTTTTTATTTTTCTCTTAATTTTTTCATTTTAATTTTCACTATTTATTTTATTTCAGTATATTTTTTATTATTTTGTTATTGAGATTTTACACAAACAACAAGCTTGTGTTTCCGGTCTTTATATTTGAAGTATCCTGGTTCGGTACGAGCTATAGACCTAGTTATAATTTTTTCTGCAGCGAAAAATTATTGTTGTTTTTGGGTTTCTTAATAATTTTTTATTAATTATTAAAAGTTTTTGTTGAATTGAACAGGAAAAATTTAGAGACAACCGCCATAGCTTTTCTTATAGATCCATTTCGGAAGTTGCTAACTTCACTCATCAGAGAAATTTTTGGCACGCATTGCTAACTATTGAGCTAACAATACGCGGGGTTTTTTGGATACTTTTTATTATTTTTTACCTTTTTTAATATACTTTTTTTTAATTTAAATTTCATTTTTTTTTAATTTCAATTTAATTTTTTTAATTTTAAATTAATTTTTTTGCAATTTTAATTTTAATCTAATTTTTGTTAATTTTAATTTGATTTTTTTAAATTTTTTTTAATTTTATTTTTTGTAAGTATCAGTATCCGAATTATAAGGAACTAACCTATCGTTTCTATGTCGGTTTAAAAAAGGTTAAAAAGCTACAACAGTGCTTTTAAAAAAAGGATAATATTTTTTGCCCTCAATTTCCCTATTTGTTAGAAGAATATCTAGCAAAGAAATTATTCGATTTGGTCTCCAAAGCTTTATGGGTCGATCTCTGGTTTCAAGATCAAAACTAAATTTAGTTTTAAGCTTTCCGGACCATTCAATTCATGTTTTTATTCAGCTACTCAAGAGCATCTCACAAAACAATTTCAATCAATAACTGGAAATATGTGCAAAAATCTTGAACTCATTGAATTAGTAGCCGAATTCTTAAGTTATTTCTGCAAAAGAATGTATTCTTTATAATCAATCGATAAATGCTACGTTGCTAACAAGTAAGTATTGATTTTTGCGCGATTTGCTATTTCCATTGTTTATTTATTTTTTTCCAAATTTCATTAGCTACCATGCTGGTGCTCATTTAAGCAATGCATTTGGTACGCTTAAATTAATATAAATTGATTTTAATTATCAGCTTAATTAGCACAATGCTATTATACTTTGATGAGTACAAAAAAAAAAACAACAATGGCTACGAAAGTATTTGAGTTTGATTTTGAAGACGCCTAGGTTGGAAGAGTTGCCAGTCGGCAAAGTCTGCTTCATAAAGGACGGTTGTCTAGTTTTTTTTACGATCCAATACCACACAAGAGGAGGTGACCTAAGGTCTCTCGAAAATATTATCCAACTTTCTCAAAACATATTATGAATACTCACTTCAACCACAAATTTATTGAAAGATCTCTCGATAATTACCTGAAAAAGAAGAAAACATAAATTAGTGACTCATAATACGTAATATTTTAAAATCAAAAATATCCGAAAGTTATCGACGGCTATTTCGCTTATTTTGTGAGTTTTCATCTATCAGTAAGCTTTTGAGCTTTTCGCTCGGCTTTAAGCTTCTAGGCTTTAAATGCTTTTGTTTTTCTGCTTTTTTCCGAAATTCTTGGCAAATTTCAAAATTTTCAAACATAAATTTAAATAAAAATTTTGAGTCGAGGCCTTGATATTTTTATCATCAGTAAATACACTTTTGAGCTTTTGGTACAGCTTTAAGCTTCTACGCTTTGGGCAGTTTTGTCCTTAATATTTTTTCAAAAACTTTAACGAATTTCTAGATTTTTCAAACATAAATATTAAAGCATATTTCACAAATTATTCAATTCCTGTGCCTCAGCACAGCTGCGTCTGTCCGGAATCTATAAAAGAAAGTTACGCAAATGTTCTTTTTTTTATTTTAAGACCCGAAATTATTTCCAAATTTTCAGTGGGTCCATAAAGTTTTTTTAGGTTTAGTTTTCTATTAATGTAGGTGTAAAAACTTTTTCTAAAAGTTATGAGCTTTTAACAACTTTGGGGCGATTCCATGAGAAAGTGAACCTTGAAGCCAAAATCCTATTTTTATATTAACTAACAAATATTTAGATAAACGGTTGGGTAATATTCTTAGTCAACCAAAAAATAACAAATTAAAGCTTTAAATTTATATTTGTTGACTTTTTTTATGTTTTGAAACCAAGTACTATACGAATTTTTTGAGCGAGGTTGAGATAGCAGTTTTCGAAAAGTCTGTCAAATAGTCTGTGTTTCATAATTCATGTGCTAAATAATTGAAATCTATACGGAAACTCATTTTTATTAATTTTAATTAAATATTACATTAATTCAGGTAAGCTTAATTAGCTTTTTTGTAGGATAAATTAAGCAATGTTGGCCTTGTCCCACCCGTGACAAAAAAACCAAACAAGCTTTTTTTTTAATTACCGGAGCTATTATTTTAAAGCGTGTTTGTTATGTAGTTCTAGATTTTCAATGCGCTTATGAAGTGCAATTGCATTTTGGTTTCTGTAAGATTAATTAAGAAAAAAGTGTCATTGAAGTTTGTCCCATCCGTTACAGATATGCGAGGGACCATTTTCAAAGGTGGGTGAACAGGGCCGATAAGCTTTATAGTTTAAAAAATGTTTCAGAAAATGTATATTTAATGACAATTCTGATCAGAAGGATGGGAAGAACTACTTCAGCGGAAAGGATGAGGAAGTATAGACAGAAACTAAAGAAATCACCCGAAGTTTATTTGCAACACATGCTGCGAGAAAGGGAAAGGGGGCAGATGAGCGTAAAATAATGAAGGAGAAGGCGGCTGCATCAAAAACATTGCAAAACGAAAATCGAAGAAAATAAACAGAAAGGAAAAGGCTGTACCGGCAAAACAAAAAATCTTCGGCACCCGTAAAACTAGATTCGCGCCGGCATTTGGGGTCATATTCTTGTATCCAGACATTGGGAAAGGCTGTGAGTAAGGTAAGGAAAATACTCCCCTCGAGTCCGAGGAAGAAAGTAGCGGTTATTCGTAAGCTCGTTCAAGAAAATGTAGATGATCCCACGGACCTACTTACTGAACCTTATAAGGAAAATGCTTGCAAGCGTGCCATTTCTGAAGAAATGAAAAAATTAATAATACAGTTTTACCAGCGTGATGATATTAGTCGTCAAGCCCCGGGGAAAAAAGATGTTAAATTAATAAAGGATATTGCAACTGGGAAAAAGGTACCAATTCCGAAGCGTCATATGAATATGACCATTAGGGAAGCTTACTTTCTCCTCAAAAATGAAAACCCTCAAGTTGAGATAAAAATTTCTAAATTTTATGAGCTTCGCCCTGAAAATGTACTTTTAACTAGTCAAATGCCTCACAACGTGTGTGTCTGTAAGTACCACGCCAATTTTAATTACTTGACAGAAAGTATAAGCAAGAATATAACAAATTTCCCTCCCACTATTACCGAGTTATTGCAGAAAATTTGTTGCGATGTAACTAATGAGCAATGTATGTTTTGAGAATGCAGCCTATGTATAAAAGAAATTAAAACTATTCTAAACAATATCGATATATTGGATTTGAATAAATCCTCTTGCTGGAAACAATGGGTTGAGATCGTTGGGCGCCCTAAATTAACATCAGTGGTAGGCACAATCGAGGAATCGCTTGCAGAGTTAAGTGAACAAGCCCCTCGCTTTAAGAGCCATGTATTCATAAAAAGAGTTCAATCTGACACATTTAATGAGGTGAAGGAAAGTACAGCCAGTGACGAAGCAATATTGCAAATAGATTTTGCTGAAAACTATAGCGTTGTAATGCAAGACGAGATTCAGGCTGCACACTGGGGCCACAGACAGATTACTGTATTTACAGCATGTGCATGGTTGGCTGAAGGCAAGAGATACTCATACGCTATTGTCAGTGACGTCATATGTCATGATAAGTACATGGTTTATGCATGCATAAAAAAGCTCGTGGTATCCCTAAAAAATAAAACTCAAGAACTGAAAAAAATAAAAATTTTCTCTGATGGTGCAGCATCACAGTTCAAAAACAAGTTCACACTATCGAGCCTTTCTTGTATGCCTGAAGAATTTGAAGTTCAGGCAGAATGGTACTTTTTCGGAAAAGGGGCAGTGGATGGAGTGGGTGCCGTAGTGAAGAGGGCGGTGTGGACCGAAGTTAAAAGCAGAAAAGTTGATATTCATAATGCTGTGGATTTCAAGATGACTGCTGCAAAGGTCATACAAAATATTGAAGTTATGCATTTATCTGAAGGAGAGGTCAAAGCTGATAGAATTAAGCTTGACGAAAGATGGAGTCGTGCACTTCCTATTAAAAAGATTCAATCGCAACATTTCTTTAAAGGACACAGTCAAGAGGACATATTCGTAGGCCGCACATTTATATCAAAACTAACTAAGATTAAGGTGTTCAAACTCAATGCATCACAAATTTATTCAGATGATGAAGCCAGTGCATGGAGCGACTCTGATTCTGAACCTTTAGCATACTTAAATCATAGTCAATAAATTTCTCAAGTACTTAAATTCGCACGTGTCCCACCCGTTACAATTGGTGTCCCACCCGTGACACGACATACAGTTAAGTTTTGGATTGTAACAATAGAAATGAAGAAAGTAACTTTGTTATGATTGTTTTGTTATAATGCTCATATATAGTTTCAAATGGAAATATGTGAATAAAACTAATAAATGTTATAAATTCGCAGAGTTTTTATAAAACATTTTTCGACTCACAAGTAGGTTCTGAAATTTGTCCCAACCGTTACAATTTTAAATATTAATTTTTTTGCATGTATATTACATTACTAAAGGTTTTTCATTTAATGTAACGTTAACCGAATATTATATTTTTAGACCACTCCACCAAAAGCAGAAAACGTTAGTTGGTTTTATGGAAATCCACTAGCAAAAATAAAATTTCCTGTAAATGTGTCCCATCCGTGACGATGGAATCGCCCTTTGATTTGAGCTTTTCTCACCAAAGCTATGTTTTATAATACAATTTTGACTTTTTAACCGAATTACAGGTTTTGCAAAAAGCTTTCGAAGTTTTCATGGTAACCTATTATAAGCTTTTCATAAAGTTTTTATTTTTTTGGATTTTTTAAAGCTTTTAACAGTAAACTTGAAGTGAAGTTGCTTGAGCTATAAGGGGAAAGTCTTTACAATAATTCAGGGTCTTAGTAATATAATAGCACTAATAATTTAAAAAAGTTGAAAAATAGTTATTAGTTTTAAAATATTTGGAAATTGATTAGTATTTTAGAAAACTTTTGAAAAGTAATTAATACTTTGAAAATTTTGAAAAATTTAATAATTTTAAAACTTTAAAAATGTTATTGATTTTAATATATTGAAAAATAGCTAATTATTTTAAAATTTTTTGAAAAAAAAAAGATATTTATTCTAGAATATTGAAACATAGTTAATAATTTTAAAATTTTGGAAAAATAGTTGTTGATTTTAAAATATGGAAAAATAGTTATTAATTCATGATACTGATAAATAGTTATTGATTTTAAAATATTTGGAAAATAGTTAATAATTTTAAAGTTATGGAAAAATAGTTATTGATTTTAAAACATTGAAAAATAGTAATTAATTAAAAAAATTTTTTGAAAAATTGTTATTGATTTTAAAATATTTAAAAAATAGTTGCTGATTTTAAAATATTTGGAAAATAATTATCTAGTAATTTAAAATTTTTTTATGTACATACATAGTTAGTAATTAATATTTTTTTTTAATTTTATAATTTTTTTAAATTTATATAATTTTTTTTAAATTAAAAAAAAAATGTTTTCAATTAGTAATAATAATACTAGATATAATATTTAAGATTTATTGTCGGAATTTTATTATTTGAAACTACTCAAACATCGACACTTTTTCCTAGTTAAATGGCTAAACGTCAACCTCACTTCATGCAATCTCGCTTTAGCTATTTTTAATTATGCATATACATATTTGTATTCTTAGAGACGTTGAAAGCGCTTGCTTATCTAAGATAACGTCTAGCCACTGTCTCGCAGCTTCAGAAAGTATATTCGCTTGTATACACAAAACTTGAGTACTTTCTATTTGCTAACAACGAGGGCTAAGGTCCATGCGGTGGCGCCAATTTCATATCAAAAACTAAGAATATAAAGTAGCGCAAGTGCAGGAATTTACTTAGACTAATCTTATCAATGACGATATGAATGCTAAACTGAAAGCTGTATACCGAAGTTTTCTTGAAAGAACTTTTCGACTGTTCCACTTTAGACTGAATTGGCAATGGGTTCGGAATCGGAAGACTTAGGCTAAAAGGTATTCCTTTCCGTACCCAATTATAGCTCACTGAGTTTTTTTTTTTTTTTTTTTTTTTTTTTGGAAAAAACTGTATACATGCATTCATTTACATACAAATGTACATTCATATATGCATAGAAAAAATATTTGAAGCCAAAAATTTAAATTTACATTTTTGGTGTTTGAAGGTCGTACGAATTTGCCAGAACACCAACAATAAACGATTGAATAAATTTGAATAATAAAAATGAAGAAAAAAAAAACAAGAAAGTAAAGAGCGAAAGAGAGTTGAAATTTTGCAAATATTCGCGAACAAGTAGTTGATTATCAAACAAAAAAAAAATGCTCATCAGATTCGTATTTTGTTTCTGTAATCTTTAGGTTTATTGTCGAAATCGCACTGTGAAATCAATGTACTGTCAAAATTCGAGAAGAAAATAGAAATCAGCTGATCTAATAACACGACCTTTATTATTGTATCATGGTGCTGTCTGTGTTCTTCACAAGTTGTCAATATTGTTAGATATTTAGTCAGCAAAAATATGTATATTTCCACTGAATTTGAATTTGCGTCAAAAATAATACAAATAATTTTGTTTTTGACGCAAAGTTTAAAACATTTGAAACAAATATTTTCTCTGTGACTCTTTTGTTAATATTGACAAACATGCCATGCTTAGCCCATTATAATTATTAGAAAAAAAATGTACATCCCTTAAGCGTGAAAACTGCATGACTTGACATTTTTGAATGTTTTTAGAAATTGCTTGCTATAGATTAATTCGAATATTTACACACTTCCTCAACAATTTTGTATTTTTAGTCACATGTCAAAGTCAGTTGTATTTTGCGTAGACTTCTCTCTGCTGCACTTTGAGAGGCAAAATATGTTCACAACTTTTCCTTTGTCTTCACTAACATTTTCACATTTATTTTTTTTTTCGTTTAAAGAAAACCAAACGAATGGAACAAAGAATTAATTTGCCAGCGAATTACTCATGCAGCAAATTATATGGAAATATACAACAAATAAAACGAAGATTTTTTGTAAACATTAATACCCAGTAGGCAATTTAAAGCATGAAAAAAGTTGCAGAGTAATTTGTAATTTTGCTTTTTATTCATTTTTTCTTGAAAAAAAAAAATTTTATTGTACTCTTGTTTCCTACTGGGCATTGTCTGTACCTTACGCACAATTATTGTAACGGCTATTTTTCCTCGCTTTACATGTAATCGCCTACTAAACAGAGAAAATATCTTTCAATCGTTTGGTTATTGCCATACATACATATATATTTAGGTAACACATATGAAAATTGTGGAAGAGTACACACAAACATACATTTATGAATTGTTAATTTTTTTTATAACCCCCAAATCCGGCAGCGGCTTACATTAAGCGATTTAAGCAATAAATTTAAAAAAAGGTCAGTCTGCTTTACAACGCAGCTTGTTTTAGTATTTTATTGAATGAGAAAATAGTAGCGAGGCGTGACCTCAAGATTATTTGTATATTTTCAGCTGCAGCTATGCAATAAAAATGTAATAAAACGGTAAAAGAAGAGAGGTGTAAATATGTAGATTAATTTGTTGTTGTATACGAATTAAGTCACTTCTACAATTTGTTGTGTTTTCCAGTTGGAACTGCTGCTTTTTTTTTCTTTTATGCCATGCAGCTTCCTTTCTTTATCAATTTTACCCTGATCTTTATATTTGTTGTCTGCATCTTTATCTAAGTTTTCATATTTATTCATGCCCTTATCTTTATCTTGATCTGCGCCACCAGCTTTCTCTTCACCTATACATTAGTTTTTATGGTAATTTTCCTTTTTTTTAAATTTTGTTTTTTATTTTTTTTTGTTTTTATCCTTTTAAATTTTTTTTACTTCTTTTAATTTTTAATTTTTATTTTTCAATTTTTTTTTGTTTTTATTTTAATTTTCTATATTTATTGTTTTATTTTTTTAATTTTTTATCTTATGAGTGTTTTTCTTTTTTATTTTTCTAAATCTTCAAATTCTTGATAATAGCATTTAGCCTTGTTGTTATTGCTGTTTTTAGCAACAAAAAAAACTTCCCAAATTTTAATTTAGCCTTGTCTAAACCTTTATCTTTCAACTACTTACTTTAATTTTTAGCAGCATATACATATGTATGTACATATACAACGTTCTCTTTGCCTTTCTCTTTCATAATTCGTTAGTTTTGTGGGGACTCAACACACTGCTGTCACATCTGGCATCACGATTCGAAGATGGGATTTTTTCAGTTCCCTTTTTAGGTACTTCGACTTTCTTGTAATTTTTCCTGGCCGTTGCAACTTAAAACGAATATATTTCCCTAGCAGAAGATTCGAGAGGCAAGACTAGACAAGTCGCAACACATATACTTTGGGATTGGCTTTGTACTTTATTAATTAAAATAAATTAATCGCTTCATTTTTATATCAACAAATTTTATACCCCACAGTTTCATCTTCAACTTTATTTTAGTTTTCATCTTTTCTTGTACTTTTTATCTCTATGTCCATCTCTCTCCTTGTCTTTATCTTCGCATTTATCTCCTCTTTAACTTTTATCTTTATCGATTTTGGACCTTTATTGTTACCTTTAGCTTTATTTTTTTCCCTTCTCCAGCTTCATTTTTGCTTATATCTTTAACTCCAACTTTATTTTATTTGTCATTTGTATCCATCTTGATCTCTATCTCCATGCCCATATCTCTACCTATGACTTTGTCTTTTATTTTATCTGCTTCCTAATTTTAACGCTAGAAAACAACATTTTAAAATTAAAGCCAATTTTGTTATATAATAGCAAAAAATACCAAAACTTGTACTTTTGAGACCAATGATTCAAATTTTTTTCTAACATTATTAAAAATTATCAAAAACCTATTTTTGTGACATTTATTACACATCACAGCCGGTTAATTAGGACAGATCCATTTGTTGCACGTTTTGCACCACTTTTTTGATGATCGATTTCTAGCTGCTATGGTAGTCCCGAGACTTTTTCGCTAATCTTCAGAAATATGTGTACGAGCAGAAAGCTCTCACGGTAGTGACTTGACGACAAATTTAATGCATAGGGCTTTCCTGGAACTACTCCGCTCTAACATACAGAATTGTTAAGTTATCAACAAAAATATACCAATGGTCTACTATAGTAGGCCGCGCGTGCACTCCAGTGTTAATCTACATCTCTGTCAATCAATATCCTTCTATTTCTATATTTATTCTCTTATTATCTTTGTCCTTATCATATTATCTTTATCTTAATTGCACCTTCACTGTTACTTTAAACTCGATTTGTATATTCTTCCCAAAACTTCAGGTTTGCTTTGATCTTTATCTACAACTTTATTTTATTTTTAATCTTTATGAATTTACATCACAACTCTTTCTTTATCATTTTAACCGTCTTCAACTTGAATTCTGTATCTAGAATTTAAATTTTTTTTGTTTCTTCTTGAAATACATTTTCAATTAAAAGCTCAAAATATTAAGTTCATGCGCTTTCTTAGTTATTTAACATGTCCTGCATTTAAAAATAATTATTAAGTCTTGGAAAACTTTCGCTATTCAAAGGCAATCAAATATCCTTTCCACATCTTCCACACCTCACAAATCACATACACCACATTCACACGAAAAAGTCTGCGGCAGCAAACAGCGTCAAGTCGCATCTGCCCACGTTACAAAAAGTTTGTTTATTTACATTTAAACTGTTAACGCCCACTACAAAAGTTGATCCTTAATACGATTCCTCCGTAAAAGCTTTTTCTCCCCAAACACACACCTAGCTGACGGAACTTCTAAAAATAACTTAACAAGAAATTACGAAACACCCGCCCACGAAAATGAAATTTGATGTATACAAAAGGATTATAAACACGTTTCGAGGACAAAAGTGGCGTAGTAAACTAAAACAGATTTGCATACCGCAGAGGGCTAAGAATAGCCGAAACTCGAGCCATAGATGAAAATTGGTGTCAAAATTCCAAATGAAGTGATGATTGATTGTTACCAGCAAAGCGGAGCAGGTAAACGAAACTGAAACCAAAATCATTTCTAAAACAGAAAATGAAACCAAAACCGCACAATAAAATGAAACCAGGAACCTGAACTCGAACTTAAAGCAAAACCAAAGCCAAAACCTCGGAACCGAACCAGGAAGTAGAATTCGAATTCTTTTGAATTTTTTTATTGCTTTAAATTTTGGCTTTAAATTTGTTTTTTTTTTTTAATTCTTTCAATCGTCTTGTGGTGAATTTTCATTTTGAACCGACCCGAATTGGCTTTTTTTTGCTTTGAGGTTTTTATTTCATTTCATTTGGCAATTCCAAACTTCAAACTCGAAAAAGATGCAATTCATTTATGTATATATTTTCTTTGTGTTAAATGCTTATTTTTTAATTTTGTTTTAAATTTATTTTAATTTTTTTTTTTAAATTTTTTTTGGATTGTCTTTAAGATTTTCTGTCCGTCCGTCTGTCCGTTAACACGATAACTTGAGCAAATAATGAGATATCTTCACCAAATTCGGCATGCGTACTTATTTGGGTCCAGAATTGGGTATTGAAAATGGGTAAAATCGGACCATAACCACGCCCCCTTTTTCGATATCGAAAATCACATAAATTGACATAACTTGTGTAAAAACTGAGATATATGCATGGAATTAGGTGTGTTGGTTACTTTCTGGGCAAGGTAGGCTGCTGTTGAAATCTGTCGTAATCGAGTTATAACCACGCCCCTTTTTCGATATCGAAAATTTTGAAAATCACATAAATTAACACAACTTGAGTAAAAATGTAGATCTTTGCATGAAATTTGGTTACTTTCTGGCCAAAGCAGGTTGGTGTTTAAAATGGGCGAAATATGATGATAACCACGCCCCCTTTTTTGATATAGAAAATTTCAAATAAGATTCTAGGGCTTATATCATTGCCAAGTCATGGTATTTGTATCTCGTTGTGAAAACTAACGGTGGGTTTTTAATGTTCGGTTCACCCGAACTTAGACTTCCTTACTTGTTTTTTTTTTTAACTTTTAATTTTTTTTCAATTTTTTTAAATCTATTTGTTATTAAGTACAAAGTCCACCCTATGTTAATTCAACGAAAAAAGAAGAAATTTAGCACACCCTGTATGTTCACAAATACATACATATGTATATCGCTCTACCCACATCGACTTAATAACATGACATTCTAAGCTTACCTTTTCCTTTTAACAGTACCACGATGCAACAAAAAAGTAAAACAAACTTTTCGTTGGAATTTTAGGCCTAAAGGCCTGTAGTTTTTAACACGTTTCTTGGTACGCCAAAAGCTCCTTTTCGTATTCTTGATTCAAATTCCTCACGCAAAAATGAGCACAAACTTGAAATTATTCACAAAAAGAAAAGCTTTTTTTTTTACTGATTTTCGCGTCTTTGCACTCGAACTTCAAAAGGGTGATGAATTTGTAAGTAGAATTGCAGATTATTAAGAATTTTTTTACGTTCGTAATTCTTTACGTGGTTCACATTAGCAAGTTTTAAAGGGTTTTTGGTGGTAGCTTTTTTGTAGTTTACTTTCTAGATAATTTTCTTTCCACTGTTGGTTATTTATTATTTATTTCAGTTAACATCGTTTTTTCAAGTTGGTCTAATTTTTTAATTTATTTCAACGTTTCTTTCATGATGTCACTTTATTTTGCATTAATTAATGGAACGTTAAACTTGCGGATTTTAAGATCTTCATTAGCTGGGTTTGGTGGT
This sequence comes from Sphenella marginata, assembly GCA_951509765.1. NCBI lineage: Eukaryota > Metazoa > Arthropoda > Insecta > Diptera > Tephritidae > Sphenella > Sphenella marginata. Next base: position 24,331,601 of record OX608079.1, read on the forward strand.
AGGAGTGCCTATGAGAAAAGATACATTTTAAATTAGTTTAATTAGCACATTTAAAAGCACTCTCAATCCAAATGAAAGTAAGTCACGCATATTGGTCTTCTTTTTTTTTTAGTTAATCTTTCAAACCCTTTTAATTTTTTTTTTTCTTGTTTTTTGCACTTGGTATCCATATAAAGTATTGGTTAACGAAATTTAAATAAGTAAAAAAAAACTCTGCTTCTTGTAAGACATAAGTATATTTGCATTAAAAATGAAATTGGTTTCATCGAAGTACATACAGTGTCGGACAATACAATCGCACCCCCTTTTTGTCATCGAACTAAAACAAAGACGTCCAACAAATAAAGTTTCAGATAATTTCATATAAAAATTTGACTTATGTTGTACCAAACGTCGTTCAAGGTTTTACTAAAAGCTTTGCACAAAATTCAAAATAATTTAGCAAATTTTGACCTAATTTTTCAACTTTTTTCCTCGGAACTTTAGAAAAACTCTGAGTACGCAGTTTTGTAGCCCATTCAATTTGACTCTGACAAAGTGCAAGTATTAAGTAGCTCCGACAGCGCCTTGATTTTTAATAAATTTTTTTCCGAACTAGGTTATGTATTTTCTCCATATAAAAAATAATATTGTGATTTCGTTGTATGGAGAAAAAATACACATAGAAAATTATTAAAAATCAAGGCGCTTTCGGAGCTACTTAATACTTGCACTTTATCAGAGTCAAATTGAATGGGCTACAAAACTGCGTACTCAGAATTTTTCTAAAGTGCCGAGGAAAAAAGTTGAAAAATTAGGTCAAAATTTGCAGAGTTATTCTGAATTTTGTAGAAAATGTTCAACAATGGCTTTAGTGGTATTCATTACAACGTAAACGATGTTTGTAAATAAAATAAATCGAAATCGCATATGAAAGACGTTGTTGTTATAGCTCGATTTTATATAGGGGGTGCTATAGTATCGTCCGACACTGTATGTGTTAATTTATGCAGATCACGAAAACCAATAAAAATGTATGAGTTATCAAACTTGTTAGATTTACAGGGTGAGTAGAATATTTATAGGTTTTTTTTTGTGACTAAAATTATTTTTACCTGACTTGGGCAAACTTTTTTGTATGAAGCTGCCTTTCGACTGATTTTCATTTTTATTTCCTTCTTTTTTTATTCATGCAGTAAAAATTCGTTAGCCTTGGCAGTAAAATTTTAAAACAACAGTGATAGGTTTTGCCTTGTAGAAAAAGGTATATATTAGAACTAGCTTATAACCGTGGGTTTCACCGCACATTTCTACAAATAATATGCAATGTAAATAAAACAAATTAACCTTATAAAACCCCTTACCAAATTTCAATGGTCTAATCTAAATACTTCCAGAGATATGGACTAGGAAAAGTTCCATTCTTATGGTAGTTCTCACACCCAATTTTTCGTTATTCCCAGTTTTCATGCAGGTGCTAAAGATTAATCTCATATCACCTCTAACCAAATTTCAGTGCTCTACTCAAATACTTTCAGAGATATATGGACTATGAAAAATTTCCGTTGTATGGCAGGTGCCACGCCCCCTTTTTCGTTATACCCCGTTTTAATGCAGGTGTTAGGGATTACTCTCATATAACCCCTTGGACGATTTCAGTGGCCTAACCTAAATACTTCCAGTGATATGGACTGAAAAATTTAATTCGTATTTAATAATTGTGAAAGCAAGAGTTTTGAATCTTAAGTTTATACATTTGAATTCAAAATTTTGTATTTTAAATTTTTAGTTTTTGAATTTCGATTTTTAAATTAATAGTTTCGCACTCTAAATTATGGAGTTTTGAATTTAAAATGTGTTGTGTATTTTTGCTAGCTGTATTTTTTTGGATTTTTGATTCGTAGTTCGTTGTAAAAATCTTTTGGTTTTGAAGTTTAAGATTATCAATTCTTAAATATTACTTTTTGGTATTGAATTTTTTTTTTTTATTTTGAAATTTTGTTTTGAGTTAAAAAAATTAGTTATGGAGTTCCAAGTTTGGATTTAAAATTTTTAGTTTTCAAGTTTGAATTTAAATTTTTTTTTTCAAAATTCTTTTACACCGATATCACATACCTATACTTATGTATGACTTTCGTCATACGTGTGTTACGACAGGTGCGTGTGTTACGACAGCACCTTAAGCACTCACGCGGCCTTGCACCGAAGAACTGTCCGACCGTTGGGCTGATATGCCGAGCAAATGATTAAATAAATGAATGAATGAGCGAACGAATGTTTAATAGACTGATATTGAAATGCATAGAATGTCTTGCCCCGTCAGCTGCCCACAAATGACAGCCGAGCTTGTACATACCAAGATTTATTTTATAAATATATATGTATATTTTTTATTTATATATACGTAGATATGTATGTATGTATGTACATACATACATATGTATATATTTTTGCTATTATTGTGAAATTATTTCAATTCACGTTGCTCGTGTCATTTATTCTATGTACTTATAGATACATATGTATGTACATACTATATGTGCTTGTATGTGAGTGTGCTTGTTTTTGTTTCTATTTTGTCACTGTTGTTGTTTTTATAATCAAATGCATGAAGCAAGGCAGCAAACCCACCCAAAACCGATGCGGCTCAAAAGCTTTGGCTGTTCTGCTGTTACGAAACTTTTGGGTTTAATTTTTATCTTAACATTCAAAAATTGTTTATCGTCAACACAAGCTACTTTTGAATAAAATATTGATTTTTTTTAAATAATTTTTTTTTTTAATTTTTTTTTTTTTAAATTGTTTTTTTTTTTTAAATTTTTTTAAATTAAACAAAAATAAAAATTTTACAAAAATAAAACAAACCCGGTCTTTAAGTTGAAATATACTTTCTGCAATTTTTTGTAAATTTTTTTTATTATTAAACTAATTTATATTTTTTTGGTGTATTGAATTTACATTTTGGTCCAAACGGAAGTAGTTTTTATAAATATTTTGTAGCAGAGAAAATGAGAATGGTTTTTGTGCCGTTTCAAAAATTAAAAAAGGAGATGTGATGCGGCTAAATAGTCGGCTTGGTGCAAACTCGGTTTGCAGCTCTGATTTTAGTTTTTTGTGAATAAAGGAACAAAAAAAAGTTTTTGGTTGTTTAAAATCGCTGTTGTTTATAGAAAAAAAGTCGCCCAAAACTTTGTTAGTCGTCTTTATTGTCTTGTTGTGGTGAAACCGACCCGTACCGGTTTTTTTTTTTGCTTGGGGTTTTTACTTTTTGCAAACCAATTTTTCATTTCATTTTCCAATTTCAAACTCCAAACCCCAAACACCGAAAAAATTGCAATACATTAAAAAAAAACCGGTTCGTCTCAAAATCGGTTTGTCGCGCTGCTACTTACACATGTGTACATTCGTTTGTGTGCAACTATTTAATATATTCTAAATGTAATCTGTTGTTTTTTTTTGTGTGTTCTTCGTGTTTTGCTGTTGTTGTTGTTGTAACTCGTGCATGATGTTGATATTTAACATAATTTTGTTATTGTAATTATTTTTAAAAGTAATTGTTGTTGTTGGTAATCTACAATATTTATACTATATTACCTATTACACACGTTTCGAATTTTCTTTGTTTATTAATTTAAAAAAAAAAAAATTTTTTTTTTATTTAGAATTTTCTACCATTAACAAAGCTTTTATCTGTTGTTCTAGGCGCTCGCTTTGTATTAGTTATCGTTTTTATATTTTTTTTCTATGTATTTTTTTTATACAACTTCATAAAATTTTGCACTCGCTTTTGCTTTTGGTATATATTTATGTACATACATATGTATGTATGTGTATTAATTAATAATTGATTTTTTTTTCAGTGCCAAGCGCACATTTGTTAGTATGTTTTGCACAAAATACACCCGAAATCAAGTGAGAATATTTGGAACTCACATTTATTTCGATTTTCTTGTGCACTTTAATTCATTTGTCTGCTTTTTTTTATAAATTTTTTGCTTTCAATCACTTTATGATATTATTATGGTTATATACATCTATGTTTGTATGTACATATGTATATACTATATATTGTAGTATTTAAACTTAAAATTTTTTTTATTTATTTCACACGCGTGTGCGTTTTTGACTCGTTCAACTTCGACAAACGTTCTTGACCGATTGATAAAAGACTTTGGTCGCGCCACTCTAACAAGCTCAAGTGCGCTCTGCTTGGCTGCAGCTCCCACAAACGCGCTCGCATTCTCGCTTAGCTTCGCGTTTGCTCCACACTAAGTGAGACATACATATGTATGTATGTATTTTTATACCTTTCATGAACATGAAATGGTATTATAACTTTGGTCCGATGTTTGTAAGTATGAGAAGAAGAAGAGATAGACCCACTATTAAGTATACCGAAATGATCAGGGCGATGAGGCGAGTTGATTTAGCCATGTCCGTCTGTCCGTCCGTCCGTCCGTCCGTCCGTCTGTTTGAACGCAAACTAGTCCCTCAGTTTAAGAGATATCTCGATGAAATTTTGCAAGCAGGCGCCATTTTGCATAGGATTAATCATTTGTCGGAGCCAGCAAGATCGGACTGATACAAGGCATAGCTCCCATACAATCGATTGTTCCGATAAATGGGTTTTGGCCTATAACTCTTGCAATTCAAAAGCTAGGAACGTAAAATTTTGCAAGCTTAGTACATATTGTATTTGTAACATGTGTAGTGAAAATGACGCAGATCGGACCAACATGACATACAGCTCCCATATAATCGATAGTTTCGATAAATGGGTTTTGTGCTATCAATTTTGCAGTTAAAAAGCTAGGAACCTTAAACTTTGCACGTTTGCTACATATTATATATGTAACATATGTAGGCAAAATCAGCCAGATCGGACCAACATAACGTATAGCTCCCATACAATCGATTGTTCCGATAAGTGTGGTTTGGTATTCATGAAAGGTATAAAGCCTTCGGCACAGCCGAAGACAGCCCTTTCCTTACTTGTTTTATTTTACTTTGGTGAATGTACTACAGCTGGTGGGCACTAAATTAAGTTCAGTTTTCAGTAAACAAAAATTGAATGGTGAATGAGTTAAAAATCCACTAAGTATAAATACTGAGTGATGTTTATTTTTTATGTTTCCATACACAAACAAAATTTTTTTTTTAGTGAAAAGACTTCAATAACATTCAATGTTGAGTTTTAATTATACATATTTTCATGGATTTAAGATGGCGAAGTATGAGAGACAAACCGTTTACCGTAAGCTGAGAACTACATATGTATGTATGTATATGAGAGTTTGCATGAAAGCTTGTTCCCACATATCTCCACTAAAGAAATATTTGAGTGGAAGTGGAGATGAAGTGGCATTAAAAATAAATGAAAGGAAAGTTTCACTAAAATTTAATTTTGGGTTATAATGACAATTAAGTTCCCATGGAATATTCCTATGAAATCAGGCATACCCACCTTATTGCGAACTTCCATAGTTACAAGTGTGAAACAAATGCTGGGTCATCTTGGAAACCCCCTTTTCAAGTATCTTTCAAAGGATATAATGCGATGGTTTTCGTTAATAAACAAATTGTATTACTTAATTTTGAAAAACTATTGCATCATGCGTTCACAATTTTTTGCATGCTTGGTGTAGAATTGACGGCGTAGTGGGGAGGGGGGGGGGGGGATGGTAACAATACCGAAAGTTCTATTAGCCGAAAGCACTACTGTTCATCAACGAAACGAAAAAAGCTTTCTCAGCACATGCTCACACCGCAGCAAATACACATTTCTCATTTTCATTCTCTTTTTGTATTTTTGTTTTTCTTTATTTTGCTCACATTCTGCTTTGCGCATATTTCGCACCACCCTTGTTTATATACTGAATTTTGTACAAACGAGAACCGCTCTGGCTTCTGACACATTAGCACATTTGCTTGATTCGCCGATTTGCCGAGGCTTTGTAATGCTATGTATTTGTTGTGTTGTATATTGATTCGTGGGTATGGTATGTATGTATGTATGTATGTATGTGTGTGTTGTACCAGTTGCTTGTTGTCGTCTTTTTCTTTTTCTATATTTCTTCGCTTCTTCTTCTCTTCTTTCTTTGTTTCTGTTACGTTTACTTTTTACAAATTCGTTTTCCTCGTCATTGTTATTGTTTTGTCATGTTTGTCCGGTAATCACTTTTCGTGTTTTTTTTTTTTGCTTTTTGCTTTGTTGGCGCTCAGCTGTTTACTTTGTTCTGCGCCTGCTCGTGCTACGTGGGTCGCCCTTATGACACAACCCGTTTCGACCGCCAACAAACGAGGTTGTACATAGATACATACATATATACTTACTACTGAAACTCATACACCCGCGCTAAATATTGCGGCGCCTCCTCGTTGTTTGTCATTATTTTATACGAGTCCAAAGTTCATCCCACATTTTGTGTTTGTGTTTCATTTTTTCACTCGTTTGTTTTGTTGGCATTATTCATTTCATATTTTCTGTTTTTCATGCCTATTCTACACATCGAATACAGAAATTTTCGGCCGTTGCTTTTCCAGCAAAAATTTTCATAATTTTTTTTGCGGCTTCCAATTAAATTTTATTTCCTTTGAAGTTCTCAATTTTTTCTTCTCTTTATTGTTATAAATTTATTCTTTAATTTTGCCTTTCTTCAACAAATTCTCAGAAAATTCAATTCCAAGTACAATTCAATTAGATCATCCCCTTGTTTATCTTTTAACTTTTGCCCCCCAAATGAGTTTTCTGTGTTCCCGTTTGCAGAAGCGCTTCACTGCGCAAAGAAATAGGAAAACCATGGGCGGCCGCAAAAAATTAAAAAACAAGTTTGGTCTCCGAGGATAAGCTGCCAAAAGTTACCAAAAAAAAAAACGATTTGTGGAGGTAAGTATGTTCATATGTTGACGCCTAGATCGCCCACACACATTAGCCTCAAACCGCCATCAAAGTTGTCCACACAGTAGTGGCTTGAGTCCTTTACAACTGCTCTAGCGGATTGGGGAGCAGCCGGGGCTCAATCCGCTTCTTTGGGTTTTAGTCCTCAACGACTGGTTGATGGCCAATGCTGGAGACCTTGTAAACCTTGTCAGGCGGAAGTGTCTGCGTAGACTGAGAATGTTTTACAAGGAGAGTACTACGAACTAGCTATCAAGTCTCGTCCTATTCACGAGAAGGTACAAGCTTCTTTGGACTACATTTGATTGAAGGAGCACCGCTGACAGTCTGAAGAAAAAGGTTAGGCACTTGAATCACTCTGGGTCATTCATAAATGCAAAGATGTCATGGAAGCTTAAGGCAGAGTATAGAGTTGCTACAGAATCGGTTAGTAAAGTTGGAGAAGCTCGCCCCACTGAGTTAGTAGACACTTGAGGGATATCGTAACAAAACCTCGATCAAGGACGTATAGCGAGTGTTTGGCAACGTTCGTGGCTGTCTCTTACCACCTTGCAATAAAAATCATCTTAGTGTGAGGACATCGTTGACAATTTCCCCGCGCATATCTGTTGCAGACGGAAGACGAAGCGAACCTCTTGCAGACGGAAGGCCAGGGCGAGGATAGCACTGCAGAGCATAAGAAAAAGTACGCAGTTATTGCACTTTAAATTTGAGCAAGCTAGTTCCCTACGCTTTTGTGTTAAAAGTCTCCGCTCCATATAATTTCTGTCTCACTATCTTTAAATTTGTTAGCGCATAACTCAAAAACCGCTGCATAGAGTTGAATGCTTTCTTCACCGATGTATTGATCGTGGACTACCGTTAAATATAGCCGACATTTTTCCTCAATTCTCTTAAATACTGTTTTTATTTAGGTGTGTGGCGAAGCCTTGCACAGCCGCGGATCACTAATATAAAATAAAAAATCATTTCTTTTGCAATTCAATTAAGCGCTGTTGTGAAGAAAGAACTTTAATAATACAGCTAAAACGTTTTCAACAATTTGAGTTGAAAAAAAAGAAGTTTTGTTTTCGTAAGCACTAAGCGAGTTATGAATAAAATGAAAAATTAAATTTTTGCTCAAAACTCGAAATTTTTTTTTTTTATAATTGAAGAACTTGTTGTTTCTCAGTTAGCAATAACAATATTGAGATTTCTTTCTGCTTGCTTGTACAAATTTTTTAAGCAAGCAGAAAAAACGTAAGCTAGTAGCGCAATGAGGAATAAAAAACGGGCAATGCCACTTTCTAAAGAACCATCTCAAAGTGTTTGCATAATTTGGAGATCAAAGCATTCTAATGTACGTAAGTAAATACAATTCTATGCTTATATTATAATCACTCTACCTACATATACTTTGGCTTATACATACATACATACACATACTCGCTAACTCGATATCTTTGCTATTGTGAGGTAAGGTAGGTACAGTGGAAACAACAGAATGAATTCGCAATTTTTGTGTTTTTGTTATACTTCTATTCAACAACAAATATTGGACTTCTTGCTATTTGCTGTTTCTTTTATTTATTTATTTTGTTCATAGTTGGCTATTTTTCTGCTTGTTTTGTTTTTGTGTTAAATCATTCCCACTTGATTCCTATAGTTCCAGCTGTTTACCTGACACCTTTTGGCTATATTAGTTGTTTATCTATAAGTTTTGTACATGGTTAGAAGTTATTTGTTTTTTTTTTTTCTAAACTTTTCTGTGAATTGTATTCTTGTCTAACGTTTGTTTTGCTTAATTTAATTAATCTTTGTTAGCTTTACCTTATCTCTTTGTAGCTTTTGTTTTTTGTATTATTCAGGATTTATGGATTTCGTTTATTGTTTTGTTGTGCGCTAAGTTAGTTAGAAATATTAACTACATATATAACAAACAATAATAACTTTTTAGATTGAATTTTATTTTTGAAGAGTTAAAAATGAGGAAGTTTTGAAGATCGAAAATTCACACCAAAATCTATAGATCATCGAGGGGAAGATTGAAGCCTTATATAGTCCCTGACCCAGTGCTCTCAGCTAATTCTATCTACTTGTAGTATAATCGTACATACATCGACGACTATATTTTGGTCCCCCAATACTTCAGAATATTTTTCAAGAACACCATCCTACAAAAAAAAAAAAATTTTTCTCAGAATTTGGTTTAATAACACTACATTCCAGCTGAAAATGTATTAAATTAAAAACGAGCTCGGGATTTTTGAGACTCATTCTGAAATAGAATTTATTGGTGGGTGCGTTCCTGAAAAAAATTCTAAAATAGAGAGATATGCAAAGATTTCTGGAACAGTATGGTTTTCAATCGTTTGCTGCGAACAGTGTAAACTTCCGGCACCTAAAAAACACAAAATAGGCATCCCTAATATAAACGTTTATTTTCATAAGTCTATGCTAAAAAGGTGTGACTCTTTTCACGTTTGTCATAATAATTGTTATACAGAAATATTTGCATATACATATGTACCTGGAAATATATAAACAAACGTATGACGTGGTATCGAGATATGAACGAGTGCAAACAAATAGACCAAGTAATGTGTGAATATGTCCATAAAAATATGATTAGATTGATTAAAAAATAAAACAAACAAGCCAACCAACAAAGATAAGCGAAATCTAAATAAACAACCTAAGAAGTATATTGAAAAAATGCTTAAGATTTTTGAATTAAAACCAATGAATGAAATCTAAGGCTATTGATACAGTGGCCAACATAAGTGTACATACAATCGTTTTCTGTGCTTTTCAGATATTTTTGCCACGATAAAATTTTTTTCCCAAAGCCTGTATAAAAACATATATCAAGGACTAATACAGAAACTATTCGTATACATACATATGAACATATGGGCAAGTAGCTTTAAGCAATCCATGAACAATGTCATACAGAATTATTTCGCTACAGTAAAATTTCAAGGGGAGCACAAGTTCCATTAATATATTATGTATACGTAATCCGATAACATACACTTTAACGAAATGCTTTAATAAACTTCAAAAACGTGCTGTCGAATAAACACTATGTAAAACTAAAAAAAACGTAAAACTGACCGACCCATGTGCACAAAGAAATTTGTTTAATTTTTCTCGAAATTTTTTAGTTCGATTTCTCCGAGGTCTCTGGCTCCACATTTGGAAGATTGAGCAATACAAATAAATTTCCCACAAAAAAAAATTGTATTAATATAAATTAAACGCAATAAAAAATAATGGAAAAAAATAAAATAAAATAAAACGAAACAAAATTAAATAAAATAAAATAAAATAAAATAAAACAAAATAAAATAAAATAAAACGAAATAAAGGCAAACAAAATAAAAATAAAATAGAATAAAGTAAAAAAAAATAAAATAAAATAATATAAAATAAAATAAAATAAAATAAAATAAAATAAAATAAAATAAAATAAAATAAAATAAAATAAAATAAAATAAAATAAAATAGAATAAAATCAAATTAAATAAAATAAAATAAAAAATGAAATTAAATAAAACGCAACATAACATAAGGTAATATAACATAACATAGCATAACATAAATTAACATAAATTAACATAAAATAACATAGCATAACATAACTTAACATAACATAACACAAGGTAAAGTAACATAACATAACATGCTATAACAGAACGAAACATCACATAAAATAAAATAGAATAAATTTTTTATCCAAAAATAAAACACATCCAAAACATCTGAAAAGTGATTCCGTGAAACTATTTTATGCCAATATATGTAAAATAAAGTGTATTTAATTGTATTGACTATTAGTGATTTTATAAAAATAATAAAGTTCATTTTCTACAACTTCTAAATTTCCTTTGACTTTTGAGTGGACAACCTGCAAACTCTACCTTATTATTTTTATTATTTTTTCTTTCAAACGCTACCATTTGACTAATTATTTGTTTCAAAATCAATTGGTCCACTTCTAAATTTTGAGGAACATTTTTTCACTTTATTTATTAAGTACAAATTCTACCGCGCAAAAAAATTGCAGCCCACCCTAGTATACATACATACATATGTATGTATATTGTATATACGAAGGACGAAGTTACGCTGAGAGAAAGTTATTGTTGTTATTATTAACAGTGAAAGTCATAATATGTAAACAGAGAATAATATGTATGTCCTTGAAATTTTGTGTAGGGAGTAAAGTTCATAGACACCGAAGGACCGTAAAATCAAAACAAAACCTTCGTCAAAACACTACAAAAAAAAAATTCAATGAAAAGTATTAATATCGATTGTATGAGAGAGGAGAAAAAACGAGCAAACTCGTCGTCGCTGAACAGGGTACGAGTATCAAATAGGGAAATAGTAGTAAAAGACGAAAAATCGTATTAAGGGTTACTTTGTTTAGGTGTATTAGAGGAGTATTTTCGGAAGCATGTTTTGGTAGTTTATATTCCCCCTCCTGGCTGCCCGAGTTACTCACGGTTTACTTCTATTCTATTTCATATTCTAATTCCATTATTACTAACATTTGATTTTTGATTAGAACTTCATAAAAGATTTGATTTTTTTCAAAAGGTAGTGAATATTCTACGATTGTAGTAAAGTTCGAAACCCATCAGTGAAACAAAATACAGTAAACATAAGCACATACTATACACATACAAACATATAATGAATAGGTGCTAAATAAGGCATTTTAAGGAACCGATGAAAGGGAAAGTGAACCGATGGCATACAAACAAACGGCGATGCTTACTTTTGGCAACCTACTATGTGGCCCAGTGGAAAAAAATGAAGTAAGGTCAGGAATGTTGCCATAAAAACTGACAAATGCGAGGTGTAGCATTGAGTTGAAGGACAACAACAATATATAGTAGAAACAATGAAAATGGGTGGGCTTGGTAGTCAACTGAAAATCCCAAACATTGACGGCGAGAAGTTTGCGAACGGAATTGTCAGAGAAAATATGAAACCAACTGGGGCAGCTTATTTGAACTATGGTCTTCCACGAATTAAATGCTGAAGGAGATCAACTCATACTAATTATTTTTAATGATATTTTATTAACGTCAGTCATTCATCATAGTGTGGAAACGAGTGAGGATGCGACCACACCTCAATCAAATTATACAAGCAGGATATTCGGTCTCGCTATTCCGCTACCACCTCTGCTTAGCCAAATATGTACCTTGAAACGCAAAATCAACAGCCAGACTTCGTAAGTAAATATATGCGTTGAAAAATATAGAGTGAGCATCAAAATAAACAAAATTTAAAAGAGAAAAACTCAGCAAAGAATCCTTCAATGAAATTGAAGTGTGAAACTGTGCAATAGCTTGAAAACCTCACCTTAGTGCAACCAAAACATAAACGCCCTACCAACGGTTCCAAATTGTTGTATGCTGCGTGCGAAGGTTTCATAAATATTCAATTAGGCGTGGGCGTGGGCGTTACACGCGAATTTGGGCGTAAGTTTATTTCATTGTTGTTATTTTAAACGTTGATTTTGGTAGTGAATTTAATTTTTTTTCCTCTCTTTAGATTACTAACTTTTTATTTCATTCAAAGAATTAGTTTTCAATTTCTAATTTGACTTTTTGGCTTGTTAGGTTATTTCAAGTTCCACACTATCCCTATCCCTATCCCTATCCCTATCCCTATCCCTATCCCTATCCCTATCCCTATCCCTATCCCTATCCCTATCCCTATCCCTATCCCTATCCCTATCCCTATCCCTATCCCTATCCCTATCCCTATCCCTATCCCTATCCCTATCCCTATCCCTATCCCTATCCCTATCCCTATCCCTATCCCTATCCCTATCCCTATCCCTATCCCTATCCCTATCCCTATCCCTATCCCTATCCCTATCCCTATCCCTATCCCTATCCCTATCCCTATCCCTATCCCTATCCCTATCCCTATCCCTATCCCTATCCCTATCCCTATCCCTATCCCTATCCCTATCCCTATCCCTATCCCTATCCCTATCCCTATCCCTATCCCTATCCCTATCCCTATCCCTATCCCTATCCCTATCCCTATCCCTATCCCTATCCCTATCCCTATCCCTATCCCTATCCCTATCCCTATCCCTATCCCTATCCCTATCCCTATCCCTATCCCTATCCCTATCCCTATCCCTATCCCTATCCCTATCCCTATCCCTATCCCTATCCCTATCCCTATCCCTATCCCTATCCCTATCCCTATCCCTATCCCTATCCCTATCCCTATCCCTATCCCTATCCCTATCCCTATCCCTATCCCTATCCCTATCCCTATCCCTATCCCTATCCCTATCCCTATCCCTATCCCTATCCCTATCCCTATCCCTATCCCTATCCCTATCCCTATCCCTATCCCTATCCATATCCCTATCCCTATCCATATCCCTATCCCTATCCCTATCCCTATCCCTATCCCTATCCCTATCCCTATCCCTATCCCTATCCCTATCCCTATCCCTATCCCTATCCCTATCCCTATCCCTATCCCTATCCCTATCCCTATCCCTATCCCTATCCAAACAAATGGTGGGTACACGTGGCATATACGCAACCAATTAAAATTAAGACGTTTGTTTACACTCAGGTAACTACGGATATATGTATGTACATATGTATGTACATAAATACTCAAATAAAATGGAGCAGCGGGGTAGAATGAAATATAACAACAAGGTAAACATGACCTGATAAAAAATAATGAAAAGCGAAGAAAGGTCTAGGAAATGTGAGAAGTGCAGGCAAATGTTGACTAATCGCTCACGGTAAATCATATTGGGCGGTAATTCCAACAACAATTTTTATAATTAATTTCTGTTGGAAAGGATGGGGTTGGGTAAGAGATTAATATTATTTGAGCAGAAAATAAACTAAAAAAAAATTTAAATACAGAGCATAAATTCGCAGTTAAACCTTCAGTAAGTGTTTTGTATTACCCAAAGTTGATCAACAGATGATGAAGCAGCTCCTTTGGGTTGAAGAGGAAGAAGCATATTAAAACAGCCAATGAGAGAGGAACAATGGGAAAAGTGTGTCGGAAACCCTACTGAACCTAATCATTGCAGAGGGCGAACTTTTGTTGGCAAGGTTCGCGATTACATCCGAGGCGCTATAACTGTTAAAGGAACTTATAAACGATGGCATACTTGTGGAAGCGAAGCCTAAACTAAAGCTAGATAGCGGAAAGATTAACTAAATCGTCTTGAAAATGTCAAAATTTATTAACTGAAAAAGGGCGTGGCACAACCCCCAAAAAACTTATTTGTGGTCTAGTTTTATTGGAAAGTTTATTGATATAAATTCCAGTTTTAATTTAACGTTAAAGAAAAAATTCAGAAAAACAATAAAAAGTGGGCGTGACTCTAAACCGATTTTGGTAATTTTCACAATAAACAGTTAAGGTTATAAAATCAAAAAGTTCACCAAATTTCTTTAGGGCAGATAAATTTTTGTTCGAGTTGTGGTTAAACGCTTTTTTTTTAAATAATTTACCCTGAAAGGGGCGTGGTCCTGCCCATTTTCGAAAACTTTAAATTTTGTCGCTTTTTATCGCGCAAAGACACTTTGAAAGTAAAACAGAATTGCCAAAAAATTACTTATCGAAGATATATGGCCTATTATATGCGTTTTTGGTCGTTTTAAGAAACTTTTGTGTAAATAAGGGCGTGGTCTTTACTCAATTTAGTCCGATTTTCTCATGAGAAATTCACGTAACTTAATTAAAAGTGGGCGGTGCCACGCCCATTTTCGAAAACTACGCCGAAAATCAATTGCATGTCTAAATTGAAATATAAGCGTTTAATTTCGTCCTTGTGGGACTGATAAGACAGAGCTTATCTTGCTCAGTGCAAAGACACAGACATACGAGCAAAGTAGCGCTGGAATGAACATCGCTCTATATCGATGTATCGATATTTTGACATTGATGTACGATATTCTTTTTTCTTTTACATAGACTGAACAGTTTTAAAATTAAGGCAGCAAATGCTTTCTTTTCAGAATAAAAAGCATTCTTTTTACGGAAAATCGATAAATAAATTTTTGCTACAAAAAAATATCGAAACCTCGATAAATGGAAATATCGACATTTTTCCAGCACTAATACACAGACATGCATATATCGTCCTTTAACACAAGAACTGTCAAGAACATGCGTAGGAGTTACAACAAAAATATAGACAGCAACGTAAACTCATGCATATTCCGTGAGACTTAATACACTAAAAAAAAATATTGAGCCACATTTTAATTTGTAAAGCATACTCTTAGGAACAAAAAGACATGTTTAACTTGAAACATTGGATAAGAAGAAACGCATTCTATTTTACACATTTTTTACCGTGTATACACATATGTACATGAGAAAAAACATTGTATTTAGCAAAATTGTACAGATTTTTATTATACAACGCCAGCTTCTGGGAATAAATTTCTTATTAAATTATTTTCTTGATGATATTGCGTTGTAGAGCTTGGCGAAAACTCGTGGACGTTGATAAATGCTGAAGGTTTCTGTCGAACAAAAGGTCCTTGCTAGATACAAAAAAAAAAATACACAAGGACGCTTAGTTTGTTTTGACTGAGCTTATGTAGTCGTGTTTATTTTTGCTCAAATTTGCGAAGCACCAACACAAGCAAAGTTAAGCTCACGCGCCTAAAAGTAGTCAATGAAATTGCAAAGAGGAGAAAAAAATCAAGAATATTATTGAAATACTCACGCGTGGCCAAAGTGTAGGAGTAGCGGGTTGGAGCAAGGAGCTTACTCTGCTGTCTGTTAATATTAATAGTATTTAATTGGATGCTTGAACAAATTGAGTAACTGACACCTACACATGTACGAAATGACACAATAATTGGGGCCGTAGACGCAATGTCATTTTCACAAACTTAGGTGTAAGATTTAGACAGGTGATTGCTGTCACACGCCAAATTTGTAAGATTTTGTTTTTGTTTTCTTAAACTTAAAATTTAAGCCTTAAGTAAAAAGCAATTCAACGAGATTTTGTAATTTTATATCCACACTAACTCGTTAAAGTTATTTAATGTCGTATTTCAACAAAGTGATATTTAGTAAGTTTCATCGCCTAGCGTTGCCACCTTATTCCACTATATTTACATATACATATGTATAGCATATTCGCTATTAGTTATCACGACATGGTCTTGGCACATTTCTTAGAATTTTGTGTATAGCTTAGCTGCAGAAACGTTCTTATATGTATGGGATGCCACTTAGGAAGTTTTACTGAGTTGCCACCTATTTAAAATGATAAAAATCAAATAAGAGGGGTCCATTTTGATATCAAACGAATGGAATTTCACGTCGTTTTTCAACAAAAAATATTTCTGGGTAGGGCTTGCTGGTGAGTATCTACAACAAACTACATAAATTATGTGGCAGCCTTGAAAAATTCAGTAAGCGTAACTTTTGTTTATATACTTTCATAGTTAGATATTGCTTTCGGTAATTTCAATTGAATTTGTTTCCAGATTCTTCTGTTTGGTAATTTCTGATATTCACAGTACCACAATAAATTGTGTGTTAAGCACAACTGGGTATAAATGAAATAAAGCTAAATAATATTAAAAAAAAAAAAAAACTACATGCACTATGGTTACAATTAAAAAATCATAGGAATTGTAAATATCGCATTAACAATTTATTCGTAAACACTTCAACTAAACATATACGAGGTGCATAGCGTCGTCGCGGGAAACTTGTTTACAAAACAAAGTCTGTTGGTAATTTAATTTTTTTATTAAAATTTTTTTTATTTTTTTTTCATATTTTTTCTTTTCATTACAAGTTCGCTGAGGTTTTGTTATGGTCATAAAATAAATGGAGTGCGAAAAATGCAAAAATATTCGCAAATGCAAAAAAAAGCATACACATAATCAAAGGGGCACTTACTAGTTGCTTAGTTGCATATACAACAAAAATTATTTATTTGCATATTTTGTAAAAAAAAATGTAAGCGTTTAAAATATGAAAAAGTGCGCATACCTGAAAAATGCTTTAAATGTTATTCAACTTGAAAATTGTTTTTATTTTTATAGTTTTACAAGAACAAAAAATATAGTAAGAAAATTACAATAACAAAACAAATATTAAAAAATACGGTGACCATATGCATACACAAAAAATAAACGAAGCAGGAAAATGTGCTGCTGCGGAGCATGGAAATCGAACTTCATTTAATGCGTGTGAGCTAAGGAGTCTGAACTCTTTACGGCGTTAAAAACTAAGCCGTATTGAAATAAACCACAGATGGTCACCGTACTTATAATAACAAATGTATGTATGTATTTTTCTTAAATGCTTTTTCAATGTTAGCAGGCAGGGTCTCTAGCGATTTGCTACCGCTGCATTGCTTTTATTATTTCACCTAAAGAGTCTGACAGGCCCCACAATCATTAGTCAAGGGTTAAGCCTCACTATAGCTTATAGTTTTTCTCCATTGTTACAACAATGTATTTATGCATATTTTATTATTTTTCTATAAATGCATTTTCACGCACATTTCTAAACATTAAGAAGCTGTCATCTCATGCAAAATTTGTATGTTTGTAATTGTTCACAATTCGTGGCTATTTATTAATAGAAGTTGCCGGAAAACATTCACATATGACTATTTTGTTTAGAGAATTTATACGGTAATCGGTAAATTAATTTGTCATAAATTTTGTTGACGTTCATAGTATTTTAAGAAGAAAACTAATTACTTGGAGGATGAGGAAGAAGTGTGACTAAAATGCAATTAGCGTATGCTAGAAAGTTTATATAAAACTAGCGAATTCCACGATAAATAAATTTTTCAAGAATAGGTCTGCTTCGAGCGATAATCTCAATGAACCAATTTCCAAGTTTATTTGAATTAAAAATTTTATCAAAATCGGTCTAGTTTTTTCGTTGTGGAAAATTTCATTAACTTACCTTTTTCACAGAAATTTAGCCTCTATTTGTTTGCTGTAAATAAAAAGAAGAAACCTTTAACAAAATATTTTTATTCTATAATTTTAGGGGCGAAATATTGAGAGTAGGGATGATGGCTTGAGTCGAAAAAGTCGATTACTCAATAATCGATTTTTTAATAAAATAATCGATTGTGTGATGATTTTGTTCTTACAGTGAAAAACATTTAAAATAATGGCCCATAACAATAGTCGTTGCTTAAGGAATGATTCGATTAAATTTTTTTTAACATAAAAAGACATTTAAAACGTTGATCAATCATCATTCAAGTCATCTTAAACAAAGATTTTAGCTAAAATGAAAAGTAACCAGGTCCCCTTATGAAAAAGAATTAAGTTGATTGATGGTATGGAGCAGTTTTTTATGTTTTGCAAGGGCACCCTGTTTCAAATATTTTATTCACAAACCATGTCGTAGCTGTGGGAATAAGCAGAAAAAGCTGTCTAAGCTTTAGAGAAGGCGAGTTGTTTTTTAAGTTATTATTATTTTCTATTTTATTTTATTATTTGGCTCAGGTGCTATGTGACCGTTTTGCTCAAATTGTATTTATTCATTTGGCTCAGGTTCGACCATGACGACCATGTTTGCCTAAATGTTCAAAATTGTTCTTTGGAGAACGAGAGGGTATGTATGTATTATTGGTGGCGAGCACTGTTGGCTCTGAGGCATGGCGCGATTGGCTTCCTCATTTTCGCTTGGAAAAACCACACTTTGGCTTTCCAAAACATAAACTATATCTTCGAAATATTTTATAAGCTGATTGCGAATTACAATAGCATGCAATGCAAATAAAATAAACGAATGAAATAACCGTAGCTTATGTATGTATGTCGCTTAAACAAAAGCCAAAGTTTGGAGTTAGCGTTGTGACATCACACAACCATAGACACAAACCGTGATTTTAAAATGTTAAAAAGACATTATCGTTATTTTAAAATTAAAACTCTGTCTTTGACCTAAAATGTATTTCAAGTTGACTATGACAGACATGTAATGATGTTTATTTTAGAATCATGTTTTAAGTAGATACAACTCTACTTTAATTCGACTATGCTTATGGGGCAATATAATTAAATATTTTTTATCATTTGACAACGGTAAAAGGAAATTTTAAAACTAAAATAATATAATAAATTTTCTCTAAACTATGAGTTTTAATAATTTACCTAGAACAAATAATAGCCACAAATATTCAAGATTGACTAGAATTGATTTATACTAAACTAAGTGTTTTCAGCTGTAGTGTGAACATAGTTTTACACTTTTTCATTCTTCTCACACTTTTCGATATATTAAAAATTTATAATTACCGTACCCAGAAATCAAAAAAAATAAAAAAATAAATGTATTAATTAAATAAAATTTATGTTCAAATCGATTATTTATCGTCAACCCTAACTGAACGAAGGCTCTTATGGTTCACAATTAGAATAGGAAGATATTTTAAAAAACTTTTAAAAAAGTTGGAGAATACTACCTTCGCCTTTTGCTTCTCGGCTTACCAAACAAACAAATTCTCATTAGGAACGTTCGTCTGAAATATTTTGATATGACACGTTTTCAAACCGGCAACCACTAAATGACCGTACTACCCGCTACCGATCTAACCCAGTCAACTACAAATGTTTTGCTGACTCAGCAAATTAATTCATGAGTCATAAACTTGGCCACTTTACAGAATATGCAAAACATTAGCCTTTTTGCACAGCACATCTGCAGCACATTCGACAAAGAACACAATGACACGAAGGAATTCTAAAATAGTTCCCTAAGAGCTGAAGATGAAGAGCTTGTCAAACATATGTATGTACATGTTTAAGGCTGACAGTCCAACAACGGTGGTGGGTATAATGTGGGTGGATGTTTTGGGGAAAATTGAAGTTTTGGGGATGATTGCGCTTTTCCAAGCATTTACATTTAAAATGACTGCTAAAGTTGTGCTTCACCCATTTCCGGTTAATTCGAAGATGAGTACAGTAGTGGGTGGAAAAAGTAGGCAATTAAAAAGTATGTATGCTAAAACCTGATTACACCCTCGCTTAATATTATTTAACAAATTGTTGTCTAAACAAAATCGGATCTGTACTAAAAGTATTAGTTTCCGCCCAAGGAATGTTTCTATTCTATTCCAATAAACTCCATGAAGCTGTTTAGGGATACGTGCACAAACATACATACACATTTTAAACCAACTTTTTTTGCCGCCACTGTATATAGCTAGTGAAAAAAATATTTTGGTACAGTCAAATGGATTCTAAACTTTAAATTAGACATTTCACAATACATATGTGAAAATTGCATACAATTCTGTATAGCGGTTTTTGAGTGATGCGCTAACAAACAAACAGACAGACAAACAAAAATTCTAAAAACTGCTATTTAGCGTCAATTGCTATAATATGTGTAATAATTTACAGAAATCGACCTTTTACAACTTTATTGTATGCGTATTTAAATTTGTGAAAACTTTTAGAAAAAGGGCGTGGCACCGCCCACCACTTTTATCTATACATTGTAAATATATCGATATACATACATACATACTTACAAACATTTTTAACTTTTTACCTCACAAATTTGTATCTCCGCAGCTTTGAGTAATAGCAACAAACCCGTTCGCGCAAATTTTTTTAAGAAGTTCAACAATCAGAAGCAGAGCAATACTTTTGCCGATAAATTTAATAAACAATAACAAGTCAACAAGTTAACAGCGTAAAAGTTAAGCACAATAGCGGAAACTAGTACAACACGAAACCGGCTTAGGACAAAAGTACCAAGATTTACATATGTACCACAAAAAACTAACGGTAATACGCGAGCATAAAAAACTGTCGACACTAAAACAACAACACTACACGATATCCTATTACTAACGAGAGAAACAATTCTACTTTACGCGAGGACATAACAAACGAAAACGTCCGACTCCGCTGACTCACAAACGTAAACTGTGTCAGCGCTCTAGGCAGGAATGCCGAAGAAGCTAAAATGTATAAAAATTTACGAGTTAAATATGTGGCGCGCAAACCACCACCACTTGGCAAAGCGATTTCAGGTTGTATTGCTCAAAGTCTTTTGGTGCGTCGTCTCCCCCTCGTAGTGATTTCATGTACGAGTATTCTCAAAACAGGATAACAGGCAGATAGAGGATATAACAAGTCGACGCCAACGACAAACAAAAGCAATAACATAACCCAAACAGATAAATCAAAAGTAGCACAAAAGTGAAGTAGTAAACGTAGTAAACGAAAAAGAAGTAGCAAATGTGTGGAAATTTAGTCATACCTACCCTTCTGTGGTGATATTGACAATTCAAGGATTTCTTATGATGCTTTTTTCAAAGCATGCAAAAAAAAATAACCAACAGAGCAAACGTGATGCCGCAAGGAGAAGGTGAATACAATAGCGACAACATGGCTGTGGGAAGAAGCGTCTGAAGGGAAGCAAAAGTCCTTGCAAATGTGTAATTTCAATTTCAAACGAAAAACGAGAAAACATTCAACTAACCCTCTTTAAACTACCGCGCATCCTTGCTATGCAACTCAGCCTTGCTTTGAAGAGTCACCAAGCAGTCCAGACGCTAATAGCGAAGGGTGGAAAAGCGTGGTTGGCTGCATGAAGGTCTCATTCAATAAAACATAGCAACAGGAGGAAAAACTTTGCGAAAAGTGTAGTAAATCATTAAGAATTTATATTGTTTACAAAGCGAGGTTAAATTTTTATTGGTTAAAGAGAAACATTAAAAGTACAGTAGAGCGTAACCAGTTCAGAAGATTTAATAGTAGTTAAAGTAGTAATAAGATTTCGAAATACAGTGACGTGAAACTGAACATCTTTATAGATAAAAATCCATTGTATTGGGTTGAAAATTAAGAGTGTGAGGATTTCAACAGTTATAGTAAAAGAAATCGGCGGTCGAACTGCCCTACCATACCTGGTTTAAATACAGGGACCGGTAAAAATATGAAGGTCCAGCGGATTCGTAGGAAAAGTTAGAATCAGCATACCACAACTAGAAGCAAAGGTATACACTGAAAATCTACACCTTAAATTTCTCGGATATCACGGCAAAAAACTCTCTCAAGGTTTAAGCAGTAGTCTACCTATTCAAGTTCCTACCCTCTCCATTATTAAAAAAACGAGTCACCAAGGTGAGGTCAACACTCATGACAACCCAGAGATGAAGTTGTGGAAATAAGGAGATATCCCTAAACGCGGGCCTGTCGACTGCAGGAAATAAGACTGTTTGGCAATACAATGTTCATCAGTTATTTTCTCGAGTATGTCTTCCCAACCTAGTGCTCCATTTACAATTTTCATTGTGTTAAACAGTATCATGGAGGCAAAGCGCTTGAATATAGCTGAGTCATAACTGGGGCCATAAAGAGCAAATATGCATACATGTATGCATGTGTGCTTCCACTCAAGAGCACATAAGTTCTTCATACAATCACACATTTCTCTACTGTTTTCCTCACCTTTTTATGAATTACAACTTCTTGTGCTTTTTACAGCTCGAAACGCTTTGATTTCCCATTTTACATTTGTCTTTTGTAAGAAAAACAGATTCGTTGTGCTATGGAATTCATTGAGAAATTGACGGACGTACAGAAGCACATGGAGTTTTATATATTAACTTTATGTGAGCGAATTCTATTGTTTTGGATACACAAAAGAATAAAGTACTTGGAGGGGAGAAAACATGTTGAACGGCAGTCACACACAAGCCGTGCGCTCGCACTAATCACGAACCCTGCCGGAAAAAATTGTGACTAGATCGAAGTGCTATGGATATTATCAAATTGTTTAAAGCCAGCTTAGGTGTGAGAAGGCTCTTCTTTTTTTGCTTTACATGTAGTCGTAGTCAACTTCGGGAAGCTAGTGGTAATTTTCATTCCTTTATTGACTCTGCAATGCTTTGCTTTAAGTACTTTCTGAGTTCCACACTATTACTACACCTTTTATCGCCGCACAGTTTGGTATTGTGTATGGTATTAATGTGTGTGGTATTATCTGAAGGACAGGCGGGTCTTTCAGCTATTACTGCAGACATTTCGGCGGGGAATAACTGTAATGGAGCTTTGTGATCTATATCGGCTTCATCGAAATTCACAGCAAATTCCGATCAAAGCGATAAGTTTCTCCCACGTTCTACTACATTTCTCGCGTTGGCAGTACCATCAATACTTCGTTACTTATGTCTAGAACTAATTATTCTGAATTATTCGAATGTACATACCCAGCAAACATTAAGGTTAGAGGACGATTAGAAAACGACTCGAATTCTAATGTTATTCTCTAAGGTAGATGGTTAGAGAACGATTTGTGAAACTGTCGCGAATTATAGCATTCTCGACAAAAAGGGGACTTAGTTCTCGATATCGAGAAAAAGGTTAGTTATCGATTGGAATTCTAACGTGAAATTCTAATGGGATTCTAATGAGAAATTTCTAACTGAAATGAAATGAAATCCAATTGTTCTTGCTTAATTCTATTTCGATAAATTTATTGCTTTAAATATGTTTGACATGTTTTAAGCTTAAATATCTAATGGGAATAAAATTCAAAGTTTTTATACCTTAGTTTATAAATACAATACTTGACAATACACGCATCTTCGCTATTCGAGTGTTTTTCTAATCGTTCTCTAATCGTCCTCTAGCCTAGTTCTCTAACGTGATTTTCGATTAGAGATACATTAGAGAACTACATTAGAATTCTAATGTAAAACTACCGTATTTCTCTAACGTTAGAGGCTGTGTTTGCTGGGTGTGTACTTACCTTTATAATGCATGAACACATTGAGTTGCTGCCACCCACACAGGTTTCATAGTATTCCGCATTCGTAAGCCAGGGAGGAAATGTTAGTAGTTCAAAAGTGCTTTAGTGCAGTTTGACCAACTTCTGTTTCCGCTCTAAACATTCATTCAGTTTCAACCAAGAATCCTGAAATTTTAGTTAGCGTTAAAAGAGTCTTAACAAATCATCAAAGCAGATTACATTCTGCGCATTTCCAACCCTTACGTTATCCGGAAAGGCTGCCCAGGGGAATATGGGCTGAATCCAAACCTTACCCGAGCCCCTAGCCTTCTCGGCGTTAAGAATTTTCGAATCAAAAATGCTTAGATCGGCTTATTTAACGTTATCAATAGCGGGGTAGAGGGTACTTTACTGACTGGCGGTGTATACTTTTGTGTTTAAAAACTTTTCCTGTAGAGTATTTATTATATTATGGTGCTTCAAAAGAGTATGTGTGTATGTAATATTCTCTAAAATATCTTTAAGGAGCTCTACACGCACAATAGCGCGATGACAGCAGGACACCCAGCATTGTATACATTGGACATGCGCTTGCGGCAGCTCGATCGCTAACCTAATAAGGAAGATTGCATAGCAAATGCTAGTGACTTGATGTTACAATATTCTATTTTAATATTTTCTTTCTTTTATTTCATTATTACAACAAGTATTGTTGTTGTGCTGCTTGCTATTGGACACTTTTTCAACACTGTATCCTTTTTTAAAGAAAGGTTATGCCAGCGACTGTAGCGCCACTGCTTTCGAGTTAATCCCCGTTGCAAGACAAAGAAAACAAAAACAAATAATGCAAAAAAACAGCAACAAAACCCAGCTTAAGTCAAGGTAAAAGGAAAATATGGAAAATGGAAGCTGTAATTGTATTTACAGTGCCACAAATCCTTTTTATCAGCAAAGATTCTGCTTCAAATAACAAATACAAAATTACAAATTCTTTAGAAAGCTCTTCGAACAAAAGAACACAAACTATTCATATACGCTTCATTGACATTTAAATGAGGAAAATCATCGGGAAATTCAAATGCAGCCAAACCAAATCGGAAAAGGAAGGGTGAACACGACAAACAATACAAAATACTAGAACAAATATTAATAAAAAGGGGTTGGAATTTTTCTGTAAGGATCCGTAGCAACTGCTCGCTTTTCCTATTGAAGTTACTTTACAAATTATTATAATTTAAATTTATGATTATAACTCATTGCATAGCTCCGTGGCTCACGTGCAGCTACTGTGGAGTTCGAGACACAACAAGGCGCCGCAGCGTCGTCCAAAAGTGGTTTCCTGCAGCGATTTGAGCTAAGAAGCATGCAGATTTGGCAAGGGGTGTAATAAACTGATTTTTCCGTGTATTTAAATTGCATATAAACATATACATATGTATGTACGTATATCTAATTCATTCTCGTTAACTTTATATGCATCTCATTAGTTTGCCTTCAAGTAATGGAAAATTAAATTGCAATCAATAGTTACGTCAAAGAAAATATTTACTATAAACTGCTGCGTTGCCGTAGGGCTTGAAACGATAAAAGTTTACTCGTTCATTGAAAGGTTTTCTTAACCACAAACTGTAATTTGCATAAAATTTTGATCGTCAATTAAATTTTCGTAGAGGGTTTAATTGAGAAAAGGAGGGCGTTTTGAAAATGATTCTTTTGAAAAGTGCAAGTACTTGAAACTTTCTACACTGCTTTCTTTTTCGTTTGAGTTATATAGCCCCTCCAGTTCATTGATCCTCGGAAATCTCGAACAAACCAGAGTAGGATAAATCAAAGTAGAGTTTGAAGTGTAGAAGAGCTCCCAAAAGGAAAGGCAGGCGTATTTAATTCTTCAGCCGCCTCATCTTCCTCAGAGGTGAAGGGGCATACAGAGCTATAGTGCGCCTTGGAGTGCACAAGGACAAAGCGAAGGCTTTGCTGTCATCGCACTAAGAATCTATCGAATGAAACGACCGCGCAGATAGCCTAGCGACCCAATACTGCCAGTAGGTCCTCACACAATTACGGAATACTTCAGAACTGAGGAGGAAAGGCATATGTCAGGCATGCGACAGTAAAAACTGTTTCTAGGTGGATATAAAACCTCCGGCTACAGAGCGATAACAGGCCAATCTAAGAATGTTTGAGTCATTAACGACTCAAAATCCACTTGCACAAACTAGGTATACGGGCAGAAGTCACATGCCGATTCTCTCACATAATGGCGGAGACTGCAGAGCACATTCTTTTAAAAGTAATCCGCTGCAAAAAGCGCAAAGTTCCAGGGTTCACCATCCTCTCAGTACCATCAGCAGCTGAAAGAATATGACGGGTTCGGTTACAAACTTCTGAAATAGTACGCCCGTCTTCCCGGCCATTGGAACATGGAAGGCAATAAGATGGTAAACGAACCGGTTATAATTCATCTACCAATCACATCTATCACAACAAACATACATAGCAGTTTAAAGGAAATAGCGGTCTGCAACTGGCGCTCCACCAATGCCTTTAGGATCACCAAATAAGCAAGCTACAGAAAACAGAAGACCTGCTGAACAGGTCAAGGAAATACATTTTTAGAATTACACTCTCGACGACGTTATCGTTGTTTTCAGGGACCGAAAATAATTGTTATTTTTTTCTTTCAGAAGAAAAGGTCACGCGAAAATTCCCTTTATATGTTTTAGGGAATTTTTAACCATTATCATAAGAGGTATTTTATTTTAGTCATCGTAACCAATATAAATAAGAGATTTGTTTTTTTTGGTTACGAATAACCATTAAGTCAACCAAAAATTTGTTTGGTTACCAATAACCCTTATCGCAAGTAATAAATTTTCTGCTTATCGGTGACCCACTCGACAGCAAACTATTTTTGCTGAATAGTGGTAAAATTTTCCTCGAGGAACTTGCAGGCATTGGTCATGCCACTCCAGCAACTCAAGGTGTTTTATATTGTTTGAATTTTTTTGCTACCGATAACCAAAAAAATCATATTACTTACAATCAGGCGCGTAGCCAGAAAAAAATTTCGGGGGGGGTTTTGGCCAAAGTGTCAGTAAATAAGAATTACCTATAAATACACATATATTTATATTTTCACATATTACATATTTATACTTTTATTTATTTGAAATTTTCCTCTTTCTACACGGCTAAAAATTTGAGCCTAAATTTTAAACCATTCATTGGTTTTGAAATACGAATGATTGCTGTATATTTGACGAATATATTTTATATTGAATAAAACACGACTTCACGCTTTTGTTCTCAAATAGGATATCCCCTTTATTCATGAAGTTAGCTGTGTTTTTTCCTGTTCAAACCCATAATTGTAACAGACCAAAAGGGTATGTTCAGCAATATTAATGTTATAATACAGAGTTGTATTTACCCTTACAGCTCGACCATCCTGACATAATGATCGACCCGATCACAGGATAACTTAAAACTAAGTGCCGCCTAAAGGATCTGAAATACCAGTGTTGGAATCATTTGTATTAACGAGCCATTTACGTAATCTGTTAGCTTCTACTACACCGTCGTACGGTATTTGAGTGATTTGACAATTCTCGATGTCACGTAAAACGTAACGATCATTATTTAATTTTTTATGTATTAGGTAAGGCCCGCGATATTTGGGAATAAGTTTTTTATTTGTTCCCACTGTCGTATCAACATTTTTCATCACTACAAAATCTCCGACCTCGAAACATTCCGCTGGTACACTATGTTTTAGAAAGTATTTCAAATTATACTCCTGAGATTTTTCAATTTGCTGCAAGGCTTTACTTCGAACCTCCACCAGGTCACGAACTTCTAGCTCTTTCTTTTCCTCTAAAAACTCAGTCAACTCATCCACAATTCTACCACGCTGTTCAACACCAAATAATAGCTGGCATGGTGATGCCTTTGTTGATGATTGCTGAGTATTGTTGATTGCATATTCTACATTAACTAACTTACTAGCCCAATCTGCGTGATTGATAGGTTCAGCTAACTTCGACAACATTGCCTTGAGTATTCGGTTTACACGCTCAACCTGCCCATTTGCTTGGGGTGATGCCACTGCCACCTTTATATGTATTACATTATTTTTTTAAACAAAATCAGAGAATGCTTGAGATGTAAAACTTGAACCCCGGTCACTTATTATGCGCCTAGGTCGACTATAGTAGTCAAAATATTTTTGTAAGGCTAAACACACCTCTCTGGTGCTAGTTGTTCCTACAGAATACAATTTGATGTGTTTAGTAAATCCGTCCACGATTACTAACACATGTTTCCTCGAAGACCTAACCGAGGGCAAGGGTCCAAAGTGGTCAATATGTATGGTATCAAAAGGTACCGGCTTCTTTGGTATATTGAATAGATTGCGGCGACTCGAACGCGTTTCCGGGGAATAAACAATACATTTTAAACAGTTTCTAATGAAATCTTTCACTCGTTTCCTCAACTTGGGAAACCAATAGTTTTTCCTCAGTTTTTCTATAGTTTTCTCTGAGACCTAACATTTTTTAAAAAAACATAAAAAATTGTTAACAACATTTTCGGTATAAAATTTATATAATTTTTATTAGGCGCATTTCTATGACAACCGTCGTAAATTTAATTCTAAACCAAAATTGGTCATACACCTAGATCAGTATGTCTGCGTTCAAAGGGTTTTTTTGGAATATCCAGTAAAATTAACTTCTTTAGACTAATTTAATTATTTTTAATGAAAGTATGTGCAAATACAAAATGAAACTTCTTCAAATCAAAGTTCAAAAGTTTGTGGAAAATTCATGAAAATTTAAGAAATCTCGAAAAAATTTCATCGAAATTTCTAACTTTCTCCTAAAATTTTTTTGATTTTTTTCGTGTATGCAGTTTTGCTGCTCGTTCAATTGTCAAAAGCCGACCAAGAGCATTTTCTTTAATATAAAAATATTACGCTTATAAATTTGTATGGAAGATAATGCACTTGGCTACAAATTGCCAAAAATCGAGTAATTCTTCTAGCGGCTTAAGATTGTTATCTTTGTTCACTTTAATTAAACGGGCCACAAAACTGAAAACTCGAAAAAATTTAAATATTTTTACTAAAAAGTTAGAAATTTTTATGAAAATGTTTCGAGTTTTCTCGAATTTTCATGAATTTTCCACAAAGTTCTTAACTTTGAGTTGCAGTATTTTTCTTGTTTTTTTGCACATTCTTTCATACAAAAATAATGAAATTAGTCAAAGGAAGTCAATCTTACTGAAAATTCCAAACTACACTTTAGCCCCAAAAAGTTTTAAATCTAGGCTAAATATTTTAGCCGTGTACAAACCAATATTTATTTTTATTGTTTGTTTTCAAATTTTGTGTAGGATTTCTTCAGGCTTTGGCAATAAGTAAATAGTTGTCGCTTTATTTCTTGAAGAAAAACTGAAACTTCGGAAAAATAAAAACAAAAAATGAAATAACATTGAAATTCATATAAAAAGCGGAAAATTGCAATTATTCAACATGCAAAACGGAACGTCAACATTTGTGGGCTATTCATGACAATTTCATAGTCAAGAAATACTTGAAAATATTTCTTAATCATTTTCTTTTCAACAGCATACCGGGCTTTCTTTTAAACGTTTTCAATCTTTTTTTGCCAAATTAGCGTCACCTTTTAGTATCACCTCACAAGTATAAGTACAATTTAATTGTTACTTTCTCTGATAACTCAATACGACTGCGTTGTGTACAGCTTAGTAATTTTTGGAAATTTTTTTTAACTTCTTGTTCATTTTTTTGGTTAAACCTTTTTCGACCGTGACTATAATAACGAGGGACACTCATTTTTACGATTTTTGCCCGCTGTATTCATAGCTCGAAAAGCAGTTAGTTTGGCGCGAATTTCTTAAAGGGCCAAATGACTGAACCGTTGCAGGAATTTAGTTGTGACCTCTCAGACTTGCTCTGACAATTGATTAGCGACTACCAATAACTTCTCTCAGTGTGAAATATTATTTAATTTTATTCTTTTGTATTTTCATTATTGCTATTAATGCTAATTTCTTAACAGGGGTTTTAAAGGTAAATAGAGTAATTATTCTAGTACAGGCGTATAATTTTCAAATTTTCGGAAATTTCGGGGGGGGGGGGGTTTGAACCCCCGAAACCCCCCCTGAATACGCGCCTGCTTACAATAATGGTTATTGTTAACCAAAAAATGTTTCTCTCATTTATAATGGTTATGTTGACCAATATAAAATATGTCTTACGGTAATGGTTAATTATAACCAATATTTGAATACATCAGTATTAATGGTTAAATAGGACCTTTTTATCATATTTCTTATAACAGTTACGTCCCTGGTCGTTTCCTATTATTCCACTTCTGAATTATTTATAACTTACTTACAGTGTTCACATGATATTACTTTAGACCTGCGGACAGTCAACCGCCACCTTAAGGCCATTGTCCAAAAGTGGGTAGACTCTCACTGTAGGTTTTCTATAAGAGAAAAAAGAAACACCTAAGAAAATGAACAGGAAGAAGGTTAACAATAAAAATAAAATACAAAAGTAGGACCAAGGAGAAATGCAGACAAGTAGGAAGAGAATGCGTGGGTGAGAGGAAAACCGTTCTTGTAAAATTTTCTTCTAAGAATTTAACCTTCAGCTCTGTTTTTCACAGCCATTTTAAGGATAGCTCCAGTGATCCCTATGAAGTATTTTGAAAGTGCCGCGTGGTGTTGCATGCCCTCGAATTGTAGTCTACTTCAATTTTCGTGTCTCATGTGCGGTCACGTTAATAACCTGCCTCTTTGAACTCATTTCGAGTGTACTCTCCATAAGTTTTGACACTTTCAAAGTGGCTAACAATTACACCAAAGGCTAATTGAGGTAAGATTAATGATAAAATGATGGAAAGCACCAAACTTGAGATGCAATGCTCTTTTTCTTTGTTCCTCTTTCCATAATTTATAATAGGAAATAAATATATCATAAATTACAGGTAATAAATAAGGCGAGGAAAATTCAGGAAATTTCCGGTTTCATACCAGCTGAACCGGCTGGCAAAAGTGAAAAGTTAACTAAGAACAACAAAAGAGGCGAAGCAATGCATCTCTCCTGAGGTGAGGTAGTAAAAGTAGCGAGCTGAGGAAAATCTCCATCTCAGTTTGCAATTAGGAAAACGCGAAAAACGTGTCCACTCCCTGTAAGAAAAACACAAAAACTTAAATGCGACTGCTTTGTTTTATGAAAACACAATAGCCACCTCCCAACTATCGTACAACCGCAGGCATTGTTCAACCCAAGAAATCGGTCAACTTACACATATGTGCGGGCAAGGACAAACGATTTGCACGTGTTCAAATTTGTAAGAAACCAGTTTTCCAAAAAGACTTTCAATGATAAATGTAAAGGAAGTCTTGTTTCTATGCAAGTAGTTTTGCTTTTGTCTGCATAAACTTTGGAGGGAAGCGATGAGGCTGAACTCACAAAAGATTGGGGTGAATTACTACATTAGCGCAATGTAAAGGAATTATAAAGTGAATTAAGAAATGAATGTAAAACTTACATAGGAAATACCTTGACTAATAATTTTAGTAGTCCAACGAACCATATGGGGAGTACGCTGCAGATTGAGGTACTACAGCAAAAGGGTCCTAGCAAAACCCCGAAGTAGTAAGGAAAAGAGCTTGTCAATACAATATATATGACTTGCGAAGATTTGAAGGAAACCTAAAACTTCCTCCTGGTCCTTACAAAAGCTGTTCAGTATAGACTAACTCAATGATTTTACCTCGTCTTACGCTATCTGCTTGCATCGAAGAAGTCAGGATTTCTTTGTTATAACCCCCATTATCTAAGAATATAATACATAAGACCAGAGGAACCCCGAAGTTCCTACTGCTCTAATCAAGGAGTTCGTGTGACGCTGCTGTGATCGGAATGAGCATGAATTTTCAGCTTGTATGGAGTTCTTGAAGGAGCATGCGCTAACTCTGCCGAACCATAAAGCAACAACAACGTAGTCCAATAAACCCACTTCTCTCAAATTCAATCTTTCGGCACCTTCATCAAATCTCTGTTGTAGAATAAACGTCCCAAGTCCCAAAGAGGTACCTTACGTACTGCGCTGGTTAACTGAGATATATGCCACATGTGCACATATAAATCAATCCTTCATAGTATGTGAATCACAATATATAATTTAAGCTCTGAAGTGATTAAACGAATGTTTAGAGAGCTTACAGCAAGCCGTAATGGGCTGGACTGTACAGCACACAATTCAATTTCTAAAAATCAATTGTCATAAACGTACCCAACAATTTTAGAAGCAGCCCAAATCTTTTCATTTACTTTGAACGTAGACATTAATGGATATGAGCGAGCCTGAGCCAATACCTGCACAATTCAAAGAAGAATTTGGATATGAAGTAATCCACCACCACAAATATCTTTAGGAAAATATCAGCAATACAGCGGATGGCAATCTTATGTTGCCATCAGCACCTCAACATGAAGAGCTTTTTATTCATTTTTATACCTTTCATGAGCATGAAATGGTATTATAACTTTGGTCCGATGTTTGTAAGTATGAGAAGAAGAAGAGATAGACCCACCATTAAGTATACCGAAATGATCAGGGCGACGAGCTGAGTTGATTTAGCCATGTCCGTCTGTCCGTCCGTCCGTCCGTCCGTCCGTCTGTCCGTCTGTCCGTCCGTCTGTTTGAACGCAAACCAGTCCCTCAATTTTAGAGATATCTCGATGAAATTTTGCAAGCAGGCGCCATTTTGCATAGGATTAATCATTTGTCGGAACCAGCAAGATCGGAACGATACAACGCATAGCTCCCATACAATCGATTGTTCCGATAAACGGGTTTTGGCCTCTAACTCTTGCAATTAAAAAGCTATTAGAGCGAAATTCCGCAGGTTTAGTACATACTATATAAGTAATGTGTGTAGTGAAAATCACCTGGATCGGACCAACATAACATATAGCTCCCATATAATCGATAGTTTCGATAAATGGGTTTTGGCCTCTAACTCTTGCAATTAAAAAGCTATTAGAGCGAAATTTCGCAGGTTTAGTACATACTATATAAGTAATGTGTGTAGTGAAAATCACCTGGATCGGACCAACATAACATATAGCTCCCATATAATCGATAGTTTCGATAAATGGGTTTTGGCCTCTAACTCTTGCAATTAAAAAGCTATTAGAGCGAAATTTCGCAGGTTTAGTACATACTATATAAGTAATGTGTGTAGTGAAAATCACCTGGATCGGACCAACATAACATATAGCTCCCATATAATCGATAGTTTCGATAAATGGGTTTTGGCCTCTAACTCTTGCAATTAAAAAGCTATTAGAGCGAAATTCCGCAGGTTTAGTACATACTATATAAGTAATGTGTGTAGTGAAAATCACCTGGATCGGACCAACATAACATATAGCTCCCATATAATCGATAGTTTCGATAAATGGGTTTTGGCCTCTAACTCTTGCAATTAAAAAGCTATTAGAGCGAAATTTCGCAGGTTTAGTACATACTATATAAGTAATGTGTGTAGTGAAAATCACCTGGATCGGACCAACATAACATATAGCTCCCATATAATCGATAGTTTCGATAAATGGGTTTTGGCCTCTAACTCTTGCAATTAAAAAGCTATTAGAGCGAAATTCCGCAGGTTTAGTACATACTATATAAGTAATGTGTGTAGTGAAAATCACCTGGATCGGACCAACATAACATATAGCTCCCATATAATCGATAGTTTCGATAAATGGGTTTCGGGCTATAAATTTTTCAAATAGAAAGCTAGAAACGTAGAATTTTGCAGGTTTGGTACTTATTATATGAGTGATGTGTGTAGTGAAAATCATACAGATCGGACTTACATAACATATAGCTCCCATATTACCGATTGCTCCGATATATGTGGTTTGGCTATGTATTTTTAAATTAACAGTTTTGGAGAGTTTGTGAGTAATTGTAAGTAAGGAGCGGACACTGAGAAAAGTTGTGCATATTCATGAAAGGTATAAAGACTTCGGCACAGCCGAAGACAGCCCTTTCCTTACTTGTTTTATTTATTATTTATATGTCTACAGTTCGTAGGTACTTACAGACTACAACTAGTTTAAAAAGATAAATATGCTCAATTTAAAGACGGAGATACTGTTATTAAAATCTATTAAATGCGCGTAAAAAAACGTACAAAGGCGGATGCATCGTGCAATGGGTTCATTATAGCCATAATTAGTTCTGTGGGACGTTTCAACAAACAACCGATTATCCTTAATTCACGTGACATAGTGTTGAAATTAATTAAAAAGTGAAGTTCATCACAATCAATCCTGAAGTTAATTAAGTTATAAACAAACATTAGCGCAAAGTAAGTTCTACGATCCTCTAAGGACTGCAAGCCAAGAAGTTTCCGCCTATTAATATACGACGAATAGTAGGGACTCGACACCAGACAACAATAGTCCAGGTGGCTCCTTACTAAGGAATTATAAAGAGATTTCAATGTGCAAGGGACCTTAAATGCTTTAGAGTTTCTTCTAATAAATCCCAGCATTGAAAGTGATTTAGACAGAATAACATCAACATGCCTATTAAAAGTTAGTTTCATGTCAAAAATTACTCCAAGATCTTTAATTTCCTCCAAACGGTTTAAACTAACGCTGTTTATTAAATAATTAAACCTAATATGACTAAGTGCTTTGGAATATGAAACCACATTGTATTTGCTCGAATTGAGACACAAATCATTGGTAGAACACCACTGCTGAAATATTACAAGGTCAGATTGTAGACTTTGGCAATCGTTAAGACTGCGTACCGGTGTATATACTTTGACATCATCGGCAAACTTCAAAAAGTAATGGAATGTCCAAATTGCCTACTACAAAAGTGCCAACTTTGGCTATGCTGCGACGCACCGTTTAGAAGTTATGGCCATTTTAAAATTTGGATGGGAAAATTGGCACCACGTCCACAGTTTTCATCGGATTTTCAAAATTCAAAAAGTAATGGAATGTCCAAATTACCTACTACAAAGGTGCCAACTTTGGGTATGCTGCGACGCACCGTTAAGAAGTTATGGCCATTTGAAAATTTTGATGGCACCACGTCCACAGTTTTCATCGGATTTTCAAAATTCAAAAAGTAATGGAATGTCCAAATTACCTACTAAAAAAGTGCCAACTTTGGCTATGCTGCGACGCACCGTTTAGAAGTTATGGCCATTTTAAAATTTGGATGGGAAAATTGGCACCACGTCCACAGTTTTTACCCGATTTTCAAAATTCAAAAAGTAATGGAATGTCCAAGTTACCTACTAAAAAAGTGCCAACTTTGGCTATGCTGCTACGCACCGTTTAGAAGTTATGACCATTTTAAAATTTGGATGGGAAAATTGGCACCACGTCCACAGTTTTTACCCGATTTTCAAAATTCAAAAAGTAATGGAATGTCCAAGTTACCTACTAAAAAAGTGTCAACTTTGGCTATGCTGCGACGCACCGTTTAGAAGTTATGGCCATTTTAAAATTTGGATGGGAAAATTGGCACCACGTCCACAGTTTTCATCCGATTTTCAAAATTCGAAAAGTAATGGAATGTCAAAGTTACCTACTAAAAAATAGCCAACTTTGGCTATGCTGCGACGCACCGTTTAGAAGTTATGGCCATTTTAAAATTTGGATGGGAAAATTGGCACCACGTCCACAGTTTTCATCCGATTTTCAAAATTCGAAAAGTAATGGAATGTCAAAGTTACCTACTAAAAAATAGCCAACTTTGGCTATGCTGCGACGCACCGTTTAGAAGTTATGGCCATTTTAAAATTTGGATGGGAAAATTGGCACCACGTCCACAGTTTTTACCCGATTTTCAAAATTCAAAAAGTAATGGAATGTCCAAGTTACCTACTAAAAAAGTGCCAACTTTGGCTATGCTGCTACGCACCGTTTAGAAGTTATGACCAT
The DNA here is from genome assembly GCA_951509765.1 of Sphenella marginata. Lineage (NCBI taxonomy): Eukaryota > Metazoa > Arthropoda > Insecta > Diptera > Tephritidae > Sphenella > Sphenella marginata. Next base: position 24,367,243 of record OX608079.1, read on the forward strand.
TTTAAAATTTGGATGGGAAAATTGGCACCACGTCCACAGTTTTTACCCGATTTTCAAAATTCAAAAAGTAATGGAATGTCCAAATTACCTACTACAAAAGTGCCAACTTTGGCTATGCTGCGACGCACCGTTTAGAAGTTATGGCCATTTTAAAATTTGGATGGGAAAATTGGCACCACGTCCACAGTTTTTACCCGATTTTCAAAATTCAAAAAGTAATGGAATGTCCAAGTTACCTACTAAAAAAGTGCCAACTTTGGCTATGCTGCTACGCACCGTTTAGAAGTTATGACCATTTTAAAATTTGGATGGGAAAATTGGCACCACGTCCACAGTTTTTACCCGATTTTCAAAATTCAAAAAGTAATGGAATGTCCAAATTACCTACTACAAAAGTGCCAACTTTGGCTATGCTGCGACGCACCGTTTAGAAGTTATGGCCATTTTAAAATTTGGATGGGAAAATTGGCACCACGTCCACAGTTTTTACCCGATTTTCAAAATTCAAAAAGTAATGGAATGTCCAAGTTACCTACTAAAAAAGTGTCAACTTTGGCTATGCTGCGACGCACCGTTTAGAAGTTATGGCCATTTTAAAATTTGGATGGGAAAATTGGCACCACGTCCACAGTTTTTACCCGATTTTCAAAATTCAAAAAGTAATGGAATGTCCAAGTTACCTACTAAAAAAGTGCCAACTTTGGCTATGCTGCGACGCACCGTTTAGAAGTTATGGCCATTTTAAAATTTGGATGGGAAAATTGGCACCACGTCCACAGTTTTTACCCGATTTTCAAAATTCAAAAAGTAATGGAATGTCCAAGTTACCTACTAAAAAAGTGTCAACTTTGGCTATTGGATGGGAAAATTGGCACCACGTCCACAGTTTTTACCCGATTTTCAAAATTCAAAAAGTAATGGAATGTCCAAGTTACCTACTAAAAAAGTGTCAACTTTGGCTATGCTGCGACGCACCGTTTAGAAGTTATGGCCATTTTAAAATTTTGATGGGAAAATTGGCACCACGTCCACAGTTTTCATCGGATTTTCAAAATTCAAAAAGTAATGGAATGTCCAAATTGCCTACTACAAAAGTGCCAACTTTGGCTATGCTGCGACGCACCGTTTAGAAGTTATGGCCATTTGAAAATTCTGATGGCACCACGTCCACAGTTTTCATCGGATTTTCAAAATTCAAAAAGTAATGGAATGTCCAAGTTACCTACTAAAAAAGTGTCAACTTTGGCTATGCTGCGACGCACCGTTTAGAAGTTATGGCCATTTTAAAATTTGATGGGAAAATTGGCACCACGTCCACAGTTTTCATCCGATTTTCAAAATTCGAAAAGTAATGGAATGTCAAAGTTACCTACTAAAAAAGTGTCAACTTTGGCTATGCTGCGACGCACTGTTTAGAAGTTATGGCCATTTTAAAATTTGGATGGGAAAATTGGCACCACGTCCACAGTTTTTACCCGATTTTCAAAATTCAAAAAGCAATGGAATGTCCAAGTTACCTACTACAAAAGTGCCAACTTTGGCTATGCTGCGACGCACCGTTTAGAAGTTATGGCCCTTTGAAAATTCTGATGGCACCACGTCCACAGTTTTCATCGGATTTTCAAAATTCAAAAAGTAATGGAATGTCCAAGTTACCTACTAAAAAAGTGTCAACTTTGGCTATGCTGCGACGCACCGTTTAGAAGTTATGGCCATTTTAAAATTTGATGGGAAAATTGGCACCACGTCCACAGTTTTCATCCGATTTTCAAAATTCGAAAAGTAATGGAATGTCAAAGTTACCTACTAAAAAAGTGCCAACTTTGGCTATGCTGCGACGCACCGTTTAGAAGTTATGGCCATTTTAAAATTTGGATGGGAAAATTGGCACCACGTCCACAGTTTTTACCCGATTTTCAAAATTCAAAAAGTAATGGAATGTCCAAGTTACCTACTAAAAAAGTGTCAACTTTGGCTATGCTGCGACGCACCGTTTAGAAGTTATGGCCATTTTAAAATTTGGATGGGAAAATTGGCACCACGTCCACAGTTTTCATCCGATTTTCAAAATTCGAAAAGTAATGGAATGTCAAAGTTACCTACTAAAAAATAGCCAACTTTGGCTATGCTGCGACGCACCGTTTAGAAGTTATGGCCATTTTAAAATTTGGATGGGAAAATTGGCACCACGTCCACAGTTTTCATCCGATTTTCAAAATTCGAAAAGTAATGGAATGTCAAAGTTACCTACTAAAAAATAGCCAACTTTGGCTATGCTGCGACGCACCGTTTAGAAGTTATGGCCATTTTAAAATTTGGATGGGAAAATTGGCACCACGTCCACAGTTTTCATCCGATTTTCAAAATTCGAAAAGTAATGGAATGTCAAAGTTACCTACTAAAAAAGTGCCAACTTTGGCTATGCTGCGACGCACCGTTTAGAAGTTATGGCCATTTTAAAATTTGGATGGGAAAATTGGCACCACGTCCACAGTTTTTACCCGATTTTCAAAATTCAAAAAGTAATGGAATGTCCAAGTTACCTACTAAAAAAGTGTCAACTTTGGCTATGCTGCGACGCACCGTTTAGAAGTTATGGCCATTTTAAAATTTGGATGGGAAAATTGGCACCACGTCCACAGTTTTTACCCGATTTTCAAAATTCAAAAAGTAATGGAATGTCCAAGTTACCTACTAAAAAAGTGCCAACTTTGGCTATGCTGCGACGCACCGTTTAGAAGTTATGGCCATTTTAAAATTTGGATGGGAAAATTGGCACCACGTCCACAGTTTTTACCCGATTTTCAAAATTCAAAAAGTAATGGAATGTCCAAGTTACCTACTAAAAAAGTGTCAACTTTGGCTATTGGATGGGAAAATTGGCACCACGTCCACAGTTTTTACCCGATTTTCAAAATTCAAAAAGTAATGGAATGTCCAAGTTACCTACTAAAAAAGTGTCAACTTTGGCTATGCTGCGACGCACCGTTTAGAAGTTATGGCCATTTTAAAATTTTGATGGGAAAATTGGCACCACGTCCACAGTTTTCATCGGATTTTCAAAATTCAAAAAGTAATGGAATGTCCAAATTGCCTACTACAAAAGTGCCAACTTTGGCTATGCTGCGACGCACCGTTTAGAAGTTATGGCCATTTGAAAATTCTGATGGCACCACGTCCACAGTTTTCATCGGATTTTCAAAATTCAAAAAGTAATGGAATGTCCAAGTTACCTACTAAAAAAGTGTCAACTTTGGCTATGCTGCGACGCACCGTTTAGAAGTTATGGCCATTTTAAAATTTGATGGGAAAATTGGCACCACGTCCACAGTTTTCATCCGATTTTCAAAATTCGAAAAGTAATGGAATGTCAAAGTTACCTACTAAAAAAGTGTCAACTTTGGCTATGCTGCGACGCACTGTTTAGAAGTTATGGCCATTTTAAAATTTGGATGGGAAAATTGGCACCACGTCCACAGTTTTTACCCGATTTTCAAAATTCAAAAAGCAATGGAATGTCCAAGTTACCTACTACAAAAGTGCCAACTTTGGCTATGCTGCGACGCACCGTTTAGAAGTTATGGCCATTTTAAAATTTGATGGGAAAATTGGCACCACGTCCACAGTTTTCATCCGATTTTCAAAATTCGAAAAGTAATGGAATGTCCAAGTTACCTACTACAAAAGTGCCAACTTTGGCTATGCTGCGACGCACCGTTTAGAAGTTATGGCCATTTTAAAATTTGGATGGGAAAATTGGCACCACGTCCACAGTTTTTACCCGATTTTCAAAATTCAAAAAGTAATGGAATGTCCAAGTTACCTACTAAAAAAGTGTCAACTTTGGCTATGCTGCGACGCACCGTTTAGAAGTTATGGCCATTTTAAAATTTGGATGGGAAAATTGGCACCACGTCCACAGTTTTTACCCGATTTTCAAAATTCAAAAAGTAATGGAATGTCCAAGTTACCTACTAAAAAAGTGCCAACTTTGGCTATGCTGCGACGCACCGTTTAGAAGTTATGGCCATTTTAAAATTTGGATGGGAAAATTGGCACCACGTCCACAGTTTTTACCCGATTTTCAAAATTCAAAAAGTAATGGAATGTCCAAGTTACCTACTAAAAAAGTGTCAACTTTGGCTATTGGATGGGAAAATTGGCACCACGTCCACAGTTTTTACCCGATTTTCAAAATTCAAAAAGTAATGGAATGTCCAAGTTACCTACTAAAAAAGTGTCAACTTTGGCTATGCTGCGACGCACCGTTTAGAAGTTATGGCCATTTTAAAATTTTGATGGGAAAATTGGCACCACGTCCACAGTTTTCATCGGATTTTCAAAATTCAAAAAGTAATGGAATGTCCAAATTGCCTACTACAAAAGTGCCAACTTTGGCTATGCTGCGACGCACCGTTTAGAAGTTATGGCCATTTGAAAATTCTGATGGCACCACGTCCACAGTTTTCATCGGATTTTCAAAATTCAAAAAGTAATGGAATGTCCAAGTTACCTACTAAAAAAGTGTCAACTTTGGCTATGCTGCGACGCACCGTTTAGAAGTTATGGCCATTTTAAAATTTGATGGGAAAATTGGCACCACGTCCACAGTTTTCATCCGATTTTCAAAATTCGAAAAGTAATGGAATGTCAAAGTTACCTACTAAAAAAGTGTCAACTTTGGCTATGCTGCGACGCACTGTTTAGAAGTTATGGCCATTTTAAAATTTGGATGGGAAAATTGGCACCACGTCCACAGTTTTTACCCGATTTTCAAAATTCAAAAAGCAATGGAATGTCCAAGTTACCTACTACAAAAGTGCCAACTTTGGCTATGCTGCGACGCACCGTTTAGAAGTTATGGCCCTTTGAAAATTCTGATGGCACCACGTCCACAGTTTTCATCGGATTTTCAAAATTCAAAAAGTAATGGAATGTCCAAGTTACCTACTAAAAAAGTGTCAACTTTGGCTATGCTGCGACGCACCGTTTAGAAGTTATGGCCATTTTAAAATTTGATGGGAAAATTGGCACCACGTCCACAGTTTTCATCCGATTTTCAAAATTCGAAAAGTAATGGAATGTCAAAGTTACCTACTAAAAAAGTGCCAACTTTGGCTATGCTGCGACGCACCGTTTAGAAGTTATGGCCATTTTAAAATTTGGATGGGAAAATTGGCACCACGTCCACAGTTTTTACCCGATTTTCAAAATTCAAAAAGTAATGGAATGTCCAAGTTACCTACTAAAAAAGTGTCAACTTTGGCTATGCTGCGACGCACCGTTTAGAAGTTATGGCCATTTTAAAATTTGGATGGGAAAATTGGCACCACGTCCACAGTTTTCATCCGATTTTCAAAATTCGAAAAGTAATGGAATGTCAAAGTTACCTACTAAAAAATAGCCAACTTTGGCTATGCTGCGACGCACCGTTTAGAAGTTATGGCCATTTTAAAATTTGGATGGGAAAATTGGCACCACGTCCACAGTTTTCATCCGATTTTCAAAATTCGAAAAGTAATGGAATGTCAAAGTTACCTACTAAAAAATAGCCAACTTTGGCTATGCTGCGACGCACCGTTTAGAAGTTATGGCCATTTTAAAATTTGGATGGGAAAATTGGCACCACGTCCACAGTTTTCATCCGATTTTCAAAATTCGAAAAGTAATGGAATGTCAAAGTTACCTACTAAAAAAGTGCCAACTTTGGCTATGCTGCGACGCACCGTTTAGAAGTTATGGCCATTTTAAAATTTGGATGGGAAAATTGGCACCACGTCCACAGTTTTTACCCGATTTTCAAAATTCAAAAAGTAATGGAATGTCCAAGTTACCTACTAAAAAAGTGTCAACTTTGGCTATGCTGCGACGCACCGTTTAGAAGTTATGGCCATTTTAAAATTTGGATGGGAAAATTGGCACCACGTCCACAGTTTTCATCCGATTTTCAAAATTCGAAAAGTAATGGAATGTCAAAGTTACCTACTAAAAAATAGCCAACTTTGGCTATGCTGCGACGCACCGTTTAGAAGTTATGGCCATTTTAAAATTTGGATGGGAAAATTGGCACCACGTCCACAGTTTTCATCCGATTTTCGAAAAGTAATGGAATGTCCAAGTTACCTACTAAAAAATAGCCAACTTTGGCTATGCTGCGACGCACCGTTTAGAAGTTATGGCCATTTTTAAATTTGGATGGGAAAATTGGCACCACGTCCACAGTTTTCATCCGATTTTGAAAATTCAAAAAGTAATGGAATGTCCAAGTTACCTACTAAAAAAGTGCCAACTTTGGCTATGCTGCGACGCACCGTTTAGAAGTTATGGCCATTTTAAAATTTGGATGGGAAAATTGGTACCACGTCCACAGTTTTCATCCGATTTTCAAAATTCAAAAAGTAATGGAATGTCCAAGTTACCTACTAAATAAGTGCCAACTTTGGCTATGCTGCGACGCACCGTTTAGAAGTTATGGCCATTTTTAAATTTGGATGGGAAAATTGGCACCACGTCCACAGTTTTCATCCGATTTTGAAAATTCAAAAAGTAATGGAATGTCCAAGTTACCTACTAAAAAAGTGCCAACTTTGGCTATGCTGCGACGCACCGTTTAGAAGTTATGGCCATTTTAAAATTTGGATGGGAAAATTGGTACCACGTCCACAGTTTTCATCCGATTTTCAAAATTCAAAAAGTAATGGAATGTCCAAGTTACCTACTAAATAAGTGCCAACTTTGGCTATGCTGCGACGCACCGTTTAGAAGTTATGGCCATTTTAAAATTTGGATGGGAAAATTGGCACCACGTCCACAGTTTTCATCCGATTTTGAAAATTCAAAAAGTAATGGAATGTCCAAGTTACCTACTAAAAAAGTGCCAACTTTGGCTATGCTGCGACGCACCGTTTAGAAGTTATGGCCATTTTTAAATTTGGATGGGAAAATTGGCACCACGTCCACAGTTTTCATCCGATTTTCAAAATTCGAAAAGTAATAGAATGTCCAAGTTACCTACTAAATAAGTGCCAACTTTGGCTATGCTGCGACGCACCGTTTAGAAGTTATGGCCATTTTAAAATTTGGATGGGAAAATTGGCACCACGTCCACAGTTTTCATCGGATTTTCAAAATTCAAAAAGTAATGGAATGTCCAAGTTACCTACTAAAAAATAGCCAACTTTGGCTATGCTGCGACGCACCGTTTAGAAGTTATGGCCATTTTAAAATTTTGATGGCACCACGTCCACAGTTTTCATCCGATTTTGAAAATTCAAAAAGTAATGGAATGTCCAAGTTACCTACTAAATAAGTGCCAACTTTGGCTATGCTGCGACGCACCGTTTAGAAGTTATGGCCATTTTAAAATTTGGATGGGAAAATTGGCACCACGTCCACAGTTTCCATCCGATTTTCAAAATTCGAAAAGTAATGGAATGTCAAAGTTACCTACTAAAAAATAGCCAACTTTGGCTATGCTGCGACGCACCGTTTAGAAGTTATGGCCATTTTAAAATTTGGATGGGAAAATTGGCACCACGTCCACAGTTTTCATCCGATTTTCAAAATTCGAAAAGTAATGGAATGACAAAGTTACCTACTAAATAAGTGCCAACTTTGGCTATGCTGCGACAGTTTTCATCGGATTTTGAAAATTCAAAAAGTAATGGAATGTCCAAGTTACCTACTAAATAAGTGCCAACTTTGGCTATGCTGCGACGCACCGTTTAGAAGTTATGGCCATTTTAAAATTTGGATGGGAAAATTGGCACCACGTCCACAGTTTTCATCCGATTTTCAAAATTCGAAAAGTAATGGAATGTCAAAGTTACCTACTAAAAAATAGCGAACTTTGGCTATGCTGCGACGCACCGTTTAGAAGTTATGGCCATTTTAAAATTTGGATGGGAAAATTGGCACCACGTCCACAGTTTTCATCCGATTTTCAAAATTCGAAAAGTAATGGAATGTCAAAGTTACCTACTAAAAAATAGCCAACTTTGGCTATGCTGCGACGCACCGTTTAGAAGTTATGGCCATTTTAAAATTTGGATGGGAAAATTGGCACCACGTCCACAGTTTTCATTGGATTTTCAAAATTCAAAAAGTAATGGAATGAAGTTATGGCCATTTTAAAATTTGGATTTTCAATTCAAAAAGTAATGGAATGTCCAAGTTACCTACTAAGAAAGTGCCAACTTTGGCTATGCTGCGACGCACCGTTTAGAAGTTATGGCCATTTGAAAATTTTGATGGCACCACGTCCACAGTTTTCATCCGATTTTGAAAATTCAAAAAGTAATGGAATGTCCAAGTTACCTACTAAATAAGTGCCAACTTTGGCTATGCTGCGACGCACCGTTTAGAAGTTATGGCCATTTTAAAATTTGGATGGGAAAATTGGCACCACGTCCACAGTTTTCATCCGATTTTCAAAATTCGAAAAGTAATGGAATGTCAAAGTTACCTACTAAAAAATAGCCAACTTTGGCTATGCTGCGACGCACCGTTTAGAAGTTATGGCCATTTTAAAATTTGGATGGGAAAATTGGCACCACGTCCACAGTTTTCATTGGATTTTCAAAATTCAAAAAGTAATGGAATGTCCAAGTTACCTACTAAAAAATAGCCAACTTTGGCTATGCTGCGACGCACCGTTTAGAAGTTATGGCCATTTTAAAATTTGGATGGGAAAATTGGCACCACGTCCACAGTTTTCATTGGATTTTCAAAATTCAAAAAGTAATGGAATGAAGTTATGGCCATTTTAAAATTTGGATTTTCAATTCAAAAAGTAATGGAATGTCCAAGTTACCTACTAAGAAAGTGCCAACTTTGGCTATGCTGCGACGCACCGTTTAGAAGTTATGGCCATTTGAAAATTTTGATGGCACCACGTCCACAGTTTTCATCCGATTTTGAAAATTCAAAAAGTAATGGAATGTCCAAGTTACCTACTAAATAAGTGCCAACTTTGGCTATGCTGCGACGCACCGTTTAGAAGTTATGGCCATTTTAAAATTTGGATGGGAAAATTGGCACCACGTCCACAGTTTTCATCCGATTTTCAAAATTCGAAAAGTAATGGAATGTCAAAGTTACCTACTAAAAAATAGCCAACTTTGGCTATGCTGCGACGCACCGTTTAGAAGTTATGGCCATTTTAAAATTTGGATGGGAAAATTGGCACCACGTCCACAGTTTTCATTGGATTTTCAAAATTCAAAAAGTAATGGAATGAAGTTATGGCCATTTTAAAATTTGGATTTTCAATTCAAAAAGTAATGGAATGTCCAAGTTACCTACTAAGAAAGTGCCAACTTTGGCTATGCTGCGACGCACCGTTTAGAAGTTATGGCCATTTGAAAATTTTGATGGCACCACGTCCACAGTTTTCATTGGATTTTCAAAATTCAAAAAGTAATGGAATGAAGTTATGGCCATTTTAAAATTTGGATTTTCAATTCAAAAAGTAATGGAATGTCCAAGTTACCTACTAAGAAAGTGCCAACTTTGGCTATGCTGCGACGCACCGTTTAGAAGTTATGGCCATTTGAAAATTTTGATGGCACCACGTCCACAGTTTTCATTGGATTTTCAAAATTCAAAAAGTAATGGAATGAAGTTATGGCCATTTTAAAATTTGGATTTTCAATTCAAAAAGTAATGGAATGTCCAAGTTACCTACTAAGAAAGTGCCAACTTTGGCTATGCTGCGACGCACCGTTTAGAAGTTATGGCCATTTGAAAATTTTGATGGCACCACGTCCACAGTTTTCATTGGATTTTCAAAATTCAAAAAGTAATGGAATGAAGTTATGGCCATTTTAAAATTTGGATTTTCAATTCAAAAAGTAATGGAATGTCCAAGTTACCTACTAAGAAAGTGCCAACTTTGGCTATGCTGCGACGCACCGTTTAGAAGTTATGGCCATTTGAAAATTTTGATGGCACCACGTCCACAGTTTTCATCCGATTTTGAAAATTCAAAAAGTAATGGAATGTCCAAGTTACCTACTAAATAAGTGCCAACTTTGGCTATGCTGCGACGCACCGTTTAGAAGTTATGGCCATTTTAAAATTTGGATGGGAAAATTGGCACCACGTCCACAGTTTTCATCCGATTTTCAAAATTCGAAAAGTAATGGAATGTCAAAGTTACCTACTAAAAAATAGCCAACTTTGGCTATGCTGCGACGCACCGTTTAGAAGTTATGGCCATTTTAAAATTTGGATGGGAAAATTGGCACCACGTCCACAGTTTTCATCCGATTTTGAAAATTCAAAAAGTAATGGAATGTCCAAGTTACCTACTACAAAAGTGCCAACTTTGGGTATGCTGCGACGCACCGTTAAGAAGTTATGGCTGTCAAGAAATTAAAAGGCGGCAAAATGTATATTTAATGATATGTATTTAGATATAATAAAGCGTTTAACATTAGTCGGTTTAATTCGAAGATTGTACTTGTGTATGCGCTGCTGTAGTTTTGTGTGCGTGTTTGGCTTGACCTGACTTGACCTGACTTGTTTCAAATTGATGCCTGTTTCCCGGCTGCTGTTGACGACTATATAAACACGAATGGCCTGAGCCTTCTATGTTCTTCTATGTTCAGCCGACCGTTTGTACATATGTATATGTTTATGATTTTATGTTTTGCCCTATCCTTCGTCAAGTGTCTTTTGCAGTGATGCCATATGGTCACTCACCAGTGCTGTGCAACGACATCCCACTCCCCGGTGAATTCTCTGGAGGATTCACTAACTCTAGAGCGGCTAGCTTGCTGGCTGGACGACGTAGTACTCCGGAACTGGTGCGAACTTCGGCAGTCCTCACTTGACCATCTTTGGCTACGAACACCTTGGTTATTCTACCTCGCTCCCATTGGCTTCTTGGTCGGGCAGGGTCACAAACTATTACCAGTTGCCCCGTCTGAAGTGGCTTTGTTTCGGATCTCCACTTGGAACGTCGAAGTAATTGTGGCAAATATTCGATCGTCCACCTCTTCCACAGTCGATCCTTCAAATTCTGTGCTATGCGCCATTGTTTTCGTAGGCACGTTTTCTCTTCGTCTAAGCTGGGCGTTTGAGTGGAATTGAGGCACCCCAATAAGAAGTGGTTTGGAGTTAATGGTTCCTCTTCATGTGGCGTGACTGGCAGCTCTGTTAATGGGCGACTATTTATAATATTTTCCGCTTCAATAAGCACGCTACGAAAGGTTTCAAGTCGTGGTGCCTCTTGTTTCAACACGCGCTGTAATAAACGCTTGACGCACTGGACGAGGCGCTCCCAACAACCACCTGCCGACGGATTGGCAGGGCAATTGAACACCCACTGTATATTACGCTGTGCCATCTCACCCTCAATACGACTAAAGTCAAACAAACGTTCTTCTTGCTTTAGTTCATTTTGTGCTCCAACAAAATTTGTGCCATTATCACTCCGAACTTTAATTGGCACCCCTCGTCTGTTTACAAAATTCCGCAAGCACAAAATAAATGCGTCAGTTGATAGCTCGTCCGCTGTCTCTAAATGTACCGCTCTCGTAGTTAAGCAGGTGAATAACGCCACCCACCGTTTCTCCTTTCTTCGCCCGATGGTTACAAAAAATGGGCCGCAGTAATCGACTCCGGCGTACGAAAACGGCCGGACATAAGGCGTAAGTCGGTCAATCGGCAATTGACCCATGAGAGGAGTTACTGCTTTAGCGTTGTTGAAAATACAAGTCGGACACTCCCTCTTAATTGATTTCAGTAAAGCGCGTGCACGAGATACCCAGTACTTTTGCCTCATCTCATTTATAGTAAGGCAATCATTTTGATGATGAAGGCGACAATGATACTGTTTCATGATGAGGTTCGTAACATGATGTTGATGTGGTAGAATAACCGGGCGTCGAGCTGACATTGGCAGACAATAGGCGGCGTCGATTCTGCCATTGACCTTTAGAAGACCATCGATATCCAAAAATGGCGTGAGTGTATATATCGCACTGGATTTTCGCAGACAATCGTTTTGTTTTATGCAGTGTATTTCATCGGCAAAGGCTTCTGATTGGACTTTTCGAAGAATGACATTTTCGGCGTTAGTTAGCTCCGAGGCAGTGAGCCCCCCCTTTCGACGAATACCAGGTCTGGCGTTATGACAAAAACGAAAAACCCATGCAACCGTGCGTACAATCTTTAAGAAAGATGAAAAATTAGTAAAATGAATAGGATACTTCTCTGAATTTGACATCATCACGATTCGCTTTGCAGACTCTTCTAGGGCACAGTGATCAGACGATAACTCTGAGACCTGCTGAGGCCAACATGCCTCATCCTGATAGAGGAATTTGGGACCCATGAACCACCTTGACTTTGGCTCACATTCGAATGTTGTATGTGCTCGCGTTGCTTCATCTGCCACATTTAAGGCGGTGGGAATCCAGCGCCACTGATTTGCTATTGTGACATTCAAAATTTCGGCAACACGAAAGGCGACAAATTGTTTGTAGTCTCGCTCTGTAGAGCGGATCCAAAGAATGACGGTTTTTGAATCGCTCCAAAATGTCGTACTATTCACTCGAAAGTCATGGCAGCGTTCGAGCGACTCTTTGAGTCGGCAACCCAAAACTGCGGCTTGTAACTCCAATCGCGGAATGGTCATACCCTTCAGTGGTGCACACCTTGACTTTGCACACACCAATGTGACGTCAACTTTACGGCCTTTGCTTACGCGTAGATACGCGACAGCCGCGAATGCGTAGGAACTGGCGTCGACGAAAATATGCAGCTGTATGTCGTCAGCGTCTGGCAGCATTACGGAGTAGCATCGAGGCACTGAAATACGCCTTATCAAATGTATGTTTTTCCACCATTTGAACCACTGCTCGGCTAACTGATGCGGTATTGGCTCATCCCACTGTATACGCAACTTCCACAATGCCTGTACTAGTAACTTAAGGCTTATTGTAATGTTTGCCAAAAGACCAAACGGATCGAACATGGACATGGCTATAGCCAATAACTCGCGCTTAGTGGGTGACCGCGTTCCGTCGAGAACATCACGCGTGATTTTGTGGAATCTGAAATTGAATTCTAAACCATCGTTAGCAGTGTTCCAAAACATACCTAATACTTTCTCCATTGTTGCCTGACGCTCCATCTTGACTACTCCGTTGCCGATCATGACGCCGTTATTTAAATTCTGCTCGACATACTTATTGTTAGAAACAAAGTTGCGTAATTTGAAGCCTGCGGCGTTGTTGATTGTAATGGCTTCTTTAGCGACATCGATGGCTTCTTTGGTGCTGTTAAAACTTATGACCAGGTCGTCGACATACGTGCTCTCAATGACTGCCCGCATACCCTTGGGCATGGTTGACTGAAACCTGGCAGCGTTTGTATTTTTAATGTGCTCAGCACAACATGGTGAACAAATTGCTCCAAAAATCATTGTTTGCATTTTATACGTACGAATCGGCTGATTTTGGTCTCCGTTCCTCCACAGAAAACGTTGTGCATCCTGATCGGCTTCTTTGATGCGTATCTGAGAAAACATCTCTTGGATATCCCCAGCGACAGCGACTACACCTTGGCGAAATTTGTGGATTATGGAGAGCAGTGATTGGGCTTGCTCCGGACCTTTTAGCAAGACCGAATTTAAAGATGTGGCGTTCGTAGCGGCGGCTGCGTCGAAAACTATTCGAAGCTTGTTTGGCTTATGTGGGTTGACGACACCAAAGTGGGGGAGGTACCAAGTCGTTGGTCCTTCCCTGGCGGCTTCATCTGACGTTAATAATGTCGCGTAACCCTTGTTGATGTACTTCTCCATTTCCCTCTTGTATCTTTCGGCATAATCAGAATCCCTCAACATTCGGGACTCGGTGTTAAGCAAACGTTGCTTGGCCATTGCATAGCTTGACGGAAGATTGACCCTCTCTTCACGCCAAAGCAAGCCAACTTCGTACCTCTGGCCAAGGTCTCTTGTGGTTTCTGCTAAAATCTTTCTAGCACGTTGATTGTCGTCGGATTCCAATGCGATGTTGCAGTTGACCCCAAAATTTTCAGTAGAGAAGAACTCCTCCACTAATTTGTTGAGTTGGTTTAAACCGTTCGACTGACGGATATGCATTACTTTGGGAGTAGTTCTTATCCCCTCTAGAACGGGCCCATAAACGACCCACCCTAGCTTTGTATTAATGGCAACAGGCTCGTCGTATCGTGCGGCGACTGTTTGGCTAGGCACGCTTAAGTGGCAATTGTCCAGACCAATTAGTAAGACTGGTTGTACGTCGACGTAATTTTGCGCTGGCAGCGCATTTATGTGCAAATGAACCGATTTATCAAAGGACTGCTTTGGCAAATTCAGTCTTTTGATCGTATGCAAATTTTTAATGTGATAACTTTGTCGGTTATGTACCCCTCTGATGTCACACGATACTGTTCTTGAACTCTCAGTTGTTTGGCTATCACCATACCATTGCAGCGTTAGGGAATTGGCTCGACCTCGTAACCCCAATTGTGTGGCGACATCATCCTCAATAAGTGACACTGAAGACCCTTCGTCGTACATGGCATATACCTCCAAAGTGCCTTGCGGGCCCGACAAAATGACTGGCAATATTTTGAAGAGACTGGATTCACATCCGCTGCGACAATTCAGGATGTGTTCTTTGTCGACTGTGGGCTCCGAAAATGAGCGGTTATGTTCATGTAGTATTGGGTGGTGCATACGAGTACAACCGTTTGTGGCACACTCCTTTCGACGGCGGCAATTCGACAAACCATGACCCTTTTGAAGACAACCAAAGCACATACGTTGTTGTTTAACAAATGACCACTTACCTGCACAGTCTAGTGATCCAAACTTCCGACAAATAGTTATACCATGCGACTGGCTGCAGCATGGACACTTTACCTGTTCCTCACTACTGTGCAGGACACGACGCGCATTACCTCCTTCCCTTGAATTCGCTTGACGATTGGTATTTGTAGATTGACGCCATGAAGATGATGATGGTTGGCTATGGCGAAGTGAAATGTCGGCCACACCTGGCATGATTGATACGACCTTAGCTAGGTCGCTTAACCAGTTAGCAAAGGTTTCCACTGTTGGAAACGGCGAAATATCTGCAGCGTATTTGCTCCATTCGAACTGCTTTGACGGCGGTAGTTTGGAGATAAGCTGTTATAAAAGTGACGGGTTCATAAGATGGTGCTCACACTTTGCTGACTTGAAGAACGCTGCTATGTTACGAACTCGATTGGAAAATTCCAATATATGATCGAGGCGATTATCATGAATGGCGGGAAATTGCTGAACTTTTTGTAGTTGTGCACGTATTAACAAATCGTGTCGACCAAAATTAAACTCCAACTCCTTCATGACTTTAGGCACGTCGTCTGGATATATGAGCATAGATGTGACTGAGCGTTTGGCATTACCTACCAGCGCCTTTTGTAATCGCATGAGGTTTTGCCTATTATTGTACCCGAATTCTGCCGTAGTATCCGTAAAGTTCGCAAAAAATAATGGCCAATCCTCCGGATTACCTTCGAAGGTTGGCAGTGGATAAAGCTTGGCTGCTGATCCCTCGACAAATTGAAATGCTCTTCTCGGTAACGACGTCGGCGGCTGTACTACGGGCAGGGGCAATTCTAACGGGGTTTGTGGCAGCTGTGTAACTGGCGGTGGTACCTCTAATGCTGCTGAGTTGGTAACATCTTTTTCCATTCGCTCTCTTAGCTGTTGCACCTCTATTTGACTCCTGCTGGTTTCATTTCGGAGCTCTTGTACGCTGGCTGTGAGTGCTGCTATGCTCGCTACCAATGTAGATATGGACTCATTTCCAACATTTGCGTGCGGCTGTGTTGCGGCGCTTTGACCTGCGGTGTTAATGACAGTGGAGTTTAACTCCGATTCGGATTGGCTATCCTCATTATCTGTGGCTGTAGGATTTCTACTGGCCTGACCTCTAGTGTACATAGTTATAAATGTCACACAAAACTTTTTATTAATTTGTTAAACCAAATTTATTGGCAAATGTAGATATAAACACCGCAGAGTATTATAACGATAACGCAGCAAATTACATGCGACTATTTTTTACGCTCAATTCCCGATTAAGATTATCACTTAACAGTTCATCATATTTTGTTCAATTATATTTACGAGGCTGTACTTGCAAATTTTCCGCTAGTCGCCCGTAAAAAAGATTTCACAGTAAACACATATACGGCATTTTTCCAACATTCAAAAAACGGTAAAAACAGCAGACTATCACAGCGGCTTTATGGTGCAATTTACATTACGACACACATACACGAACAGAAGCGGGTTTCAGGCAATTTGAAAACTTTGTCAAGAAATTAAAAGGCGGCAAAATGTATATTTAATGATATGTATTTAGATATAATAAAGCGTTTAACATTAGTCGGTTTAATTCGAAGATTGTACTTGTGTATGCGCTGCTGTAGTTTTGTGTGCGTGTTTGGCTTGACCTGACTTGACCTGACTTGTTTCAAATTGATGCCTGTTTCCCGGCTGCTGTTGACGACTATATAAACACGAATGGCCTGAGCCTTCTATGTTCTTCTATGTTCAGCCGACCGTTTGTACATATGTATATGTTTATGATTTTATGTTTTGCCCTATCCTTCGTCAAGTGTCTTTTGCAGTGATGCCATATGGTCACTCACCAGTGCTGTGCAACGACAATGGCCATTTGAAAATTTTGATGGCACCACGTCCACAGTTTTCATCGGATTTTCAAAATTCAAAAAGTAATGGAATGTCCAAGTTACCTACTAAAAAAGTGCCAACTTTGGCTATGCTGCGACAGTTTTCATCGGATTTTGAAAATTCAAAAAGTAATGGAATGTCCAAGTTACCTACTAAATAAGTGCAAACTTTGGCTATGCTGCGACGCACCGTTTAGAAGTTATGGCCATTTTAAAATTTGGATGGGAAAATTGGCACCACGTCCACAGTTTTCATCCGATTTTGAAAATTCAAAAAGTAATGGAATGTCCAAGTTACCTACTAAAAAAGTGCCAACTTTGGCTATGCTGCGACGCACCGTTTAGAAGTTATGGCCATTTTAAAATTTGGATGGGAAAATTGGTACCACGTCCACAGTTTTCATCCGATTTTGAAAATTCAAAAAGTAATGGAATGTCCAAGTTACCTACTAAATAAGTGCCAACTTTGGCTATGCTGCGACGCACCGTTTAGAAGTTATGGCCATTTTAAAGTTTGGATGGGAAAATTGGTACCACGTCCACAGTTTTCATCCGATTTTGAAAATTCAAAAAGTAATGGAATGTCCAAGTTACCTACTAAATAAGTGCCAACTTTGGCTATGCTGCGACGCACCGTTTAGAAGTTATGGCCATTTTAAAATTTGGATGGGAAAATTGGTACCACGTCCACAGTTTTCATCCGATTTTGAAAATTCAAAAAGTAATGGAATGTCCAAGTTACCTACTAAATAAGTGCCAACTTTGGCTATGCTGCGACGCACCGTTTAGAAGTTATGGCCATTTTAAAGTTTGGATGGGAAAATTGGTACCACGTCCACAGTTTTCATCCGATTTTGAAAATTCAAAAAGTAATGGAATGTCCAAGTTACCTACTAAATAAGTGCCAACTTTGGCTATGCTGCGACGCACCGTTTAGAAGTTATGGCCATTTTAAAGTTTGGATGGGAAAATTGGTACCACGTCCACAGTTTTCATCCGATTTTGAAAATTCAAAAAGTAATGGAATGTCCAAGTTACCTACTAAATAAGTGCCAACTTTGGCTATGCTGCGACGCACCGTTTAGAAGTTATGGCCATTTTAAAATTTGGATGGGAAAATTGGTACCACGTCCACAGTTTTCATCCGATTTTGAAAATTCAAAAAGTAATGGAATGTCCAAGTTACCTACTAAATAAGTGCCAACTTTGGCTATGCTGCGACGCACCGTTTAGAAGTTATGGCCATTTTAAAATTTGGATGGGAAAATTGGTACCACGTCCACAGTTTTCATCCGATTTTGAAAATTCAAAAAGTAATGGAATGTCCAAGTTACCTACTAAATAAGTGCCAACTTTGGCTATGCTGCGACGCACCGTTTAGAAGTTATGGCCATTTTAAAGTTTGGATGGGAAAATTGGTACCACGTCCACAGTTTTCATCCGATTTTGAAAATTCAAAAAGTAATGGAATGTCCAAGTTACCTACTAAATAAGTGCCAACTTTGGCTATGCTGCGACGCACCGTTTAGAAGTTATGGCCATTTTAAAATTTGGATGGGAAAATTGGTACCACGTCCACAGTTTTCATCCGATTTTGAAAATTCAAAAAGTAATGGAATGTCCAAGTTACCTACTAAATAAGTGCCAACTTTGGCTATGCTGCGACGCACCGTTTAGAAGTTATGGCCATTTTAAAATTTGGATGGGAAAATTGGTACCACGTCCACAGTTTTCATCCGATTTTGAAAATTCAAAAAGTAATGGAATGTCCAAGTTACCTACTAAATAAGTGCCAACTTTGGCTATGCTGCGACGCACCGTTTAGAAGTTATGGCCATTTTAAAATTTGGATGGGAAAATTGGTACCACGTCCACAGTTTTCATCCGATTTTGAAAATTCAAAAAGTAATGGAATGTCCAAGTTACCTACTAAATAAGTGCCAACTTTGGCTATGCTGCGACGCACCGTTTAGAAGTTATGGCCATTTTAAAGTTTGGATGGGAAAATTGGTACCACGTCCACAGTTTTCATCCGATTTTGAAAATTCAAAAAGTAATGGAATGTCCAAGTTACCTACTAAATAAGTGCCAACTTTGGCTGTGCTGCGACGCACCGTTTAGAAGTTATGGCCATTTTAAAATTTGGATGGGAAAATTGTTACCACGTCCACAGTTTTCATCCGATTTTGAAAATTCAAAAAGTAATGGAATGTCCAAGTTACCTACTAAATAAGTGCCAACTTTGGCTATGCTGCGACGCACCGTTTAGAAGTTATGGCCATTTGAAAATTTTGATGGGAAAATTGGCACCACGTCCACAGTTTTCATCCGATTTTGAAAATTCAAAAAGTAATGGAATGTCCAAGTTACCTACTAAATAAGTGCCAACTTTGGCTGTGCTGCGACGCACCGTTTAGAAGTTATGGCCATTTTAAAATTTGGATGGGAAAATTGTTACCACGTCCACAGTTTTCATCCGATTTTGAAAATTCAAAAAGTAATGGAATGTCCAAGTTACCTACTAAATAAGTGCCAACTTTGGCTGTGCTGCGACGCACCGTTTAGAAGTTATGGCCATTTTAAAATTTGGATGGGAAAATTGGTACCACGTCCACAGTTTTCATCCGATTTTGAAAATTCAAAAAGTAATGGAATGTCCAAGTTACCTACTAAATAAGTGCCAACTTTGGCTATGCTGCGACGCACCGTTTAGAAGTTATGGCCATTTTAAAATTTGGATGGGAAAATTGGTACCACGTCCACAGTTTTCATCCGATTTTGAAAATTCAAAAAGTAATGGAATGTCCAAGTTACCTACTAAATAAGTGCCAACTTTGGCTATGCTGCGACGCACCGTTTAGAAGTTATGGCCATTTTAAAATTTGGATGGGAAAATTGGTACCACGTCCACAGTTTTCATCCGATTTTGAAAATTCAAAAAGTAATGGAATGTCCAAGTTACCTACTAAATAAGTGCCAACTTTGGCTATGCTGCGACGCACCGTTTAGAAGTTATGGCCATTTTAAAATTTGGATGGGAAAATTGGTACCACGTCCACAGTTTTCATCCGATTTTGAAAATTCAAAAAGTAATGGAATGTCCAAGTTACCTACTAAATAAGTGCCAACTTTGGCTATGCTGCGACGCACCGTTTAGAAGTTATGGCCATTTTAAAGTTTGGATGGGAAAATTGGTACCACGTCCACAGTTTTCATCCGATTTTGAAAATTCAAAAAGTAATGGAATGTCCAAGTTACCTACTAAATAAGTGCCAACTTTGGCTGTGCTGCGACGCACCGTTTAGAAGTTATGGCCATTTTAAAATTTGGATGGGAAAATTGTTACCACGTCCACAGTTTTCATCCGATTTTGAAAATTCAAAAAGTAATGGAATGTCCAAGTTACCTACTAAATAAGTGCCAACTTTGGCTATGCTGCGACGCACCGTTTAGAAGTTATGGCCATTTGAAAATTTTGATGGGAAAATTGGCACCACGTCCACAGTTTTCATCCGATTTTGAAAATTCAAAAAGTAATGGAATGTCCAAGTTACCTACTAAATAAGTGCCAACTTTGGCTGTGCTGCGACGCACCGTTTAGAAGTTATGGCCATTTTAAAATTTGGATGGGAAAATTGTTACCACGTCCACAGTTTTCATCCGATTTTGAAAATTCAAAAAGTAATGGAATGTCCAAGTTACCTACTAAATAAGTGCCAACTTTGGCTGTGCTGCGACGCACCGTTTAGAAGTTATGGCCATTTTAAAATTTGGATGGGAAAATTGGTACCACGTCCACAGTTTTCATCCGATTTTGAAAATTCAAAAAGTAATGGAATGTCCAAGTTACCTACTAAATAAGTGCCAACTTTGGCTATGCTGCGACGCACCGTTTAGAAGTTATGGCCATTTTAAAATTTGGATGGGAAAATTGGTACCACGTCCACAGTTTTCATCCGATTTTGAAAATTCAAAAAGTAATGGAATGTCCAAGTTACCTACTAAATAAGTGCCAACTTTGGCTATGCTGCGACGCACCGTTTAGAAGTTATGGCCATTTTAAAATTTGGATGGGAAAATTGGTACCACGTCCACAGTTTTCATCCGATTTTGAAAATTCAAAAAGTAATGGAATGTCCAAGTTACCTACTAAAAAAGTGCCAACTTTGGCTATGCTGCGACGCACCGTTTAGAAGTTATGGCCATTTGAAAATTTTGATGGGAAAATTGGCACCACGTCCACAGTTTTCATCCGATTTTGAAAATTCAAAAAGTAATGGAATGTCCAAGTTACCTACTAAATAAGTGCCAACTTTGGCTGTGCTGCGACGCACCGTTTAGAAGTTATGGCCATTTTAAAATTTGGATGGGAAAATTGGTACCACGTCCACAGTTTTCATCCGATTTTGAAAATTCAAAAAGTAATGGAATGTCCAAGTTACCTACTAAATAAGTGCCAACTTTGGCTGTGCTGCGACGCACCGTTTAGAAGTTATGGCCATTTTAAAATTTGGATGGGAAAATTGGTACCACGTCCACAGTTTTCATCCGATTTTGAAAATTCAAAAAGTAATGGAATGTCCAAGTTACCTACTAAATAAGTGCCAACTTTGGCTATGCTGCGACGCACCGTTTAGAAGTTATGGCCATTTTAAAGTTTGGATGGGAAAATTGGTACCACGTCCACAGTTTTCATCCGATTTTGAAAATTCAAAAAGTAATGGAATGTCCAAGTTACCTACTAAATAAGTGCCAACTTTGGCTATGCTGCGACGCACCGTTTAGAAGTTATGGCCATTTTAAAATTTGGATGGGAAAATTGGTACCACGTCCACAGTTTTCATCCGATTTTGAAAATTCAAAAAGTAATGGAATGTCCAAGTTACCTACTAAATAAGTGCCAACTTTGGCTATGCTGCGACGCACCGTTTAGAAGTTATGGCCATTTTAAAATTTGGATGGGAAAATTGGTACCACGTCCACAGTTTTCATCCGATTTTGAAAATTCAAAAAGTAATGGAATGTCCAAGTTACCTACTAAAAAAGTGCCAACTTTGGCTATGCTGCGACGCACCGTTTAGAAGTTATGGCCATTTTAAAATTTGGATGGGAAAATTGGTACCACGTCCACAGTTTTCATCCGATTTTGAAAATTCAAAAAGTAATGGAATGTCCAAGTTACCTACTAAATAAGTGCCAACTTTGGCTATGCTGCGACGCACCGTTTAGAAGTTATGGCCATTTTAAAATTTGGATGGGAAAATTGGTACCACGTCCACAGTTTTCATCCGATTTTGAAAATTCAAAAAGTAATGGAATGTCCAAGTTACCTACTAAAAAAGTGCCAACTTTGGCTATGCTGCGACGCACCGTTTAGAAGTTATGGCCATTTTAAAATTTGGATGGGAAAATTGGTACCACGTCCACAGTTTTCATCCGATTTTGAAAATTCAAAAAGTAATGGAATGTCCAAGTTACCTACTAAAAAAGTGCCAACTTTGGCTATGCTGCGACGCACCGTTTAGAAGTTATGGCCATTTTAAAATTTGGATGGGAAAATTGGTACCACGTCCACAGTTTTCATCCGATTTTCAAAATTCAAAAAGTAATGGAATGTCCAAGTTACCTACTAAAAAAGTGCCAACTTTGGCTATGCTGCGACGCACCGTTTAGAAGTTATGGCCATTTTAAAATTTGGATGGGAAAATTGGTACCACGTCCACAGTTTTCATCCGATTTTCAAAATTCAAAAAGCAATGGAATGTCCAAGTTACCTACTAAATAAGTGCCAACTTTGGCTATGCTGCGACGCACCGTTTAGAAGTTATGGCCATTTTAAAATTTGGATTTTCAATTCAAAAAGTAATGGAATGTCCAAGTTACCTACTAAAAAAGTGCCAACTTTGGCTATGCTGCGACGCACCGTTTAGAAGTTATGGCCATTTGAAAATTTTGATGGGAAAATTGGCACCACGTCCACAGTTTTCATCCGATTTTGAAAATTCAAAAAGTAATGGAATGTCCAAGTTACCTACTAAATAAGTGCCAACTTTGGCTGTGCTGCGACGCACCGTTTAGAAGTTATGGCCATTTTAAAATTTGGATGGGAAAATTGGTACCACGTCCACAGTTTTCATCCGATTTTGAAAATTCAAAAAGTAATGGAATGTCCAAGTTACCTACTAAAAAAGTGCCAACTTTGGCTATGCTGCGACGCACCGTTTAGAAGTTATGGCCATTTTAAAATTTGGATGGGAAAATTGGTACCACGTCCACAGTTTTCATCCGATTTTGAAAATTCAAAAAGTAATGGAATGTCCAAGTTACCTACTAAAAAAGTGCCAACTTTGGCTATGCTGCGACGCACCGTTTAGAAGTTATGGCCATTTTAAAATTTGGATGGGAAAATTGGTACCACGTCCACAGTTTTCATCCGATTTTGAAAATTCAAAAAGTAATGGAATGTCCAAGTTACCTACTAAATAAGTGCCAACTTTGGCTATGCTGCGACGCACCGTTTAGAAGTTATGGCCATTTTAAAATTTGGATGGGAAAATTGGTACCACGTCCACAGTTTTCATCCGATTTTCAAAATTCAAAAAGCAATGGAATGTCCAAGTTACCTACTAAATAAGTGCCAACTTTGGCTATGCTGCGACGCACCGTTTAGAAGTTATGGCCATTTTAAAATTTGGATGGGAAAATTGGTACCACGTCCACAGTTTTCATCCGATTTTCAAAATTCAAAAAGCAATGGAATGTCCAAGTTACCTACTAAATAAGTGCCAACTTTGGCTATGCTGCGACGCACCGTTTAGAAGTTATGGCCATTTTAAAATTTGGATTTTCAATTCAAAAAGTAATGGAATGTCCAAGTTACCTACTAAAAAAGTGCCAACTTTGGCTATGCTGCGACGCACCGTTTAGAAGTTATGGCCATTTTAAAATTTGGATGGGAAAATTGGCACCACGTCCACAGTTTTCATCCGATTTTCAAAATTCAAAAAGTAATGAAATGTCCAATTTGCCTACTACAAAAGTGCCAACTTTGGGTATGCGGCGACGCACCGTTTAGAAGTTATGGCCATTTGAAAATTTTGATGGCACCACGTCCACAACTTTCATCCGATTTTCAAAATTCAGAAAGTAATGGAATGTCCAAATTGCCTATTACAAAAGTGCCAACTTTGGCTATGCTGCGACGCTCCGTTTAGAAGTTATGGACGTTTGAAAATTTTGATGGGAAAATTGGTACCACGTCCACAGTTTTCATCGGATTTGATGTACATACCCGCTCATTAGCACACGAACAAAATATTGAACGTGGACACCAATAGGTAGTACAACTTAAAAACCTACTTCTGCCACGAACGAAAGCCTACACTCCATCAGCACTCCCATGGTGTACGGACTTTCTAGGAAATTACTTTTTTTTTATTTCAATCAGTAGTCTTAAGGATCACCAAAGAGGTTACAGAGTTTTTTTTTTAATTTGTTTATTTACTCTTTATACCGATGCCTGAGTGGAAGCTCACCCTATCTCGTCAGTCAGTTCGATTAATTTTCAAAACGCCCTATTTCAATTTTTTTTTCAAAAACGCCCTACCTCAGATTTTGTTTCAAAAACGCCCTATTTCAATTTTTTGTTCAAAAACGACCTATCTCAGAATTTGTTTCAAAAGCGCCCTATTTCGGCTACCGATTATAAAAGCTATAACACAAAAGTAATACAATTTAAAACTTCTAGTGGCTGAGGTTAAATTAGTTTTATTTTATTAGAGAATCATAAAATTCGTGGTGTACTTCGGGAATTATAAGTTTGGTGCACATTTCTCTCAAATCCTTTTCTGTATTTTTATCCAGCTCTATGGGATTAACATGCAGTTGGAATCAATATTGCCCTTGGATTGTCTTTATATTCGTATTTTATATAAGTATTATTTTGTTGGGGCAGGACTGCAATTTCCCTCAAATTCATTATAATAATACTAATAGAGGACACAGAAATTTCTAAGAAAAGATTATAATTACATAAGTAGCTGAAATTGTAGTAAATTAAAGCAATTTACCTTCCATAAGTGTTTAGATTAAGTCGGTGAACTCAAGAGTAAAAATTCGAATGGATTCCGACAAAAAATCTTTCAAAAATGAGATTGAAGAAAAAGTTTGAAAGTCAGAAATCGAAAGCGTAAACTGTGGCATTTTTATATTTATTTATTTTTCTGACCGCCATTCAACTGGGGATGGCCAGAGCAATTCTTCTAGTAGCGCCCAAGAAGCTCATTACGTCCGGTGAATTGATGTGAGAAGGCGACAACCTGACGAGGCCATTCCGACATAATCATCATGAGGAGGTGTCATTAGTTGCACAAAAATAAAGTGTATTTGAATTTTATACAATTATTTAATATAAAACTTTTTATTGAATTTATTGAATAATATTTGAGTTGAAGCTTTTTTAATCAGCTAGCCCAAATAGGGCGTTCTTGAAACGTTTTCTCAGATTGGGCGTTGTTCAAACAAATTCTAAGATAGGGCGTTTTTGAAAAAGCACTTGAAATGAAGCGTTTTTGAAGCAAATTCTGAGATAGGGCGTTTTTGAAAAAAAATTTGAGATAGAGCGTTGTTCAAACGAATTCTGAGATAGGGTGATCTTCCACTCAGCCGTCGAAATTCACTCAGAAATTTTTTATTTTCCATTTTACTTAAAGCGCCAAATACACGACACGAACATTTTCGCGACCATTCCCGTTATGTCATGTTTCTGCGAACTTTTCTCTCGTGTATGGTGGTGTTTGCCAGTTCGCGCAAATCAAAATATTCACCCTTATCGCGAGTTATATTTTCACCCGAAAAGATTCACATTTTTTGTTCGCCTTATCGCAGACGGTGGCGAACAAATTTTTCATGTTCGAAAAACATTCCGCCTTATTGCCAACTTTTTATTCGGGCGAAATGAACAACGGAAAATGGCAAATTTATTCACTTTTATTTTAGAGGCGAAAAAGAAACAATTTGTACGCATTTGTATGTTTTGAATATTAGATATTCTTTAAAAGTAATTAACTTTTATTTTTAAGAGTAAATCAATAAGTAAAGTCCAAAAAAGAGCACGAAATGATTACAAAAGTGCAGTTTAACATTCGCCATTTCTATTGCAGAATTGATTTATGTGTGCTGTAATGGATGTTTTGTTAACGTTTTCGTCATAAGCGCATCCTAAGACTTCCAGAATTGGCAGCTTCATATAAAAGTCCTACGCAAATTGGCGCTTCTCAGGGAAGTACTTTACGAAGCGAAGTACTCCACTTTTTTGTTTCAATGGCTCCAAGGAGCTACCAAGAATATCTAGAAAATATTTAAATTCTGGCTTATTTAGGGCAACTTTCATAAAAGCTGGTTAAGCCGCACAAAAAAAGTCAATTAAACTCCCGTTAGCGGTTACAATTAATTTGCTATTGAAAACTGCAAAAAACAACTTTTTACAACTCACTTAGCTCCAAATTGTCTCCGGATTGTTCTCACACTTGCATTCTCCTCGCGTTTCAATCAGTAACAACCTAAGGCCAACACTATATATGTTTTTCAATAATTTTTAAACTTAATTTTAGTAAATTGTACGATTCTTTACAAAATTAACAAAATAGCACGCAAACTTATTTGTTCACTATTAATTCGAAGTAGGGCATCAGCTGATTCGAAGTGAACATTCGTTCGCCCGAAATTGTCGATAGGCGGAACTAGTTCGCCCGAACAAAAAAAATGAAGGCGAACACTCGTTCGGGCGAACTCTGCGATAAGGGTGATTTTAATTTTTGGTGAACATTTGCGCGAACTGTTCGTGCGTGTATGGCGAAATAGCTCATAATCGTAGTAATTTCTGAACGGAACAGACGTGCGCGGAAAAGTAAAATGGACAATAAAAAATTTCTGAGTGAATTTATTGAAATGTATAAATCTTTGCCATCATCGTGGCAAGTAAAAAGCAAAGATGATTGTAATAGAATTAAAAAGAATAATGATTATGCGACTTCAATCGAAAAATTAAAAGAAGTAGATCCTGATGCCACAAAGGATACAGTGATAAAAAACGTAATTTTTAAAATCATTTTGTCACATGAATTCCAGCTCTTTAATAAGCTCACTTTGTCCAAGAACTGCTCATTTTTTAAACCATTATTTGCACCAAATTCTTTGTTTGCCACACCGAGCAATATATAGCTGTCTGAAAGAGAACTAATGTTCGGCCAAAAGTTCGTATGATGTATGCCCAAAGCTGCGAACAAGATTGCGGAAATGTTCGTGTCATGTGTTTGGCGCTTTAGTGTCGGTTCTAAATATTATCGATATAAGTCGAAAAACAAATTGTCACATATCTGATATGTTATTCTAACTCTGCTACTAATATATATATACATATACTAGTCCCACTCGGCTGAAATTTTACTAGTTCATTTAATTCCATTTTGAACTATGCAAACTAGTATGTGCATATATACTAGTAGATGACTGGTATGTTCTGGTCGAAATCTGACAATTGAAATTTCGTAGGACATCAACATTGTAAAAATGCCAGTTATTTTTATGAAAATATGACAGTTGGCTGACTAGTTGGTCTCAGTGCAAATACTAGTTGTAAAGTAGTTTTCAACTAGTTGGTTTGATTGCAGGGTACATATGTATGTCGTAATGCTTCCACCCTACTAATTCCGTCATCATATGGTGTTGCTTTATTTACATTTTGGTTTGATATATAATTTTGGTTGCACAAGTACTAGATCTGTACTAATTAAATTTTACGAAGCTAATTTTAATCAATAATGAGAAGTGAACTTAAGTTATGTAGGCTTTGCGCTACCCACAATGAAAACATATCCTCCATTGAACTCTTTGAAAGACCTCACAAATACATTCTTCGAAAGGTTTTTCAGCTTTCGGGCATTAAGGTATGTACTATGAAATACGCCTGTTGAATATGCCGGTCAAAGTTACATCTATTTATTTTAGTTGAAAAATCAAAAATGCTATCCATCCGTAGTGTGTTTGGATTGCGAAATGGAATTGAATCGTGCTTATAATTTTCGTGAGCGTTGCATCACAGCACAAGCATACTACTCCAGCTCAGAATATAAGACACACATCATTATGAATTATAAAGAAAAGGATCTTGAACCTAAATCACAGTATTCCGGGCTTACCTTAGTGAAATTTGAGGTTAAGCCATGCATAAATGAGAATGAAACACCAACATCAAACTTCGAAAGGTCTGTCCAACCAACGCATTCAAAAAATAATACTCCAGAGGAGTTTATAGCAGTTAATGAAAATTTCAATACTGAATCTGTCCACGAAGATAAAGATGAACTGGATCATGGAATAGATTCCGAAAAGGATAAATCAGTATATTGTGATAAAATAGTATCTAAAAGTGAAACAGATATGAAAACTCCTATAAAGGAAAATGAAGTATTAGAAATGGCTATAACAAACCCTGTTTTAAAAGTGCGCAAAGTAGCACACAAACAAAAAAACACACGACTAAGAAAATTGGGTAGCAATGCATCCGAAGAAAACAAAATTCGTAAACCAAAGATATATATTTGTGATCAGTGTGGTAATAAGTTCAAGTATCGATCCCATTTCTTAACGCATATTAAACGTCATACCGGTATAAAACCTTTACAATGCGAGTAAGCTATTGCAATTCATTTATGCTTTTACGTTTTAATAAAAGATGTATTTTGCTTTAGAGTTTGTCCAAATAAGTTTTTTACCGAAGGCGAACTGAAGCGACATATGCGTCGCCACACCGGCGAACGTCCATTTTCTTGTCAATATTGCGACCGACGTTTCACAGACTACAGTACACGAATCAAGCATGAACGGTACTAGCTTCTCCAACCATAAACATTTTAAACAATTTTTGTTTGTTTTTCAGTACTCATACGAACGATCGTCCTTTTATGTGTCAACAATGTGGTAAAGCTTTTACAACAAATTATGTATTAAAAAATCATATGCTTGTGCACTCAGGAGAACGTTCGTACGGGTAAGTAGTTAAGTCGAATCTATCAGTTTAAAATTTGGAGTCCGTTGGTTTGTAATTCTGTTACAGATGTACACTTTGCAAGAAGTCCTTCCAACGACAAACACACCTTGTTGTTCACACACGTTCCGCAGCACATCAACAAAATGTTGAGCGTGAGCAATATAAGCAAATACAAGCGGAATAAATCGAACATTTTCCATGTCAAATATCAGCAAAGTATAGTTACTTGGACCAACCTGAATATGACTACATTCGTCTGAATAATTGTAAACATTGTTAACTTGGACCTTCGATGCAAATGAGAAATTTGATAGAGGCTCGTTCATTGTCCGTTGCCTATTTCTTTTGAGTTATCCATCAGATTACATATTCATGCTAATTACGGTTTCAGACGGATCGTTTCACGCCAAGAAAAGAACTACCTGATGCATTTCTATTAACTGCATTTGCTTAATCAATGCAAATAAAAAAAGGCAGTCTATCAAATTCCGGATTATTACCAGTGAATTTGTGGTAAAATACACGTTCACAACTACTGTCGTAACTTAGAGAGAGGCTTAAGTATTTGACAACGATGTGACGTGAACGATCATTGAAAGCTAATGTTATTTCTCTCCGTTGTAAAGGGAAACTACCAATTCAAGCGCTTTTAACGTGGGAGAGGCTTTCGCTCGTCAGCTCTATATAAAGGAATGGGTTTCTTAATTTTGATGCCTGAATGAGTTGATACAATGTGCATTTAATTATGTAAATCCGACTTACGTTTAATTGAAAAGGTAAAGGATAAAATAGCTATATTTGGGGCAGTGAAATAACGCCCGGGGAAATAATTTTAATTTTTTTATTTCCTCTTAAAAAGAGAAACAACGCCAGTCGACAAAAAGGAAATAAGGCCCGCGGGCTTTGTTTCTTTTCTGAAAGGAAAAAGCGCCCGCGGGCATTATATCTTTTCTAAAATGAAATAGCGCCCGTCGACAAAAAGAAATAACGCCCTAAATTTGTATTTTTATTTTACATATTATGTGAAAAGTTTTATTGACTGATATACATATAACTTAAAAAAACCTTATACATATGTATTTCTAATTACATATTCATTTAACATCGGTGCGGTACATGAGTAAATTTGAAGAATTTTATTATTGACTAAATTAAATTACTTTTTTACCAATTCTGCCGCCGATTTGAAAATCATCCTCATTAGTATCTGAAATCTTAAATGTAGTATAACAAACGTATTGCTTTTTAGCTTGTGTAA
Source organism: Sphenella marginata (assembly GCA_951509765.1). Lineage (NCBI taxonomy): Eukaryota > Metazoa > Arthropoda > Insecta > Diptera > Tephritidae > Sphenella > Sphenella marginata. The sequence goes on from OX608079.1 coordinate 24,397,269, forward strand.
ATTTTCAATTATAACAAGCCCTATCAGCCTCTTTAGTGTAACCAACAAGTTCACAAATATAAGAAAATGTAGGCAAAATGTTACTTACGTCATTTGCTTCGATTTTGTAATGGTACTCATCACATTTGTGACATTTTGTGAGAAGGTTTAGTATAAACAGACTTATCAACCAACGTCTGTCAAAATACGGATTTTAAGAAATTGCTGGGTACGCCAAAATTGCTTTTAAGACTCGATATAATCAGCAGTGTTATATTTACTCCAAGAAAATGCTATTCAATAAAGAATAAAAAACTATGTTCCAATTTACGAATGATCAAAATAAGTTGCAGTTACTTATACATATATACTTGACACATATAAATAGTTACTTTTTAGTTTTCCGATTTTGAAGTACAAGTATGATTACATTGACTGTACATATCAAATTATTCTGCATTTATATATACGTCTGGATTATGATGTTCCCTTTGTTCAAATATATGAGTCAGTTTAACGTCAACTCCTTCATTATTTCTAGTGACTTCATGACGTATTGTTGTAGTCCCAACATGTTCATCTGATTCCTCCTCTTCAAGTAAATGTGCTATTTTTATACCTCGGCTTGTCTGTTGTTGTGTTATAGTAGCGATATGTTGGTTCGATTGCATATCGTTTATTATTTGCTGTACCTTAACATCTGCTGCAGCAAGATTTCTCACTGTTTGTTGATGAGTAATAGTTGCAATATGTTGATCCAACTGATGTTTACGCGAAAACGTCTTATTGCAAGGCACACAACTAAAAGAAAAAAAATTTGAATGAAAACCATTTTAATTGAGAAAATATAATAATAAGTAATATAAATAAACCCTTACGGAAATGGTTTTTCGCCGGTATGTGTCAGCATGTGGTTTTTCAAGACATTGGAATAAGTAAAAGATTTTCCACATGTTTGACAAGTAAATGGGCGCTCGTTCGTATGGATTCTGCAATTAAAGTAAGGAAAATAAGTAAACCAATTAAGTCACTTGTTCCTGTTTTAGCAACAAAATCACTCCCCGAAGGTTTTGGGGAGTGTTGTAGAAATACCAGTCCTTGGCCGGATATGAATCCGGTACGCCCTTGCGGTATTGCCCGACTGTCGTGATAGCGATTTGGTATGACCAGTGTAACCTTCTAGATCATTTCATCCCTCATTCCGAAAGGAAAGAGAAGATGGATAATGAGAGGTGAGAGGCGTCATATCCGTAGATCAACCATCGAGTTGCACATCATTACCTTTGTGCATATTAGTCTCTTGCCAGCTATCAGTCGCCAAGGTACTAGCAACTACACGTACACTTCGACTGTGTTGACTGTCTCGCCTAATAAATATGTATAGGTATACATTCGATTTAGCCAAACTTGACGGAAACCAAAATATTTATAGCTTTTTAATAAAAGGTGGACAAAAAAACTTTTCACGGACCCAAAAGTTACTTGTATTTATTTATTTATTTTTTCACATTTGTGACTATGTTCTGTTCTAGAGTTACGGTATTCTTCTCAACTGCTGCGTCGTGAATAGCGCTGCTCATTCCTATAGATTAATCATTCTTGACCTAATACAAGGCATCACGGATTTCGCTAAACAACAACATCACGGATTTCGGTAGGTCGCCATTGTCTGAGCATGAATTTGAACCGGACTGATAAAAAAGGCCGACATGAGTAGAGTTCACAGCATTCTACGCAATTTAAGAATGCTTGCGGCATTACATATCATCTGTTATGCCTGCCTCGGGCATATTCTAAGCACCTAACCGGGGAGGGTTTTGGAACCGTTATTTTAGATTTACTCCCTAAGTTCCCTTTCGCCATGGTTTTAAAAAAATAACGCATTAAATTACAAGTTCTCTTATAGGCTTCGTCCAAGAAGCTCCTGTCACCACTTTCATTATTAAATCCAAATAGTAAAGAGCATGGATGCATACGACTTAAGTTTGTTCAGCAAATATTGTCTGTACTATTTGCAATACTACAAAAAATTGTTTGTGAAGTGTAAATAAACAGATAAAATTATATTTTAAGTCGGAACTAACCTCTCATGCTTTATATTCGTACTTCGATCAGCAAACGTTCGACCACAAAATTTACAACTGTATGGCTTCTCACCCGTGTGTACACGCATATGTCGGCTGATTTCTGAAGGACACGCAAAGGTTTTTCCACAAATTCTAAAAAAAAATAAGATCATGAGTTTAGGGCATGTGTGAGTTATGAAGTATTTTCACTCACTCGCACGCGAAGGGCTTTTCAGCCATGTGTCGTCGCATATGCATATTCAATAAGCTACGCTTTGAATATATATTGCCACAAATTTCACACATTATGCTTGCACTTTCCGGTTCATCCCTTTTCTTTCTACCCCGATTTGACTTTTTCCCACGATTTAATTCTGACTTTATATTTGAGCGTGCTTTATTTGCCTTCGACCGCCCACCTTTTTGAACAGTATTTTCACTATCATTTGGTTCTCTTTTAACTTGGACTTCTGGTGCAGGGGATATTGATTCTTTTATAATAGTTTGTTCTGATGGATCATCTTCAAAATATTCACTATCTGTATATTCAATAAACTCTTCAGCACTCTCCGTATTTGGTTCCATATCGGATTCCAATATTTCTTCTTCAATTGTTTCGGTTAGGTCATCTAAATGTACTTCTTGTGCGTCTATGAATTCTGTTTGCATATCCAAGAATATTTCATTATCGTTATCGGTCCCCTCATCTTTGGAAAACTCGTAATCTTGCGGTTCTGTTTTCATTTCCGACTAAATTATGTACATAAATATAATATGTATCTTATGTAAATATTTAGGATAACAAATATATTTACTTTAACTATAGCATCCAGCAGTGAGTGCTCGCTTGCTTGACACATTGAACGAAATTTATAGGATACATTTAGTTTCTCCAAGCATTGTTTGCAAATCAACTTTGGGAATTCTTCGTGTGGTTTAAGCTGAAACATTTTTATGACAAATTCAAGAATGTTTAACGATGAAATTAAAACCATAGAGATGTCTATCTAAAAATACTTGCCACTATTCCACCGCATAGTTCTATGCGCTGTACAATCTCTCCGCATTTTTCATTTGCTTCTTCAAATAAAGGCTGCATTGTACCTGGGTTATTACCTTCAGTGAGGCAGATACGGCACAATTTGTACACATGCATTTCTAAAATATTTTATACCGATTCGAGTTTCTTTTAAAATCCAAATAAAGTTTCTGTTTTCATAAATAAAACCTTTGATGGGCTGTAGAACGCGTATTTCTATATATGTATTGTCGTTTAATGTTTTGACAAATCTCCTGTCAAAATCGAGGAAGTCTCCAAAACAGAACGTACCAAACGATAAAATATTATAATGAGGTTTTCCTAATCCAAATCAATGACCATTCTTGTGCTTAACCCTTCTGCTATAATTCACCCTCATTTTTTAAAACTATGTTGCTAATGTAATGAATTACACATTCCATACGAAACTGTAGATTATTTTTATCATTGATTGGCAAACAATTTGAATTATATTTTTGAATTTATATTTTTGTTTTAATTTATTTCAAATAAATAATTCACATTTTTCTATTAATTCCCTTAAAAAATGTTTGGGAAAATGTCTCGTGATATGTCTCGCCCCTTCTCCCATATTTGTAACGTTCAGAATACCTACTTTCCCTGTTGTTGTTTTAACAACAAAATCACTCCCCGAAGGGTATGCCTACCGCGGGCATATTCTAAGCCCCAACCCGCAGGGGCTCCTACTTTCCCTCCCAATGCATATTCGTTTTTTCGAAGTTCGTTTCTGATACTTTGAGATTGGAGATAGGAAGAAGGTTCAAAAATATGTGCGTTCATGAATGGGAATGGGAAATGGGAGAAATCTCCAAATTCATTTGTGTTCAGAATCGCTATGATATAAGGTGGTATATATTTATTAAAGCAAAAAGTAAAAAAAAAAAAACAGGTGAGTATAGCCAAAAATATAGGGAGAGGTATCAAACGGTATTTCGTTTATGTGATCTTCTCGATTGTTTCACTATTCACCATGGTTTTTTAGACGTGAAATACTACTAATTTTTTACACAAGAAACAAAGTATGAGGGCCTTGATGCGCCAAGCAGATATGGCAAACCACCGTCGACGTATCCGTCGTACGTCGTATGAACCCCATAAGTACTACAGAACGGGAAGAACAAGCAATCAGCTGATTGTATGCCATCACCAGGTATATATATCGCCTTGAGTACTACAGAACGGGAAGAACAAGCAATCAGCTTTTGTATGCCATCGCCAGGTATATAATTCGCCTTGTCCATATCCTTTTAAAAACACCCGAGCATGTTTCGTCGGCGGTGGTAATTATAAGCCTGCGGGCAGAAATAAATCCGAAACGCAGTTGCTTTAACGATAAGCACGCTGAGGGAAATATGTTCTTGTGAGACAAAACGCCAACTAGTGCGTGTAGTTGACAGAGAAGCTACGAGCAAATAGCCCAACGGTCATAAACTTCAATCTGTTAATATTATTTTTAACCGTCCTTCAAAATAATAACTTTTTTTTGTGAATCAATTGAAATCCGATTCTAAGGATAGGCCTGTAGTGGAATTCACTAACCTCGATTACGACATTCGCAATCGACATTTTGTCCTAACCGATATTTATCACGATATTGGTATTCACTTACTATTTTTTCTCGATTTTCGAGTATTCGCCATCAACTGTTTCGCAAAGTAGATGACACACAATTTGCATGGTTTTCTATGTGGTTAAATAAAATGCACATAATTTGAATTTTTTATTAAAAATTTAAATAATAATACTATATCCATATTATTATTATTAAAAAATGGCATTTGATAACATAGAGTATGTGTTATAGCGAGATGAGGAATCCTTTGCCCGCATCGTTATAGATAGGTTAGTGAACTGCATATTCGATAGTGCAAGCGACCGAATCGCTGTTGAAAACCTCGAAAAATCGAACCAAATCGAATCGCTATAAGTTAGTGAATTTCACTACTGACTTCGCTAAAGCCAAGTACTAAGTTCACAGCCGTGAAATTCCGCCAGCAACATGCATTTTCCTTGCCGTGAAATGTTGCTAGCAAAAATGAGAAGAAACGTCAAAATGCTAGCAACTTTGAGTGTCAAAAGAATAGAAATTCATAGAAATTTTAAGAAATGTGACTTTTCCCTCAATTTTAAATGACATTGTCAATTTAAAAAGTCGTGAAAAAATGTTGCTAATGTCATGTTGCGCTACATTTACACGTCGTGAACTGAGTACTACTTTGCCGTGAAATACAAGCGAAATTTCACGGTTACTTCACGACAAGAAATTTTGTATGGATTTTGACAGCTGTTTCACGTGAAACTCGATGTTAGTACCTAGCTTAAGATTAAAAAAATGTTTCTTAAGTTGTTATATTTTTCGCAGTTTCCAAATATCTACAGATATCTTGGTACGGTCTCATTTTTCTTCGACTAAAACCAGTGAAGGTGTGCGTGTCGCTCGACCTAAAGCTTTGGTTTCCTAGTAAAGCTAGGTACTAACATCGAGTTTCACGTGAAACCGCTGTCAAAATCCATACAAAATTTCTTGTCGTGAAGTAGCCGTGAAATTTCGCTTGTATTTCACGGCAAAGTAGTACTCAGTTCACAGCGTGTAAATGTCATCTTTGGTGTAAATGTAGCGCAACATGACATTAGCAACATTTTTACACGACTTTTAAATTGACAATGTCATTTAAAATTGAGGGAAAAGTGACATATCTTGAAATTTCTATGAATTTCTATTCTTTTGACACTCAAAGTTGCTAGCATTTTGACGTTTCTTCTCATTTGAAAGTACTGCGGCAGTGATTGAATGCTGGAATTCACCTATAATATTGATTAAATGCAAATACCAAAAACGTTTTGGTATGTAATAAGTATATAAAACCCTCGGTAAACGATCCGGCATTGCAGGTCATGCACTGTATATGTGTGCGTTTCGTGTGCATGACGTAACCCGTAAACATTCATGCAAATTAATGTCATGCGCCATTTGAATTGAGTGTTCGTAGCGTGCGCACGTAATATGTCGTCGTCGGAAGATGATTTTTTATGAGGGGGGTTAGGTATTTCAACTATTTTTATTCGATTTTAAACCAGCTTTTAACTAATTGTATTCCATTTTTTATTTAAGTTAAATATATATTTAATATTTATAGTTAAAAGTTGATTTTTAGTGCAAAAATCGATTTATTAAATCTTAGTACAAATTCATTTTCTTCCGCTCACTTGTTCATCTCGAATGTCACCACTCAACTGAGGCACTATTGCATGTCATGCAGACTGCCAAACGTTCACGCAAAGCGCATTAATCAAAAATTTTTGATTTTCATCATGCAAGAACCGACAACAAGTACGTGTGACACGAAGCAAGCACGTACTTGCTTCGTGTCACACGAAATGCACACATATACAGTGCATGAAGTGTATGCCGGAGCATCGTGAAGTAAGACAGGTGACGCCAAATGAACAGCTGTTTAATTTTTTTTTCTACTTTTTTCTGCTTTTTATTGATTTTCAAAAGTCAAATTTTTGTCAAATCCAACAGATATTTTGTTCAAACATTCAAACTCACGATACTCCATGAATTTTTGGTTCCCAACCTTTGACCTTACGATCCTTGCCAGCCGAAGCAACCAGATTAGACTTGGGGAACCACGACATGCTATGAACAGCTCCTGAATGTGCACTAAGGGAAGCTTAACAAGGCTGCAACTTCAGTCTTCACTTAATTTGCTTTTGGAATGCAAAGCCTGCAACTTTAAGTCGGTGTTCACTTAATTTACCAAAAATGGCCTAGCAAATACGCGGTCCAACTTCTTTGCGTTCAATGTATGGATATATTACATATTATTCAACAAAAAAAGAATAATATGATATAATTTGAAAAATATTTCTATTTTGCTTCTGTTTATTTGTAAACAAACCAATGCGATTTGACAAACTTTTGACATCTGAAACAAAATTTCAACAACAACAGCAAACACACGAACCTTCTGACGACGCAACCTGTATTTATAAACCTTGTGCCGGAGCGTTTACAGAGCGCTTAAGGACTTACCAATTGCTTGCGCTTTTTTATTTTGTTTAATAATATTTTTGAATGACACAGGGAACTTTGGAATAAATTTATGATGAAAACGAATTTTAGCCAAATCACCGATTAAATTCCGATAAAGCGCTAACCGGCATTTATTAAATCGGGCCTAAATATAGGAATCAAATAGCCAGAATGTGGAAATACGTTCATGTAAGTGCCCAAAAGCATGTAAGCACAAAAGAGAACGCCAGCAGAGTTGAAAGCAAGAATTGCCTGATGTAAAAGGGCACTAAATTTACAAAAAAGCGGTGCCGTTGACAATAACTAATCGTATCTGGCGGCCGTAATAAGTGGTGCCACTTTTCGAGGAAACCATGGCTTAAGCTAAGTTGACACTGATCGAACAAATGGCTCTTAAGCCCAAGTTATAGGTGCGTTATCGGTAACCTTATAAAACAGCTTACAATTCACGAGGTGTCTTATAGTCTGATGTACTATTACTTTAATACAACTCTTGTGAACACTATTTGGGTTGTATTTCATATTCATATACATCCACTTGAACGAACAATCCTGATGCGCACCTAAACATACAGATTTTGTTTCATACCTACGTTTCTACGTTATTTAATCAAACAAGTGAGTTATGCGGTATTCCTATATAATGCGGTATCCTTGTTCTTGTAGGGTAGCAAGTCTTACTTTGACATTTAACCAATCTAAAATTTTTGCTTCATGATTTATTTCGTTGTTTGGCCAATGTAATTTACGCTTTAAGCAGGTTTTAAACTAAATTATTTGTAAATAAGTGTGAATATTGGTCACCTTCAGAACCCAGAGCGGTGCTTTTACAAAGACATTTTCAAATCATGGAAATTAGCATAAAGTGGAACGTGTGCCGAGTCTGTCTGGTGGAGGAGCGAAGAAATCATGCTGCAAAATATACACCGATTGATACTAAAATATCCAAACAAATTCATGAAATTGCTGGAGTACAGGTTTATAATTTAATTTCTTAATTGACTAAGATTACTAAAATTTAGTTTTGTTTTTCATGTAATACGAAGATGGACGGTAATGACAATCTTCCAGACAAGATCTGCCGCAAGTGCTTAGTACTTCTAAAATATGCTTGCCACTTCAGTACAATATGTCGAAATTCAGACGAATATTTGCAGTCAATTATACGAAAAACAAACTCAGCTGCGTCCATGCTGAAAATGGACAAACGGAAGCGTTCAGTAGAATTGATGCATGAAATATTTGATTACGAATCTGAACTACCGACCATAAATTTGCTGGACGAAGATCAAGAGCACACCACAATGGATGTGGATTTGAAAACAAATGATGAGATTATATCAGGTTCAAAAGTTTTAGCAGAGAAGATTGGAGATGGTGGTGAGGGAAATGTATATGTTACACAATTGATTAAAAGAGAAAAAAGCCAAATTAACTATAACTCGAGAATTCCATCAAAAAAAGGACTTTTCGACGAGCAAGAAAATTTACATCATGAATTAATAGACGAAGACTATCAAGATACTGAATTAGACAACTACGACGATAAAAAAGAAGATTACGATCAACAAAATTTAGAAGTGCATAACAAATCAATATGTAGTATGGATGGTTTGGGTTATACTGATGATGATGCAGATGAAGAAGTTGCTGAGGGCACTTCAGATGTAATGTATGATCAAGGTGAATACAATTCAAATGCGAATCAAACATGTCTTACGAATAATTCAAAACTAAGATGTAATCGGAATAATGTACAAACTGAAAGTGCTAAAGACGATGAACATAACACGGAAACACTAGAAAAATCTCCAGATTTATTTTATGTTATTAAAGTAGAGGAACCTGTAGTTCAAATGGAAGATCCTGAACATTCACGAAACATTGACGACCACACTAACAATGAGTGTAGTGTTGAAGTAGAAGAAGAAGATAGCGTACAGTTAATAAATGATCTGTCCGAAACAGATTGTCGTGAAGACGGTGGTGGCGAAGAGAATGCTGATGAAAATTCGGAAACATATAAATCTATATTGCCATTAGAAGAATATTTGATAGATGAAAGCGACCCCGAAACAGTTGTCCAACAACAGGAGTGCGTTGAATTCAACGAAACGATTGAACAAACGAGGCATATAAGTACGACAACTATTAAAATAACAGAACGAGAGCCTCCTACCCCGCCGAATGGAAGCAAAAGACTAAGTAAAGATAATTATACGTTTTCCTGTGATGTTTGTGGGAATAACTTTACTAGCCGAAGTCTAAAGAATTATCACATGAGGATACATCGAAATGAAAAGAATTTCGAGTGCGAGTAAGTTATAAATGCAATAACATTTTTTTTAATATTTTTAATTTGTACATACACTTAATTAATTCTGCAAGCCACTTTCCGCTGAAATTCAATATTGACCAAGTTATTGTTGCAATAGTCGGAAGGATGGGATTGCAGATTACCGCCTGTCACATTAGCTATGTACATATGGTGGGTGTTAGCACTATATCAGCCATTGTCCAGATAATAATCTTGCTGTTTGTTTGTGTAACGAAAACAACGCTCTCCAAAAGTTTTTTTGGAAGTTGACAGTCCTTGCCGGAAATGGTTCGGTACTAGCACCTTGCACTACTAGCCACACTGTCGATGTGAGAATGCTCGACCTTTGTTTGTCTTAAGTCGTCTATTACGATACTGTTTCAAAATTCAACAAGTCTAATGTTGTAGCAAAGTTAAATATGAAAATTAAATAAATTGTTTAGTTGTACCTTAAGAACAGTTGAGTAGGACGTGCTGATTGAAAGTACTTACAAAACTTATAAAAAATACGGTAATAAATTATTACCAATAATTTTTTGAAAACTAATTTTCAATATAAACGATATCATTGTGTACCAAGATATAATATGTGGTTTTATTTGTTTCTTAACAGGTTGTGTTTTAAGCGTTTTACGGCAGCTTGCAATTTGACAGCGCACATGCGCATTCATACGGGTGAAAAGCCATACGAATGCAAGTATTGTTTCCGCAGATTCACAGATCGCAGTACGCACATAAAACATGAAAGGTATGTTTTATTTATAATCTAATTGGGCTCAATAATGAGAAACTTAATTTTTTTTTAGAATACACACAAATGAGAAACCCTTTCAATGCAATATATGTGGTAAATCATTTTCCTTGTCTACGACTCTTCGTACACATGAAAAGGTTCATACAAATGAAAAGCCCTTCAAGTGAGTTTGAATTAACCATTTATCCAGCATTGTAGTATGAAGATTTTAATTCAAACTCTTTAACGCTCATTTTTTAGATGTATACCCTGCAACAAATCATTTAAGCTACCTCATCAGCTAAAAGCTCACCTGCTTTCCAATCAGCATAAAAACATGCTAATGTCAAATGATTTGGAAACGCTGGATTAATAATAAACATTCACAAACATTCAATATTACCTTTTATACATTATTTTATTTATAGATTTTTTCGCGAGTGCATAGAATAATTAAAACATTTTGGAAAAGAACTTTTAGTCGTAGTTTTTAGTGGGCTACAATGCAATAGCGATCCCAAGTCCTTTAGGGAAGAACATGAATTACAGTTACCCTTCTATAACAGTCATTGGCCAGTAAAGCAAGCTGTCGCCGTATTCTTAATTAAATTTTTTTGCTGGGTTTTACAAAATAAAAGAATTTGTTTTTTATTTGTCAGACAACTAAAAGTAAATGTATATACATATTTAATTATCATCTATTCATAAACAACTTCGTAGCCAACGGACACATAATGCGCCTCTTTTTGTTTATGTGTAATCGTTTGTAAATGGGCTTTAAGTTGATGTTGAAGAGTGAACGCCTTTTCACAAACCATACAGCTGCGTAGAACGGGAAAACAAAAACATTCACAATTAGTAAGAAAAATGCATACAAGTGTTTCTGTATTGCTTACTTGAAATCCTTTTCACCAGTATGAAGTTTGCTATGGTTCTTTAATATGGCAGAATACATAAAACTTTTGCCGCAAATTTTACATGAATATGGTCGAGTGTTTGTGTGAACACTATGAAAAAAATAAAAAAAAACATGTATGAAATTGTTTTCACTATGTACTTCTTATTTACCAAACAGGGGCATGAACCGTATTAATCGCCTCAAAAGACAGACATATATACCCCGGGCATATTGTACGCCCTAACCCAAAGGAGTCTGTTTACCACTTAGGTTGGGTTTTTGACAATGAGCACATTAGACTCTCGGTGGATATGAGCCTCAGGGGTAGTTCTTGTTGTTACAGTACTTGTCCCTGCTTTGTCCATTCATGGGATGATACGTGATTGACCAAACAGGATTATACTGATATTGAGTCTTGTGTGTTAAAAAAATTCGTAGCGGTTCTATGTGATTTGGCAATCTTGTTACTTCCTACAGACGATGCCACTTAGATTCGGCAACCATATTTGCGCCAGCAGCTTTTCATTGTCTTTTCCCGCTGTTGTTGTTAGAAGTGCTTCGCCCTGCCAAAGGGCCAGTTCACTCTTAATTGTCATCAGGCTCTTCTAACGAGAGTCCAAGGAAACGCGCAGTTTCGATAGGGTTGGACCGGAGTGATAAAGGTGTGAGAAGAGTGTGTTCAGTAGAACAGGAAAAGAGATGTTGCGTGTCATGAGGGGCCATACCGCATGCAGGGCATGTGTTCGGTATGGTGGGGTTCAGTCTGGATAAATAGGAGTTCAGCCTATTGCAGTATCCAGACCGGAGTTGTGCCAGCATGGCTCTAGTTTCCCTCGGAAGGACACGTTCTTCCTCAGCAAGGACAGGTGGTTGGGTGTGAATAACGGAGTTCACAGGTCGGGATCTGAGGGATCTGTCCCCACCGACTCGGTGTGGAGGTCCTTTAGGGCCCGCCTGTGTTTCCGCAGATCAAACGGCAACGAGATGTGATGCCGGATCTCATCATAATGCTTTCTAAGATGTTTCCTTATGTCTCGGGGGGGCGGAGTTTCATCCAATAGTTGTCAGTTTGGATGACTAGGTCTATGACAGTTCAGAAGGAACTGCCTACTTAAAAGTTCCGCATGCTCGCGAACTTTGAGCATTTTAGCCTCCTGGTGGAGGTGAGACTCGGGTGACATAAGCAAACAGCCAGTCGCAATTCTGATGGCGGTGTTTTGGCAGACCTGCAATTTCCTTCAGTTGGTGTCGTGAAGGTTTGGCGACCATATGGGCGCAGCATAGTCAATAACCGGTCGGCCAATAGCCTTATAGGTGGCCAGCAACGTTTCTTTCCCTTTGCCCCAAGTACTGCCGGCCAGTGACTTGAGGATCTTGTTGCGGCTTTCTACCTTTGAAGCTATTGTGGTAGCATGATTAGCGAAGGTGAGGCTATTGTCAAATGCAACCCCTAAGATTTTGGGGTGGTTGACTGTAGGTAGTGAAACACCATATACGTGGACATTCAACTCCTGCCTCATCTGCGCCGTCCACGTGGTGAACAGTGTCGCTGTCGATTAAGTCGGGGACAGTGTCAGGTTCCGCTCGGTGAAGAAGCTGGAAAGATCGCGTAAGTACCTGTTCAGTCGCGTTCATAGTTCGTCCGTGGCTTTTCCGCTGTATATCGTTTTGCTTATTGCGGGGTTTATCATCTGGTTCATGCCCCCTGTGCTACTCTTACCGTTCATGGCGATGTCTTTCACTGCGATCGATGAAGTGTCGATCACAGTAATTGCATTTGTACGGTTTTTCGCCTGTATGACGTCGCATATGATTCTTGAGTTCACAAATTTGACGGAATTTTTTGCCACAGATTCTGTAATGCAAAATTTTTATACAAAACCAAATTGTTGCCCTATCTCTTATGGTGTTTTTTTTGTAATGAATAAACTTACTCGCACTCCTGTTCTTTAACACTGTTGTGTAATGACATATGATAGGCAAACGTAGCTTTCTTTTGGTAAACATTACCACATATCGAGCACATGTATGATGATGGGCTAGGTGGACGAAATTTGCGTTTTACACCCGTATACCTCTTTTTTGTTGCATTATTTGGGTTTTGCGTTTGATTAGGTGTATTAGCTCTACAATTGCTATCAGCTGATGGTTTCTCCTCTTTAATACTTCGACCTAAATTGTGTTCTGTTTCAATGAATATATCATCATTATCAGTTTCTTCATTCACCAGCAACCCAAGATCCGCAACATCATAGCCATCGCTATCGCTATCGCTATTGGTATCTAAAGTATCGATGGGGTCATACACTGTATCGCGTTGTACTTGTAATTCCTCCATTAGGTATTCCAAAAACTCTGTATCGTTTTGTCCTTCCGGTCTCATTCGATCGTCACACAAGCTCTCCAAGTAAATTTGTGAGTTCAGACACATTTGACGAAAGTTGTACCACATTCGTGTCACTTCGAAACATTTCCAACATATTTTCGATGGCATATCGGTAGACTCGCGTATCTGTTAAACATTGTAAAACTATAAATTTTATGAAAAATTCAAATGCTCAAAATATATATATATATTTCACCCGAACACCGCAACAATATTCAATTTTTTTGCCCAATTTAAGTTTAGGAAGGAGGTCGCTTGATTCGGTATCATTTTCCTTAAATAGCTCAAACATACTCTCCTCGTCGTTTTCTTCCAAACAAGTTCGACATTTTAGTATTATCTTATGTTCCATATTATCCAGATTCATTATTTATTAACAATTGGATGCAAAAAGTAATTTAAAAGACTTGTTTTTTTTTTTAACAGATCAGCTGATTGTCAGGTTCAGGGATGCCAGTACAGAAAAACAATCATGAAAGAGAATCTACCAAGTACTTAAAAAAATCTACCAATGAAAATTTTAGCTATTTTTTATTTGTTTGTGTATTTGGTGTTTTTCGTGGCACAACAAACTGACAAAATTATTCCTCCAGTTGTTGGCAGCTACATCTCTATATCAACTACAGCTATCCAAGTTGTTGTTGTTGTTTTAGCAATAAAATCACTCCCCCAATATTTTAGGGAGCGTTGTCGAAATGATAGTCCTTGGCCTTGAATCCGGTACTACCCGACTGGAAAGGTTTCGGACCCTTACCCGATGCCATAATCGAACAGTAGTCATAACATCAGCCAAAATATGTAATTCACTAACCACTAACTACGTACACCTTTTTAGGCCGACACGGCGCCAGGATTCGTCCAGTCCTTTTGGCGTGATTGGCCTGTCGAATACTTTCAATAAGTCAATTGCCAAAATCAAAGTTGTTGCTCGGTAGTCACCTGTAGCACTGTCCGACTGTCGTGGTAGCGACTATGTATGTCCAGTGCAACTTTTTAACTTTCGTTAGGGAGGACAAGGTGGGTAACGAGAGGTCGCAGTCATCATATCCGTAGATCAACCATCGATTTGCAGGTCATTGATTTGGGGTCATAGCTGTAAGCCCCAGATGCATGCTCTCGTAGGGGCCACAAGCACCCTACTGGTTTCTACAAACACATGCCTTTTAGCTAGCTTTAAGGAAGGTGTTGTCGAAATCCCCAACTCAGTTAAGCTATGTCCAAAAGTCTGACGGGTCTTGGACGGAGACATGCACAGAAACCATAAACTTGCTTATGGAAACACATTTTCCGACATGCGAAGGCGCGTCTCAAAATTTCGCTGGCGAAGGGCTACCCTCTGATCAACTTTTAAAAGAAATCGTAGATGATCGAAAGCTAGACTGGGCCTTATCTACCTTCAAACCCTATAAGTCACCGGGCCCAGATGGGATATTTCCGGCTCAGCTTCAACACACTGCCTCACTTATTAAACCCTGGTTAAAGATGATGTTTTTAAGTTCTCTGAGGCTCAAATATGTACCGGAATCGTGGAGGGAAGTCAGCGTGGTCTTTATCCCTAAAGCAGGGAAACCCTCTCACACAAACCCAAAGGACTACAGGCCAATAAGCCTGTCCCCTTTCCTGCTTAAAACATTTGAAAGACTCCTGGAGGACTACATCCGGAGGCTGATTGACCCATCGTCTCTATCGCATGCCCAGCATTCCTATACAAAAAGCAGGTCAACCGACACTGCCTTACACTCACTGGTGTCAGTCATTGAAATGTCGCTTGACCTCAAGGAGTACACACTGGTGACTTTCCTCGACATAGCGGGAGCCTTCAACAACGTCGTTCCAGCTGCAATCACCTCGGCCCTAACGGGCCTACGGGTGCACGAGTGCGTGGTGGAACTTATCTACAATCTGCTTACGGATAGGCGGATAAAAACTGAGCTAGGAAGGAGCGAAGTCCAGACTAAGGTGGTACACTGGGTCTTTACGGCCATTGTACGCCCGATTCTCCTATATGGAGTTTTGGTCTGGTGGCCTGCACTGACCAAAAGCACCTATCTTAAAGTGCTGCAAAAAGTACAAAGAAGTTCGGAGCTATGTATAACATGGGCTCTCTGTTCTACTCCCACCGAAGCACTAAACGCAATACTTTATATGCCACCCCTTGACCTTGTGGCGAGGGAGGCATCTGTTATCTCGGCTCTACGTATATGGGAAACCAGTATTTGGTCAAATGGAGCTTGCGGGCATGCCACCATCCTGGGTACATGCGCCCTAGTCCCAATACCAGCTTTCACTGACTACTGCACATCAAGGAACGTATGTATTCCTTAAGAACTACACAGTGTTAATACCAACGCGACAAGACTGGGATAGTAGGCAGCATCTTGTCCCGAACGCTGTAAACATTTTTACCGATGGCTCTAAGCTTGGCGGGAAGGTTGAAGCGGGCATCTTCACCCGGATCTGGATCTAGAGGTATCTTTCCGCCTTCCGGATCACTGCAGTGTATACCAAGGAAATTCTGGCAATACACAGAGCCGTAAGCCGTCTGGCTACTGTACCCAGTGATGGCAAACGGGTCTTCATTTTTTCAGCCAGCCAGGCTGCACTAAAGGCCCTGGGCTCATTCGTCGACAACTCAAAGTCGCCTACTGAATGCCGCAGATCTCTAAACGAGATGGCTCAGCACTTCAGTATCAACCTTATATGGGTACCTGGACACAGGGATATTGAGGGTAACTGCAGAGCGGACGAGCTGGCCAGGAGAGGTGCCACCGACCACATCCTTCCTGGAAATGACTCGGTAGGTATACCTATGGCATCTTTCAAGCTCCGTGTGAGCACGAGCACTATAAGATCTGCAAATGAAAAATGGTCGGCAATCTCAACTTGCGAGACATCCAGGCTAACCTGGCCCTCATATGATAGAGGGCGGACTAAGGAGCTTCTTACCCTAAACAAACCTACGGTAGCATCACTGATAAGGGTTCTAACGGGGCACTGCCTAATTGGCACTCACGGTATCAGATTGGGGGTGACAACCTTCGACTATTGTCGTAGTTGAAGACGTATCGAGGAGGAGTGTCCAGCACCTCCTGTTCCAGTGCCCAGCACTTGGCAGGCGGCGGTTAACCTTTCTAGGGCAACCATTTCTAGTAGACCTCTCTGAAGTCTCTAGATGTGAGGTCAAGGCTCTACCTAAATTTATTGTCTCCACGAAGTGGTTCGATCACCATATATAGGCAAGGAAGGGATCCTCTTGTTTTTGAGTCCGTATAGGGTATCACAACGGGCCTACTGGCCTAAGTGTCAGGCCGTTACCTTGGTGTTTCGGCCTAACCCTCGTAACCTAACCTAACCTAGCTATCTTATTGTTTTGATGAAACACCAGTTAACTTAAGTGTAACTTCCACATCAATAGATAAGCTTACATGCCTATGATATGAGTTATAATTTATGACTTATGTTTTATTTTATTATATATAGTATATTTTACAAACTATAATTGAGTGACCAGTTTATGGTAACAACCATTACATATCCTAAGCAGAAATGAATAAATATGGTCCCTTTCTATCTAATTGCTATTGCGATTCTTCTGAACCCTGCCTTTTTTCACACCCTTCGTTTTTGGAGTGCCATTTACTTTCTTTTTCGAAGAGGATTTCTTTGATTTGGCTTTACCAAGAATATCGAACACCTCGGAGTCGTCTTCAGCATCGTCGCCACCATATTTTTCCATTAATTTATCCATGAATGAATCAAAAGTAGACTCCCTTGACTTATTACGTTCCATAATTTGCTTTTCCAGACTATTATCATTTTGCATTTTTTTCTTAATCTCGTCTGCTTCCTTCGACTCACGTGCGTACTTCTTATGTCTACGGTTTCGTTTATGAGATGGCTCATTAGTAAATATTTGAAAATCTGGCACTTCACCGGCGTCAATCATTTCACGAATAATTTTTTGCATGCGAGGCTCATTCTCTACGTTAAGGAAGGGAACATCATTCATCATATAGTTTATGCAGCCTTTGCCAGCTAAATATGCTTTCTTCATATCAGTACGTTCCAATTCGGAGTCCATGTATGATTTTTCATAATTGGAAATGTCTTCTACAGTAAGCGGCTTGAATATTTTCCGCCATAATTCCAGCCATGTACTAAGTTTACTCTCCATATCATCTTCGTCGTCAACGACGCCTTGCTCATCATACAAATCACGTTTTTGTTTATCGGAAAGTACTTGATAAACCTTTGAGAGGACTTTAAATTTTTCTGTGGCAGTGGATTTTTCCTCATCCTCAACACGGTCTGGATGCACTTGAAGCGACAATTTGTAATAAGCTTTTTTTATCTCCTTAGGCAGTGCAGATTTCTCTAATTCGAGGAGCTTATAAATGTCTCGTTCACCAAAATACTCATCGCATAAATCTAATAAACCCATTGTGATAGATTTCTTTATATTTTGTATTTTGTATATTTAGCAAAAGCGCTAAAAATTGTATTTTGCAAAACAAAAAATTTAGAAAACAGTTGAAAGGAGATCAAAATACACAAATAGAATGCGCGCGGAAAGTAAACACAACAGGGTTGCTTTTTTGGAAATGGTGAAAATAACAAAAACCAGTCTCTGGTGAGTTTGAGAGCTTAAATATGTAACTATACTTCAATGGCGTTGAAAAATGGTTATGCACAGAAATACTGGGGCTCGCGGAGCCGGTGTTAGACCCACTAAGCGTGGCCGAAGTTGGCCGAAGCAGAAAAGTGTTCTGCCAATAAAAACCAAGGATCACTCGCCCCATTTGGGATGTTACCAGGCTCAATTTTACAAATAGGCTCACAAATAGTAACAATATTTTTTTAAGATCCAAGTTCATATTAAGGTTTTTTTGATATCGAAATTTTTCAAAAACGGTGAACGGATCTCTCTTTTTCTTTTTATTTTTCTTTGCTTGTCTAAAATACTGTTGTGCTTTTCTGAAATACCTTTCAGTATCTTTGTGTACATTAGACTTTGGCTAAAATACATTTGAATTACAGAAATCGGTAATTCTTTACGACCGCACGTAACTGCTAATACACGTCCAAAAATATCGGGAGAGGTATCAAAAGACGCGTTTTGACCTCTGTAACAAGAATCCGAATCCGGAAAAGAAATATTTTAGTTCAGTGAAAAGTTATTAACAAAAAACCAAAACATGACCCAGGTCAAATCCTGATATAGGGGTCCGATCCATGTTTTTTATGTGCAGAACACCTTTCCGCATTGGCGGCCTTCGGCCGCGCTTCAAAAAATAACCCCGGGCTACGCCATTCCAACTCCAGGTGGTTGCCAAAACCGTGGCTACCGCCACGGTGATGTCCTTCCGCGTGCCACTTTTTTCTCACAGGGTAGTGTGATTACAACAACCACATGAAAATGACAGAAAATTCTGAACTTTGATTGCAAATATCTCGCAAACTACTGAAAATATTGGTTTTCCGGATTTGGATTCTTGTTACAGAGGTCAAAACGCGTCTTTTGATACTTCTCCCGATATTTTTGGATGTGTATTAGCAGTTACGTGCGGTCGTAAAGAATTACCCAGAAATCAAACTAAAGTTTTGTGAAATACAATTCGAATATCTGCAACATGATCATGAGCTGAAATACATGCAAGATTTTCTGAAAAACAATTGCCAAAGATGTTCTAAAATTTCCTGCCAGCATCAATGGGTTGAATCACTCTATACGAAATGAGTTAAGTGGTATTTATAGACACATGACACATGACAGTTATTTAAACAATTTTCACGATTAAAAAACAGTTATCAAAATAGCAACGAACATTTAAGAGGCAATAATTCATATAGGACGTTCCACAGTCCATTAGGCGAGCGTAAGATTTTAAACACATTTTAGAAATTATATTGCAGTTATTTTTACATGAAAGGGATTTTTTTATTTATAAATTTACATACTATACTTTTAAGAATGCAATCAATTTAGTAAAATATAAATTTTCCAACATTGCCGACAACGTTTAGTTACAAAATATTTCTAATTTCTCCTCTCCAAATTAGCATCAGTTCGATATTGATGAGCTTACAGATGAAATGGGCGCGTCGTCTTCTTCCCCTTCAGTCCCATTTACCCCATCATCCACTTCCATAGGACTTTCACTAGATGTCATTTCGTGTTCAATACTATCTTCGTCGCCACTAGGAGTTGTCTCGTACTTTGTGCTGGGCGAAATTTTACCTATCTTTGATATAATGTTAAACTGCTCAAAGTGAGCTAAGGATGTGACAACAGCACGTGGAGGTACATTGAATAGGGGATGTGTTGGTAGAAGCTCATTTACAGGTTCCCCCAGAACTTGTGGATTAAGTGATGATTCGGAGTGTTGCGCAATAGATACACCGCTCAATGTGTAACACGTGTGGTAAAGATCTTGTGGCCTAATGATTGAAGATAAAAAGAAAAACAATAGTACTTAAAATTCAATATGTTGTTAGGATCGGTTTTCTAAGTACCCATGCATATTCGGGAGAACTGCGCCAACCTTTACCCAAAACTTTTTTTGTCGCTACGCTAAACATGCAAACTTTGTCACACATCTTTTACCACAATATTAAAGACAGCGTGACTTTTTTTAATACTTACGAACTCTAACCATCTAATCGATTTTGGTCGTCCAACATGTCGCTTCTTCTTCCTGCCAACAGGCGCTAATTGGAAACACCAGAAGGGCGCGAGTCGGTATCCACTTTGAAATAACTTTTAACTCGGATACCACTAGAGCCGCCTAATCAGATGTTGGCAGTGTCAAAGTGACTTATAAAAGAAGTAGTTTGCAAGACTGATTCAACATTGCCTTTTTGGTGTTAATTCTGGTTTCTGGTTAAACTCTGTAACTTACTGTTACGAAATCATGGCTGCCAACAGAAGCGCGGTTGCAAGGCGCAAGTGGCCTGACTCTTTGCGTGACGGCATATACATAAATCCAATGTATCCAGACCTAACCGCAATTTTGGTGTTACCAATAAAAATAAAATGTTACAGGAGGTTTTTTAGTTCAGAAAAATATAAAAAATTTCAGAGCAAAATGTTACTTAAAAAAATGTTAAGCCTTTGCTTTATTTTCGTAACGGTATTTATACAGTTGTAATATTTTGAGATAGTTTAAGACAAACAGGATATCAACATCTATCAAAGTACGGATTTTCAAAATTTTGTTGATTACACCAAAATTGCGGTTAGGGCTAGATATACGAATACTTTCAATTCAATGTGCCCTTGTTCACCGCTAAATATCTATTAATACCAATGTCGTAGGCATATGCCAGCAATTGCTATTCTCAAAAGTCAAATTAAAATTTGATGTGGTAATCGTACTTCATCCATATATTTGGGGTTTTAAGTGGTAAGTAAACGGCCAGACTGTACTAAATTTTGATATAAATTAAAAATCGGATCAGGACTGTCCGAAGTGCCCCAACCCCGGCTTAGAATATGCCCGCGGTAGGCATACCGGTCGTAAGAGGCGACCAATATGCACAAAGGTATGATGTGCAACTCGATGGTTGATCTACGGATATGATGCCTCCCACCTCTCATTACCCATCTTCTCTTTCCTTTCGGAAGGAGGGATGCCATGACCTAGAAGGTTGCACTGGTCATACCAAATCGCTCCCACGACAGTCGGGCAGTACCGCAAGGGAGTACCGGAGCGTACCGGATTCATATCCGGCCAAGGACTGTTATTTCGACAACACTCCCCAAAACCTTCGGCGAGTGATTTTGTTGTTAAAACAACAACAACAACAACAACAAGGACGATGCCCTGATAAATATATGTTATGCCACATTTTTCTACATTAAGATCACTTAAGTGATACATAATTTTGATCATAACTTACTTGCCAGGTTTGTCAATCAAACCACCATTCGCTTTTTGGCAGCATAGTAAAATATATTCTTGTAACGCGCTATTATCAAATAAAGCCTGTTTTAAAGATTCACCTGGAATGAAAGTAAGTTATTGAAATACGTGCGTAACATCTAAACAGCGATTAACTCAAAAAAGGCTAAGAACTAACGTCTAAGGAACGTCATATGTATATAGAAAACGAATTTTAGGCTTTTATCGGTAAGCGCTTGGTCTTAGAGACAACTCTAAGAATTACGTGTTTGATGTACCTTCTTGGCAAATTATGGCTTGAGTTATTGGTATTGTAGCGCCAACCCAAAAGGAATAACAACCATCGACTAGTTTATTTGTACGTCCTTGAAAGCCACCTTCGTATGCCATTTGGCGGTTCAGATTCCATTTCTTAAAAAAATATATATCACATTTACTTATTGGAAAGATTATTTACTTAATTAATACTTGCCAGTAATTGTTGTGTGTCACATTTATGTCCCTCATCGAGTAACGCCAGCGCTGCAATACCACAAAATGTATAACCGCCATGGGCCTCTAAATCTGGTGCCCCACCAAAGCCACCTTCGTAAGTTTGGCAACTGGCGATCCAATCCCCAGTTTTATCGAACAATTTATCTAACACATCTGCAGGCATATTTGTTAGCTTGGCACAAGAGACTGCACAATAAGCACCTCTGACATCTGTTTCACCATCAACGTGCAATCGAAATGAACCATCGGGTTCACGTACAGAAAATAAAAATTTAACTAATGAATCACGATCAATTGCACAATAAGCGCTCGGAGTGCCAATAATGCAAAGACTATTAACTGCAGCATATGTGGGCGCTAAGTGTGGATATTGACCGGGGCCACCGGCAAAACCGCCATCCGGATGGCGACACCTAAGAAAATGAAATTTCTATAAATGAGTGGTGATTACTTATGCCTTCTTATATTCACTTTATAAGGAACTGCACCACATGCTCCAGTGTATCTTCATCAAAAGTGAAGTTTAATAAATGTGCTGCTTGTAAAATCCAATATACATTCCATGGTCGGCTACTGTCTAGGCATTCGTAATTTGTAGGTAATCGCCGCAACATTGACTCCAAATAACGTTGGTGCTCTTCGCGATGAAATTTTGCCACCTTTGGTTCCAGGTACTGCATTTGTTGAAAGCGATTGTAACATTTTTCTATAGAATTCTCAGTTTTTTGCTACATAAGAACGGACGAAATTATGTTTTGGTTAAGGGCTGCACAGCGAACAGTGACATTAATGTCAAGATGGGCTCACCTGTTCGCGGGATGTTGTGGTTGAAATTCTTTCATCGTCAAATTTATAGCACTTCAGTAAAGTGTAATCTCGAAATGTGAACTCTTCTTCCATATCCATGTTTATTCAAAATTTTGTTGTGTTCCTTTATTGTGGAAATAGGCTAGCAAAAAATAATTTTTGCAAAAAAAAAAAAAAACAAAACAGATGACAGCGCAGAGTTGCTTTGTAGTGGAACATCACTCTAATTTACTTACGACCGTACGTAACTGATAATCCTCCAAAAATATCGAGAGAGGTATCAAAAGACGCGTTTTGACCTCTGTAACAAGAATCCGAATATTTTCAGTAGTTTGCGAGATATTTGCAATCAAAGTTCAGAATTTTCTGTCATTTTCATGTGGTTGTTGTAATCACAAATTACACTGCGAGAAAAGTGTGGGAAGCGCGGCCGCCTACGCGGAAAGGTGTTCTGTACACAAAAAACATGGATCGGGCCCCTATATCAGGATTTGACCTGGGTCATTTTTTGGTTTTTTGTTAATAACTTTTCACTGAACTAAAATATTTCTTTTCCGGATTCGGATTTTTGTTACAGAGGTCAAAACGCGTCCACTATGGTATTTTTAGCTAATTTATTAGTAGTTGAGTGCCAAAGAAACAAATACCCGATTTTGACTATAAACTCACAAATTAAAAAAACAAAATAGGTACATGTAAAATTTTTGGGTGTTTGTATGTTTGTCGAGTTGCTACAACCTGTTATCGTTGGATCATGATTGTAAATACCTGAAACAGAAATTGATACAAAACAACTGGGAAGCAAAATAAGTTTGTTACTATTAGTATGTAAATAGCCCCATACTCATGAAAAATAAAAAAAGGTTTATTAAGCTCGTACAGTGCAAAATTTGTATTGAAGTCCATTTTTTTAAGCTTATTAACGTTGCTAAAATTTACAATTGCAGCAAAATGAACATTTTTAGTCTTTGTGTGCTGTCGTACGTTATTGGAAATCAAGTTTTGGCCAGAATAGTTGTTAGCAAAGTTATTGTTCGCATTCCCAGACCGAAAGATATAGGACTCATATTTGGTATGTTTCAGCTATCGATCATTACATCAAATATTAATATAACTTTTTGCGAGTTGGCATCAACGATGATAGCTTCTTGTCAGAGTAACTCAAATATACTCTCATGTTAAATGCCGCCTAAAGTCTTTAGGCTTCCTAAAACTATCTCTGCTCATAATTTTTCCCTAAATAGATGTAACCGTTATCAATACCCCGAATAAAGGAAAAGAAACGTTGGAGTTTCGGATACGATCAGATGGAACTTGTTGTGTAAATTTGACTGAAAATACAGTTATGAAAAATGTAAAAATTATTTTATATGCAGTTTTTATACACAATACTCAGATGTCTCATGCATACTTATGTACAAATGTTTACAGGCTGGTCGTGTGGTAGGAGGTAACTTTGGCTACATAGAACCGGCCACCGCAGAAGTCGTTTCTTTAATTTATCCAACAGTGGTAAGAGAGAAAAATTGCTTTGCCATTTCCAGTATTTATAATATTTTACAATTCTACAAACACTGCAAGTCGCTATATAATCGTGTTGGATCGTGTCCAATCATTCTAACATCTGTAAATGCGCAGGGCACGGAGAAGCATCAGAGACATTTAATACATTTTGATACACGTTTTACGACGCTAGATCCTGAAGGCCATACACTCAGATCAAGTTAGAAAGACAACCCTATATTTAATAATCTCATTACATGTTTCCTGTACATTTTATTTGCATGGCAAGGACCCGATTATAAGGATTGCAAGAATTGGGATAAAGAATATCTGAAGAACTGTACACCCGTAAATTGTGAAGAACGGTATTTTGGAAAACGCAGTTTTTATAATAAAACTACCGAGCACTGTGATGAGGTGCCTCGGTGTGATAAGAAAAATATGGTACGATATTTTCAAATGAGATCCATCTGCTTTCCCCAATTTTAATTGTATAAATACACATATTTTAAAGCATTATAACTTTATTGACAATGTATGCGTGGATATGGATACATTTTTTACCAAAGAAGATCTGAGAAAGATAAAGAATGGAGAATTCGTTGACGAATATAAATATCAGGACGAGGAGCAGAAGGTAAGCAGGACTGATATATGTATATATGTATATGCAATCAAATAAAATTTCACCTCACCTCTGCCGCCTATTGGAAAGCGCCCTGCTTCAATATTGCTTAAAAAATTTGGCTGCACATTAGCTTAAGCAGTGTGTTTTGTCACGTGTTCCATGTGAAAACTGTCCGCTGTTATTTGAACTCCGTGCTCTATGGACCAATATTGCTTAAAAAATTTGGCTGCACATTAGCTTAAGCAGTGTGTTTTGTCACGTGTTCCATGTGAAAACTGTCCGCTGTTATTTGAACTCCGTGCTCAATGCACGTGGTAATGGGAAATAGAAGTAACTACAGAAAAATAATTTTAAAAAAATATTATGGGACGAGAAATTTTTACACATTTTTACTGTTCAATACTTTTCTTAATCACGCCTTACTTTTACTTTTTAAATTTTCAATAGCCAATCAAAAATAAGCTATGAAATGCAAGATACTCTTCAATCTTCAATTTATAGCAAAAACAACTTTTATAGGCACTCAAATTTCAATTCTTTCTGTTGCGAAAAATCATTACTTTATCTGATTGAATCGGAAAATAGTAGTTTTTCGGTGCACACAAAAAATGTAATTGGTCACCCTGTGATTTAAATTACCCAAATTGTTGCAATGTTCTTTTGCCGATAGGTAAACACGGCAAGGCGCAGAAAATTAAAATTTGTAGTGCTGATTTGGTTATAACATTGCGTTTTGGGTAATTTTGGGCGGCTTCGCATTGATAAAAGAACTGTAAAAATGCCTTTTTAAAAGCATGGAGCTATTAATAATATATTGCCCTGAAATCGTTAACGGCGCCGTGGCTTAGTTGGTTAAAGCGCCTGTCTAGTAAACAGGAGATCGTGAGTTCGAATCTCGCCGGGGCCTTGCATAGTAGATTGTGCTAAATTTATTTTACATTATTTTTCTATATTTTTTACACTAAAAAAATATTATGTACCAGTTGGTTGGGTCATTTTAAAAATGTAAATATATTTTTTTTTACAGAAAATGAAAAAAATGAAAGACAAATCATGTGACAAGAATGCCAAATCGATACATGAACGTTATGAACAACAACATGCGGCCACCAAACGTGCGGCCGATGCTTTCGATGAAGAATTCAGTCGTTATATGCATTCGAAATTTGTGGAACCGACTGGCTTGGATGATGAACCCATTACAAGGGGAAAAAAGTCAACATTAGCCAACAATAAAAACGATGACAGTAATAGTTATATACCATATTGGTTAAAGGGCGTGTTGGAGGGTTTAGTGGTAGTAAGTTATACATACATTGGCGCAAAACGCTTTTTCTTTAGAATAATTTGACATTTTTGTATGAAAAAGGTTGGTGCTATAATATTTTTGCAGGTTATCGCTACAGTTGCCATATATATGCTAATATGTTTTGTAATTTTTTTGATTGTCACTTGGATATCACGACGTCAATTTAAATGTAATACCAACGCTACTTGTGTACTACGTTCACCCGCTCCTTCGGATGCTGCTGATGAGCTATTAATAACGCCATCCAGCTTGTTATCACAGCGTTAAATGAAAATACATTTTTATGAGCTGACTCAGCTAAAAGTTAAGTAATTACATATGAAGGGCTCAGAAGCAAAAGTTTAAAGTTTACTGCCTTTTGAAAATTCTATGTAAAATCTGTGTAGGGCGTTTATTGTATGGGAAATACATGGTACTACAATGTCCGTAATGACTCGGATCTCTTTGCCAACAAAAAACAACATATTTCACTATACAAATATGGGTATAACTAAATTTTAAAAAAATGTCACTTAGGTCATTTTGGTTCCGAGCCCTTCATATGCAAATATGCACATACATATGTAATTTGTTCGAAATTTGAAGAGTCTTGAGGCTTAAGATCTGATTTTACTTCCTATGGAAAATATTTTGTTTCGAATTATGTATTGCATAATCATAATATTATATTTTTATTTATTCGATAATATTCTACACCATTTCCAGTTGTATTTTAGAAAGCGTCAACTGGACTTTAGAACAGATTTTAGATAGCGACTTGCGCAAAAGTCGATTGGATTTTTAAAAATTAAAAAACTTGAACGGATGCTCATTGGAAAATGTGAGGTATAGTCAATTTGGTTGTAGGAAACGTAAGTTGGTTTTTAGGAAACCTAACTTGAATTTACTTTCGAATATCCCTTTCTAAAATCTAACTGATGCTTTTCAAAATCCAGGTAACTCTTTCTAAACATTTTACTGGTAATGGTAAATGTAGTTTTTGATCATGTATGCTATATACATAAATATATTATAATGAGGTTATTGGGATTGGTTGTCAAAATCCTCGTTATTCGTTAATATGTACTTATATACATATGTATGTTAGATGTTAGTTTTACATGATTTAATTTTGAATTTATCGATCTCTAATAATAATAGATTTCCTTGTACTAAAATATGTATGTTCGATAGCATTTGATGTTTATAAAATTTGGTTGGTGTAAGTCTGGAATCCGTGACTATGTAGTATCACTAAGCTGTTAAGAAACACATTTTTTTTTTGCCAGGCGGAATATGTTGCGTTATGCTGTAAAAATAAGCTGTGCAAAATTTCACTCGAATTGGATAACTCTTAGAACTGGCGCGTTGCATTTGAAATTTTTAAAAACCATATGCACTCAGGTTGCAGCAGATCATATAAAAAACTTGATAGCCGTAAACTTGGTTCACATTTATTACGTGAAAAAACTTGCAGATTGCGATTCTAAAGACAGAATTAAATATTGCCTAAATATTTCATATAGGAATTAGGCGGTTGTTCATAATGAAATAATATCTAACATTTTAGGCATTTCTTCATTAAAATTGTTAGGTGATTCTTCAGAATGAAAGAAAGCCTAACAATCAGAAATGAAGAAACGCCTAATTAGGTATTTATTCATTTTTGATTGTTAGGCTTTCTTTCATTAACGTTAGGCGCTTTTTCATTTTGCTAAAAGTGTGATTTCTATTGCTATTATGCGTTTTTGAGTGATATGAATGCGCTAATAGGGGTGTCAAAATACGCGTTTGGACCTTGGTATCAATGATCCGAAGTCGAAATTTAATTTTTGTGTTTTAGTGAAAAGTTATCAACAAAAAACCGAAAATTGACTTAGGTCAGATCCCCAATTCGGGGCGTGATCCATGGTATTTATGTGCAGAACTCTCCGCATTGGCGGCCTTCGGCCGCGCTTCAAAAAATATCCCTGGGCTACGCCATTCCAACTCCGGGTGTGTGCCATAGCCGTGGCTACCGCCACGGTGATGTCCTTCAGCGAACGGTCCTTCTCTTCCCTTCGAAGGTTAAAAATTTCGCCAGGAGATGCTGGCTCTACTCAACATCCACTCTACTTTTGAAGTAGCTCCTGAAGAAATCCTAAACAAAATTTCAAAACAAACAAGAAAAATAAATATTATTTTGTACACGGCTAAAAGTTTTAGCCTAGATTTAAAACTTTTTGGGGCTGCATATACACCTAGACCAGTATGTCTGCGCTCAAAGTGTTGTTTGTTAAGAACTTTGTGGAAAATTCATGAAAATTCAAGAAACCTCGCAATATTCTCATCAAAATTTCTAACTTTTTAGTAAAAGTTTTTAAAATTGCTAAAATCGAGTAAATCTTCTAGCAGCTTAAGATTGGTATCACTACAATTGAACGAACTACAAAACTGCATACGCGAAAAAAATCTAAAATTTTACTAAAAAGTTAGAAATTTTGATGAAAATTTTTCGAGTTTTCTTAAATTTTCATGAATTTTCCACAAAGTTCTTAACTTTGAGTTGCAGTATTTTTATTGTGTTTTTACACATACTTTCATACAAAAATAATGAAATTAGTTAAAGTTAATTTTACTGGAAATTCCAAAAACCTTTTGAACGCAGACATACTGGTCAAGGTGTATGACCAAACCAAATTTGGTTTAGAATTAAATTGACGCCGTTTGTCATAGAAATGCGCCTAATAAAAATTATTTAAATTTTAAACCGAAAATGTTAACAATTTTTTATTTTTTTTAAATGTTAGGACTCGAACCGACGTGCCCCAAATCAGTGCGCAATGCTCTACCTAGTGAGATACCGCGCACCCATGAATTTTGTGCGAAAAGTACACATATTCGCTGTTTATCCTAGTAAAGTTTTAAAAAATTGAGAATTTTTGTAGGAAATTGAAAGAATTGGAAATTATTACCAAAATGATTAAAAATTGTGTAAACCAATGAATGGTTTAAAAGTTAGGCTGAAATTTTTAGGCGTGTAGAAAGAGAAAAATTTCAAATAAATAAAAGTATATATGTATATGTAATATGTAAAAATATAAATATGTATGTATTTACAGGTAATTCTTATTTAATGAGACTTTGGCTAAAACCCCCCCCCCCGAATTTTTTTCCTGGCTACGCGCCTGCTTTGAACTAGTTTAGTCATAGCTATTAGAATTAATTTATTATGTTCTTGCTAAACAATCAAAATTGTAGGACGTAGCACCCCAAAACTGTTGAGTAGAACTGAATGCATCGTTTCATTACTAATTTAAGATATCCCACATTTTGATAATTCGATCGGAGTTATCGACCAACATGAGGACCAGGATGATCCAAAATATGTGCTGCCAGGCGCTGGTTTCGTAGATATACTGATAAGTTCTAAGGCGCAACAAAGCGTGGCCGGGTTTTCTGACATCTCAAAAGAAACACCTCCCATAGGAGAGTTTCACGTCGCTTGAAGAGACGACGACGAGATATCGAACATTTACTTATCATCGGTGACCCTGCAAAACCGCGTAACGCACAAATGCAAAATCGCGTAAGTAACATTTGTGTCAAAAACTTTTATGGACCCACGATATGTAACCTCATCTTCCATCTCTCTTCTAGTTTTCCTTTCTCTCCCTCTTTCTTTCAAAGATCCCCTTACTTTTCTTATTTCTCTTTTTGTTCCTCTGCATTTTACCTTTATTCTTATCTTTCCCTTCCCTACCCTCCTAATTTTTTCCTCTTTCTATTTTTTTTCCTATTACTTTTCTTCCTATCATTCTCTTCCTTCTTACCTGCAACCCCTCCCTAAACCAAATGTTTTATGTCTAGTTTGATTTGGATAAATCTAGTTCAATTTATTCCTTGCAGATAGTGCAAATTGAATATAAAAATTGAGTTAAGTTGGGCCACGCCCCTTTTCTCACCGGGGGGCTAGAGACTAACATTACCTATGCAACTAAACAGCGGTGTTCTATTTCATTGAACTATGTTGATATCTGCATGCATCTCTTTTAGCTCATCATTAAATCTTCTTCGGTACTCGCTGTCTTTCAGAGATCTTTTATTTTCGAAAACTTCCAGCACGGTCACTTGAGAGGTTGTCAGCGTTTAAGATTATGCACCATACCCACCCAGTTTTGTTTCTCCTTTGGACTATTTTGGACTCCTATGTCGCAGTTTTTGGATAAGCAAGAAGAGCATGTTTTCGAGAACCTTAAAAAGTGAGCCGTTCACTCACCGGGACTGTCGCAGTTAAGTCCAAGTCTTTATTTGGTATATTCTGCTTGCTTCATTTCGTCTTATTACCTTTGAAATAAGCAGGTGACCGTTGGAGCTGCTAGCTTTACAAAAAAAGCCCTCGATCTGGATCTCGCATAAGTTGCTGATCATGCATTCTCCTAAATATGTCGTTTATACATTAATAACATAAACACATACCAGTGTACAGACATATTTACATGGGTTAATTACATGTGACATTTTCCTATGCTCGTACCCTTTTGACGGATGAATGTCACATTTCCTACACTAATTGTTGTCGTTTAATTAAAGTGCAATTTCTTGGAAATTCATTACCAGCTGAGGAGGAGCGCGAAATTGTAAAAGACGTTAATGAAAAATGTACCAACTACGCGCACCCATCCATTAATATGTATGAGTATGTCCTTTAAACGAGTTTGCAAAAATTAAGAGTAGGTGTTTTTGTTTCACTGAAATTGATCCACTGATCTTATCGTCCAATGTCCTTTGCATAATAATTATAAGTGGTTTCAGTTGCTCAATAAAGAAGGACTAAACAAATGTAAATGAATGGGCAGTGGAGGAGAAGAAACGGGTAAGTGCATTAGCAATTGAATGTGGCTAAGGGATGAGACTTTCGGGATGGAATAGGCTACATAACCTTCCAAAGTGTTGCCAAAACAGGTTTCGAAAAAAGTTAGTGAAATAAAATGGAATGGGTTGTTACTGGTGCAGTGAAATAACTCCCAAATGAAATAACTCCCATGAAATAACTCCCAATGAAAGAAGTCCCAATAAAAATGAAATAATTTCCAACTTTAATAAATGAAATAACTCCCAAAGAAGGAAATGAAATAACTCCCAATATTTGGCAGTTATTTCACAATGAAACCACAAGTCCCCAAAAAAATGAAATAACTCCCAAATGAAATAAGTCCAAAAAAAATGAAATAAATCCCAAATCAAAATTTGAAATGGTATATTTTTACAATATAATCAGTTACAATGAAATTTGAAAAATACAGGACAGCTTTGGACATGCGAATTAATGTCATTGAGGCATTTGGGTTTGAGATTCGACGAAGTAGTGCCGCAGGCGAAAATTTGACTTAGGTCAGATCCCCAATTCGGGGCGTGATCCATGGTATTTATGTGCAGAACTCCTTTCCTTATAGGCGGCCTTCGGCCGCGCTTCAAAAAATAACCCTGGGCTACGCCATTCCAACTCCGGGTGTGTGCCATAGCCGTGGCTACCGCCACGGTGATGTCTTTCCGCGTGCCACGTTTCCCACTTTTTGGGCTCAGCCTAATGTGCTATTACAACAACCACATGAAAATGACAGAAAATTGTGAACTTTAACTGCAAATAACTTTTGAACGGTTGAAAAAAATCTCATTTCAGATTCTAAATCTAGACGTGGGTAATCGTTTACGTGGGGTACCGAGCGCTAATACACAACCAAAAATGTTGAGATATGTATCAGGCGACGCGCTTTGGTCCCAGGAGCATGAATATGACTCCGCTGAACCAATATTTTTAGTAGTTTGCGAGATATTTGCCGTTAAAGTCATTTTCATGTGGTTATTGTAATCACATTACCCTGTGAGAAAAGAGTGGCACGCGGAAGGACATCACCGTGGCGGTAGCCACGGCTATGGCAACCACCCGGAGTTGGAATGGCGTAGCCCAGGGTTATTTTTTGAAGCGCGGCCGAAGGCCGCCAGTGCGGAAAGGAGTTCTGCACATAAATACCATTGATCACGCCCCGAATCGGGGATCTGACCTAAGCCAATCTCAGATTCATGATCATAAGTCGAAGGTGATAATGAAAAATTAAAATTTGGAATATAAAAAAAATGTACTGACTTTAGTTCCCTTTCTTAATGCGAATTAATGTCAATGACGCTTGTTCGCTAAAAATATGCCCAACAAAAATGAAATAACTCCCATTAAAAATGAAATAACTCCCAATGCCTGTATTACAAGCAATGAAGTAAGTCCCAAAAAATGAAATAACTCCCAATTTCCAAAAATTATGAAATAACTCCCAAAGATATTTTATTGGGGATTATTTCATTTGGGAGTTATTTCATTATGAAATAATTCCCAGTTAAAATTATGAAATAAGTCCCAATGAATTGGGAGCTATTTCATAATGAAATAAGTCCCAACTTGCATGGAAAATATTTGGGAGTTATTTCATTTTTTTGTTGGGAGTTATTTCATTTGGGAGTTATTTCACTGCACCGTTGTTACTTGGTCTAGCTCCATACAGAACCAAATCAATGTGACTAGAATGAATAGAAATTCAAATTGGCCAAATCGGATGATGCACCGCCCACATCAACAAATGACTATTAAGTAGATAATACATCTATAATGCCCACATTTGGTATGTAGATTAAAATTCTAGCAGTCAATTACAAGTTTTTTTATAAAGAGAATTTTAAAAATATTATTTATCATTAAGGACCACGCCCACTTTTTCTATACAAGTTTTTGAATTTATCATAGATGAATATAATCGTTGATGCGTTGGACTATTGCAGATACAGTTTAACTTTGAGCTTCCAGCAGATATACTTTGCCAGGTTATGAGGTCCTAACTTTCGTGGGGTATGTGCTCTCAGAGTGGTTTTGGGTTGGGCATCTCCCTCGCAATTAAGAAATGAAGAGAATTGTTCCCTCCATAACATAAGAACTCTATATATGTACATACGACGGTTAGGAGGTAAGCGTTATTGTCCCATCAGAAATTTGCCCAGGCCCACAAAACCTTCGTTATCCGGCGGATATTTTAGTAGAATTTTCGGGCATTTTTCTTAAGCTCACACTCACACCTTTCGACGGCACGTTTCTCTTACCTTATCTCATGACTCCAACTAACACCGCACCACGCGGCCCTTCGCAACATAGCTCGCTTCTCGCGGCCCTTCGCAACATAGCTCAATGGACATCGTCCTTCTTCTCCGTTGTATAGCGCCAGCACATATCATTCTTCCGGGTTCGCTACTCCCCTGTGAAAAAATCTTGTTCAATGTTTAATCGAATGTGCTTTTAAGAAGACCAAGATAAAACGCCTTGCGCTTCGAACTTAATGGGTTTATGTTGTTCCTTTTTTTGGCGCATTATTTCGTTTCAATTTAATCACATTTAATCTCATTATGTATTTTTTTTTGCAAATTTTGCTTTGAGTTTTTCCTTTTATGCTTTCACTGCCCTTTGTTGATGGAAGCTAATTTGGTTCTTAGTGTTGTTGTGCCGTTAAACAAAAATATATGACGAAGTTCCATTGGCTATTTTTATATGCATTTTTATGTTTTAATCAACTCCATTTGCTCGCTCGGCCTCCCGTCTGCAGTCGGTCCTATGGCGTAGTCTCTTCTACTCGGCAGTCACTCTGCTTTATTAACATCCGACTATTCGGTTATTGCGCTAAAGTTATTTGCCACAAAAGTGGTAAAATGGCAATGGTAATTAATCATTGGCCAACTTAATTTATGCCAGTCGTTTGCTGAATACTTTTCGGTTGCTAATTTACTTGGAGGGTTCACTTAAGTACTAACGCGGCACTGTCTGTAAATATATTTGTAGGCGGTCGGTGTAATGCGCGGTGGGCAGGTGACAGTTTTATGATGCCTAGCATTTGGAATGTGGAATGTAAATTTCGGAGGCTCGTGTGGATTGTGCCCAAGGCTTAAGACCAATTATGCCAATGATATTGTGGTATCGGCTTTAACTGTGACAGGCTGAGTGCGTTGCTCCCACGATTGATCCTTCATTGCACTGAGTGGGGAATAGAGATATAACGTCCTCCCTTTAGAACATGTGCGTATAAAGAAAGCACTTTGGACCAGATATCTGATGAGCTGAGCACAAGAATTAATAAGTACCTACATACTTATTCAGGCTTAGATCTTCCCAAGCCGGTGCGTACTGCAATCTTAACAGGGATGTACCACAGCGATGTTAATGTTAGAAGTGTTAACTTCACTCAGTACGGAAGGCGGAACAACTACAAATATTTGAAGACAGTTTTCGTTTTACTTTTTTTTTAGTCTTGTAGGAAGCGAAGTTTCTTCTGGAGGAACGTGGAGTGAGGCTTAGATTTAATCAGCGAGAGCAGTTCACAGGTTATGACATCATCCTAATCGAATAAAATCTTGGTTTTGACACAAATGTCTCTTATGCACCTTCTGATGGCGTATTTCCTCCTATATCAAAAGCTAATAATTTACTCGTTAAGTAATAAATTCCTTTGTCATTCCTCGCCAATAGAAGAGTTCACATTTTGTGGCAGGAAATAATTAATTTACCGAATTCCAATTAAAATTGCTTGTGCTCTCATTAAAAGCGCGTCAATGTTGCATCCAAATAGCCCAAATGCTACTTCCACTGGTCGTTTGTTGCAAACAAATATTGACTAAATGAGAAGAGGCGCAGGGCAGCGTAACCAATCGACGGATCGAAGCTAACGAGTATTGCGCCAACCCAAGTGCTATAAGAAGCTAAAAACAGTAGGAAAAAAAAATGTATTGCAAAACTTTGAATATTGTTTAACACAAAATAAAAATAAAATGAAAGCCTAAAATAAAAATAAAAAAACCAAAAAATACTGAAATAATGAAATCGCTTCGCACCATCTCAAATTGCTCATTAACATTTTGTGTATGCGATATCACTTTGGGAAATCTGCAGCCAGAAGCAAGCAATAGCTATAAGGTAACCAAAGAAACAACAAAAATGTACAGCTCTGCTGACTATGGCAAACTGTTGTTAACGAAATGACAACAAACAAAATCAAGCGAGTCAGCTACTGTTTGGCAGTTTAGCTTCTTGCACTGTGCACTGAGTTCTCCCAGCACCACCATGACGAAGATGCAACGCTGATGCAAGACATCAGCGTATCCGTTTGTAGGTTTATTTGTATTATGAGTATATCGAAAACGGTTGCAAGTAGCAAAGCTCAACAACGAACAACTCGACAACTGAGCTCTCGGATAACTTTTATTTAAGGAGTGATTGATTTGAGTCAGAAAATATCTTTAATCAATTTTGATTATTTGGCTTCGTTTCTATACAGTTCTTTTACTTTAACATGGTCTCTTTCGTCTTCTTTCTGCGGTCTCAATTATTAGTTTATTTGATTATACTATGATTAATCCCTTGCTGCTTTTTCCTTCACTTTTATCTTCGAACTTTTCTTTGATGCTGTTTCTCTTTGTTGTATTGCCCTTTTTTCTCTTTTTTCCCTTTTGCGTTCCCTTAGCCTAGTTTCTATTAAGTAATATTTTTTATTTTATTTTATTTTTTTATAATATTTTATTTTATTGTATTCTATTTCGTTTTATTTCATTTTATTTTACTTTATTTTATTTTATTTTATTTTAGTTTATTTTATTTTATTTTATTTTATTTTATTTTATTTTATTTTATTTTATTTTATTTTATTTTATTTTATTTTATTTTATTTTATTTTATTTTATTTTATTTTATTTTATTTTATTTTATTTTATTTTATTTTATTTTATTTTATTATTTTATTGTTCATTTAACTACTATTTTGGAGCACTGGTTGCTACATATCAATTGGCAAATATTACGAATAGAATGGAAGAGGAGCAAATGAAGCACTGCGACCTAAGAGAGAGACAAATGAAGAAACAGAGATTGTGGAGGGACATTAAAAAAGTAGGCGAATGGTTATTGAAGGTGTGAATGGTATCCCTATCTGAATGCACATACACACATATGTACATATATACTCATACATACGCATGTATGTATATAGTCTCCACGACTCATTTGGTTGCCTTTGGAAAATTTCTTCCTCTTCAAATGCTGCAAACTTTATTAGCGTACTTTCGTACGATTGTTTGTTTTTTTTTTCATTTCGGTCGTGATTTACCATTAAGTATTCACTTAAGACTTAGGGTCGTTTGTCGTCTTTTGGCACATCACACAGCCAAACACACAGCCACTAGCCAAAAGGATAGTTGTTAGCGTACGTCCGTTCATACCTCTATCTAGACGGTTAGTCTGCTTGCCTAGACTGTGGATTAGTTTTACTGAATGAAAATATGTATTTCTCAGCGAATAGCACTTCCACTTGTACTTACATACATACAAAAATAGTCAGATGTAAAGTTACATCTCAGCAACAGACTGTTGTAGTTTATTCTGCACTTGCAGCATTTGCCCATTTGTGGGATTTTCCTGATGTCGATGCGCATACGCTGCTCTGAACTGCCACGCTAGCCATTTGGGTGCCTGCCGTCAAGTTGCCTGCAGCATAGCCCAGTTTGTGTGCAGCTGTTACTTTGGCTACGTATTTTGGTAGCACTGCGATTTATGTTAAATAACGTCGTCCAATGTTTATTACATAAAAATGCCAATTGCCATGGCACTCATCTGGTGCATAACTTATAACACATACGATGGTGGATGAATTGATACGAGTAGGAAAATTACTAAGAATGGATGGTAATTGAAATTTGGATAGCAAACCAAAGGAAGTGATTACATTTGAAGAGTTATGGCACAAAACTAAATTTCCGAGCAATCCGATATGTGGAAGCCGCATCTACGATTGATCTGAAATGGTAAGTTCAGACAAATAAATAATATTTTATAAAGTGGGCCAAACTTCATCCAGATATCTCTAAAACTGACGGACTCTCTTGTATCTAAGCAGACCGATGGAAATGGGTAAAACGACGGAGTTCTAACCCTCTGGGACCACCAATTTTCGTCAATCGGTCGATATATTTTCATCGATTAGGGTAGCAAGTTCCTACTTATCTACTTAGCACCTTTTGTGAGTCTGTTATCTGGACACCATTTGTTCCTGCAGGAATGAAACTTTCCGTTATTTGTCTTGTTTTTTGGTCAAACATCCAGCCATTATTTCTATAAGCCAGAAGTTACATATTTCATCGAATTATTGATTGACCCTCATATAAAACATGACGTTGAAAGTTTGCTGATTCATCCCATCCAACTCGTCCACTCGTCTTTCCGTACAAAATGCGAGTGGGAATTTGGTACCTGCAGCAGGAACAAGAATCGTCGTTGTCGTTTCAACATCAGATTTCTTAATTTAATTGGCTTTATGCTACTTTTGCATTTCTTCGTACACCCTACAGCTGAAAAGATCGTTCTAATTGGTACAGCTTGGTTGTTTGTCACCATAGACTAATCCAAAAAGTAACTAGTGTGCAAACTATTGATTGTTTGTGGCAGCTCCACGATTTATTTTCAGCTATAATCTAGCGATCAATTTTAAAAATCATTTTAAACGAATATCGATAAAAATTTGTTTGGATATCAAAATCGATAATATGTTTAGTCAATTTAATGATTACAAAAGCTGATAAAAACATCACCGATATCATGATTCGCGATTGTTGATCTACATAAATGACTCTCCGTGCCTGTAGAGTTGGTTTTTTTATTATATACCGTATTTTGTCGATTTTCAGTTGGGTGAGTCATGCAGAAAAATAAACGAAAAATCTTATCTAAGGGTCGGGCTATTCAAGTTTTCCCAGTCAACTTTGGTAGTTTATTTGACATATCGAAAAACGTTTTATGGAACATTCAACCAATTTTTTCAGACAAGGTGACTAGAAGCTCCTCAGCTCAGTACAGCGTTGTCGACTGTGACTAATCGCAACTTATCTAATATGCAGTTTATCCATTCCTAATCCAAATACTATTCGCCAACCGATTGTAGGTGATCCGCAATGTGCCCATACCATACCTTTTTGAAATCGTCATCCTAAATTTTTATAGACAAACTGTCTACTCTGGCATTCCGTAGCATTACAGAATTTATCTTATTCGCGAATTTCTTGTTTTCTTGCACTTTTGCTGGCGCGCTGCCGATATTTTCACTTCTATATATGTACATATGTACCTATATGTTATTTTAATTTTGTTGTTGTTTGCATTTTAGTTTTGATGGTATTTAGCTTGGCGACTCTTCGCTGTGGCTTGGTGTTGATATTTGGTAAGTTCGCGGGTCTTATGTCAGTTCAAATTAAAACACATATTCGCGAAGCCCACAAATAGGCTGATATCATCTTCATGTGACTGGCATTCGTACTCGTTGTCTGACTGCTGTTGTTGCTGCTTGTGGATCTTTGCTTTGACTACTGTTTTGCACGGAGTTTTTACTTTGGTTGTGTTCCAATGTACCAACAACATTTGTTGGGTTAATAACTTTTGCTTGGCAACTGTTGTTGCATTTTGTTGTGAATATTTTTAGGCTTTTTTATACTCAGCTGACCATAGCTCCAAAGTATATTAATTTTATTCGGGTAACAGGAGGTCGTAACGGCATAAACGAGTCAAGACAGATAGCGACTCATGTTTATGGAGAGAAAATAAATTTATTGAGCGATGACTAGAGCAAATTTAGAAATATCTTATTGAAATTTGCGACCCAGCTACCTTTTCACTCATCTTCCATCGCTATTTAAAATGAACGAAATCGGATGATAGTCAAATTTTTTTAGATTATACATATACATACATACATATGTATGCATATGTATGTACCTTTAATGAGCAGATTCGATGTGTTAGTTGAGTAGTGGGCTAGAGTTGTGAAAGCGAACTCAGGAAGTTCAGAAGGCGATACCAGATCATTTTGATGCCAACTATACATACTAAGAGTGTGCCAGTTCGCTTGGAGACATTGAAAAAAACAAAAGGTCTTTGGACGAAACATTTGTTCCTAAGTAGTTTTTGAAATTTGGCATCATCAACAATTTTGGTACGAGTACCCTCTAATTTTCAAAGTAAGCACCTCGAGATACCACAAAATTAGTCAGCGTAGTGTGTATTTTTGAATATTTTTTCGATTATTTTTGTATATTTGATTTGACTCTTGTTCGGGATAGTTGCTGCGTTATTATCCGTTTTTATAAGCCCAAAACGTTATTGAAATGTACGGGAATGGTTCTAAACTCAAGCACGAAATGTTCTCAAAATGAAGCCAAAATGTTTTCAAAAGAAGAAGAAAATGTTAATAAAATGAACCCAATAAGTTCTCAAAACATGCTATGAACGTACTAAAAATAAAGCAAAATGGTTTTAAAATTTGTCCAAAATATTCATTAATCAAGCCCCAAATGTTCATGAAATACGATAGGTGTGCTTGTAAAATCCGTTATCAAAACAAGACCAGCGTTCACGAGTTTAGTCAATACGTACTTAACAGACTTTCGTGAACGAATGTTCTCAGTTTTGAACTTGTTGCGTTCGTCTTAGAACGATTTTTTTTTGAGTGTAATTTTTTTCAGCTTAAATAATAGAATAATCAAATTCAGACACTGATCCGCGGATTGTTGGAATCCAGAAAGAATTCCTTCCCGTGACGTAATGCCTAACGTTGGACCCACGGGGTGTGGATATGATCAGGTTCAGCATAGTTTCATTTGGGCACATACAATGTCCAAGAAAATAAAATTGATAATCTTTAAGATCTAGGTATCTAGGATAATTTTCTTTAATAAATAAACAGAATATGTATGTATGTATGTATATCTGCATTGTAGCTATGTTTGTAAGTTGTATTCACAAGTTTTGTGGAAGCTCATTGCTTAGGGCGTATTTTAAAAATTAATGACGCCTTTTGTGTTTGAATTACGAGCCATGACTGAGCTCGCTAATTTCTGATGTATTCATAAAGAAAACTGCCATCACTCACATTTAAATACAATTCATACATATGTATGTAAGTATATACAAACATTTCTACAACTGCATGCACCTCGGTATGTTTAACGGCCCCCAAGCCACTTAATGGGTAACCAAGGTAAGCAGAGCGATCATTTTGATAATTTCCATACTAATTAATTTCAGCAGGACATGGCCAATAATACCAGGTCGCATCTAAGTAGGGGCTATACCATTGCTCAGGGCATTGCAAGTGAAGGTACACCGATGCACATTTTGAACCCTAACCCTTTGCACTAAACATCACAAACTACGAAAGTATGTACATATGTAGTTAATAAATTTTTGTTTTTGTTATTTGCTTGCAAATTTGACTATAATTGTTTGCTATTGTTTTTCTTGTTGTGCTTGCGTTTTTCTGCCAAGAAGCGATTATGCTAATTGACAGGCTGAGCAAGGCCATCACTCGTGCAAACACGACACGAAAAATTTGGCCCGAAATATGAAGGGCGAACGAGCAAGCGAACAACAAGAAAGCTATGCAATGTGCAAATGCTGGATTGTTGTTGTTGCTTACTTGGACTATAGTTGACCCAAAAAAGAGCCACACAAATCTTCCATCAAAAGTGTGGCGGCAACAGCAACTAAAAGAAAAATAAGAAATTAAAGTCATCGATTTTGGAATAAAGTGGACACGATTACACAGGCAACATGCAAAATTTGCAGCAAGAACAAGAACAAAAACAAAAAACAAGGGAAAATTATTTGATTGTAAGTTTCAGCTGGCATCTGCAATTAGAAATGTAAATATTTTGATACGAAATGAGTGCAACTTAAACTTTAGCCCGGTCGCGGGAGGTTTTTAAAAAATATCCTCACTAAACCGTTGCTTCAAATGATGAGTCAATTATTTGGCAGCATGACTGCTTGGCAAACAAAAACTGAACTGACTTTCTTTATTATTCATCTTTTATACAATCTCATGCTTAAGCCTAGATACAATATTTAAGCCCAACTTCTAGGAACGGAAATGCGATAAATAATATGTTACTTAAATTCCTATTTCCAAAGAAAGCGGACCATATGTGTCAAGCGACATATTTGACACATTAGCTTAGAAGTGTAATTGTTTACATTATAGGTAAGTGGCATGGGCCAATGCGTAGAAGTATATATGTTTACATTATGGGTAAGTGCTATGTGTAAGTGGTGGCGTTAACTCCCCCACCTCTAAATCGAAGCGTCCCGTCTTCGAATACAAAGCGGTTAAATGATTTATTTGATTGGACAACTTCAATAGAGTTTCTTCTTTTTCTTTTGAATTTTTTAATTTCATTTTAATATTAATGTGTACGATTAATTTATAAATTAAATATGTAGTTATTGTTATCAATAGTAAAATAGTAAATGACCACCAAAAAGGATTTCTTTTTATTTCCTGCCTTATTGGGTTAAGTACATTGAAATTGTCCAACCTCAAATCTACATTTTTCGTTTCGACATATTCTTTAACAAAAAATGGTTTAAATTTTCCTTCTTTTAAATAGTTCAAAATTTTTCCTGTTGGGTTTTCATATTTTTTATTGTCGATTATTACATTATCTTGAAAAGTTATCAAATATACCCCATCTATTGTTTGATTATTAACTTTATGTTTTCCTGATGCTATTACTGCACCGTCTTTTACAATTTTTACTGACTCGTTTTTTTCATTTATTTTTGTGCAATTAGCATGTTTGTTATTTAACATATCAGACAAACATGTGTTATTCTCTTTTATCATACAAAATGCATCATTTAATTCTTTTTTACAAAATTCAACTGAATAAAATTTTTCATTACATTTTATTATTTCATTTTCTATTACTAACTTTCCATCTTTTTGCGCTACGGCCATTGCTTTAAATAATTTGCATATGTTCTTTACTTTTGGATACTTAATGTAAATAACTATTAAATTGTTTTTTTGTATAATTTTGAATTCTGAAACATCTACAAGATCTGATATTGTTACATTTACTCTTTCTTCGCTTATTATCTCCTTTATTTCTGCCATATCCTACTTTTGACAACGTAATGGTTTCCACTGTGTTTTCAAGTTCAGTGATTATTAATTTATTTCTTTGTCTTAAAACAGTTTTTTCATTGGAACTGCCTTGTATTTGCTTTAATATTTTGGTTAGTTCTGTGATTGTTTTAAACATTTGTGAATTTGTTGTAAACTGCCTATTATTATTTTCTATAAGATCATTTACTTTATTTGTGATCTGCATAAAATCATCATGGTCAGGTGTACCCGAAATCCATTTCCAAACTGTACCGAGTTCATTTATTCCTCTTTTCGACCTACTATTATCAACTTTTAATTGTTTCAGTAATGTTTCTATCATTTGCATTTCATAAGCATAATCTGCACTTGAACTGTCAATTGATATTGTTTCTCTATTGATTTTATAATTTTCTACGATATTTTCAAATAACGATAAATTTGTTAAATGGTATATTGATCCATAGCATTCAAAAATTGCTGCATCTTCTTCTTCCACAAGTATATAGTTTTCTCTTGTGTAATCTATTATATCTGACGTGGTAATGGTGATATAAAATAATATCACCGAAATCTGTATAAATTTTTCCATTCTTCCTACAAAACGATAAAATTAAACTTTAATATTGTCTTTATGAATTATTCTGTTTCTGCTTTGTATTTTAACTTTATTTCCCAAATCTTCTACTACTATTTGTCTTTTGTATTTGGGGTTTAATTTATTTCTTTCCCCATGTATTTTTTCGTATATAATTTCCCCTTTGTGATAACTTTTTTGTAGCCTTTTTTTGTTATGATAATCCAGCATTTTTCCTTGAGCTTTTTCCAATATGTCCCTAACATTTTCATGAGCCTCTTTATTAAACAAAATATTATAAGGTTGTTTACCTGTTACCGAATGTATCGTTTTATTATACTGCTGAACCGCTCTCATAATTGATTCAAAATTACTTATTAAACTATGTTCTTGCTTCAAACATCGAGACATTTCTATTAGTGTTGAATGAACCCTCTCTATTTGTCCATTGCTTGTACTATGACGTGGTGTACAATAATAAATCTGTATGTTAAACCTTTCCATCAAGGATTTGAACTGTATTGTGCTAAAACCTGGTTCATTATCTATAACTATACTCCTAACATCTGGAAATGTTTGTAAAAGTTCTAAAACTTTATCTTCCAAGTTCGATTTATCTTCAATATATCTTACAACTAAATATTTAGAATAAGAATCGATACACGTAATAAATTTTAACTTTTGTGCGAAAAAAATGTCCATATGGAGTTGCTCTCCT
The DNA here is from genome assembly GCA_951509765.1 of Sphenella marginata. NCBI lineage: Eukaryota > Metazoa > Arthropoda > Insecta > Diptera > Tephritidae > Sphenella > Sphenella marginata. Next base: position 24,440,656 of record OX608079.1, read on the forward strand.
TCTTTTTCCGGGATAGGTGCCTCTCCTATCGGAATTAATTTGGGGTGCCTTTCGTATTTATTACTATTGCAAATTTTACAATTTTTCGCATATTGCTTAAATTGTTTAACCATTAATGGCCAGTAATATTGATTCTTTATTTGAGCCAGATTTTCCCTATAGTTCCTATGTGCCCTATTATGCGTCTGTTCAATAATTGCTCCCTGATCCTCTCTATTAGGAACATCATTAGCGAATAACTTTGTATATAAAAATTTTATTGTTGGAAATGTTTCCCTTAAAATGTTTTTTATTTCATAAAGCACTTCGGGCGTGCAGTGTATTCCCGTAACTATTTTTGGATTTACGTATTCCTTTAAAACGCCTATTATATTTCCTGGTATGTCATATTCAATTAAGAATCGTTTATTATTGAAATTAGAAATTGTCTCTAAGACAGTTATTCTTGCGCCGTTATCTATTAATATTTGTTGTTTAAAATGATTTAATGGTTTTTTTGTTTCATGAATCTGATACTCATCGCTGCTTTCTGCAGAATGTTGAGTATTTACGATTGAATCACTTGAGCGGCTTGACTCTTCAGAACTAGTTAAATTATTCAGTATCTGCCTTGATAGTGCGTCAGCAACGACATTTGTCGCCCCTGGTTTGTAAATTATTTTTGGCGAAAATTCTTCTATAAATGCTCTCCATCTTTTAATTTTAATATTCGGATTTCTTTCAGAAATCGCAAACGATAGAGGCTGATGGTCGGTGTGTATTTCCAAGTCATTCACACCGTAAAGGTAATTTCGTAGGGCCTTTAAAGCCCACACTATAGCAAACAATTCCTTCTCATTGGTTGCATAATTTAATTCAGTAGAATTCAATGTTTTTGAAATAAATATAATGGGTTTACCTTCCTGTGATAACACAGCCCCCAAAGCAACATTTGACGCATCTGTAGTCAAAACAAATTTTTTATTATAATCAGGTTGAGTTAATTCCACCTGTTGAGACAACAAACCTTTCAACTTTTCACAAGCAGCCACTCCCTCCTGATCGAGATTAACATCCTTCTTTTTTGATAGATATTGGGAAATTCTTCCATTCTCCCCTTGCAAATGCTTAGTTAATGGCTTTGATACTACAGCGTAGTTTTCTATAAATTTCCTGTCAATCCCAAAAATCCTCGCAATTGACGTAATGTTTTTGGTATTGGATAATTCTGTATAGCCTCAATCTTTTTTGGATCAGTTTTGATAATGTTATTTGCTACAACATATCCCAAAAATTCCACCTCCTTTTGATAAAACTTTGACTTCTCAGAAGATATTTTCATATTTGCCCCCTTTAGTATGTCGATCACCAAACTTAAATGTTTTTTGTGATCATCCAAACTTTGTGAAAAAATTATAACATCATCAACATAAACATGACAAAATTTTCCTATATATTTTCTTAGTACATTATCCATAGCCCTTTGAAAAATACTCGGTGCATTTTTCAATCCAAATGGCATTCTTAAAAATTCATATTTTCCATTATTCACAGAGAATGCCGTCTTCTCTATATCGTCTTCTTTCATTAATATTTGATAAAACCCAGACTCCAAGTCAATTGTAGAAAAGTATTTTGATTTTCCCAAATTTGAAAGTATTATTTCCGGGTTTGGCATCGGGTATCTATCCGACGTAGTTTTCTCATTAATTTTTTTGAAGTCGATGACTAACCTCAGCTTCGGACTTCCGTCATCATTTATCCCTTTCTTTGGAACCACCCATACTGGAGAATTGTATGGACTTTTGCTTTCCCTAATTATTCCCTTTCTCAACAAATTCTGAATTTCATCATTCACAAAACCGTTCACCGACATTGGATAAGGATATTGTTTGGACCAAATTGGCCTTTCCTCAATTGTTCGAATCTCTGCCTTAACATCCGTACGAAACGGTAAATCTAGATTCACATCACTATGCGTCGTCAAAATTTCATCACTTATTTCTTTCTGCAAGCTCTCAATTAATTCTTTTTCCTTATTTGCTCTGAAGGCTATCCGTGAAGATCCCTCATTTAATATATTATTTAATACGTTCCTATTTTTAGAAACATCTTTGTTTTTTGTTCTGGTATTTATCCCAGTCGAATTTTCAACAGTTATTTCTTCCGGAATCTTTTTAAACTTCCTTTTTAATTTCTTAGTTTTAGTTTCATTGTTTTCAAATGTTTCATTTTCCGAAATATCTTCTAGCACAGATTTATTCTTTATCTTGCCGGTATTACCTTCGGCTGGCGCCTTAGGACTCTTTTGTCCCAAGGGGTTCAAATTATTTTTAAAACTTTTCCTCACATATTCATTTTGAATTTTTTCTTTCGGTTGGCCGGCATTATCATCGGCAGGCGCCTTAGGACTCTTTTGTCCCAAGGGGTTCAAATTATTTTTAAAACTTTTCCTCACATATTCATTTTGAATTTTTTCTTTCGGTTGGCCGGTATTATCATCGGCAGGCGCCTTAGGACTCTTTTGTCCCAAGGGGTTTAATTTAACATCATTTAAAAAGTGTATTTTTTCTGTTTTTTCATTTCCATAAATCAACACACGATTGGGAATATCAATTTTGGCTCCGATCCTGTTTAGGAAATTGATTCCAATTAAAAGATCGCAATCCAAATTTTCAATCTCATAAAATCGTTCCTGAACGCCAAATAAATTGATATTATGGAAATATTGGATGATGGTCGAACCATGAATAGTTCTTACCCTCTTCTTAATGGCTAAAATGTTTTTATTAATGTATATTCCCGCCCGTATATATGAACTGGTTGCCCCCGTATCTATCAATATTCTGAAGATTTGCCCCGTCCTCGTATCAGACTTAACAATATAAGGCAAATCATTATTTACTCTAAAAAATGGCTCTCATTTAAATTATTAATCCTTTGTACCTTCTGTTGGGGCTGAGTGCTGATTTGCACACTCTCATTAGCTCTTTTAGGTATACCAGTTTGACGATAATTTGGTTGCCAACTATTCCTACTGACGCGTGCTTGCGGCTGACTTGCCTGTACCTGATTAGGTCTATTTAACACCTGCACAGATGGGTCAACGTCCATTGGTTCCGGACGATTCAGAAAGGTATCATTCCCCTGGGTATTTCTTTGCGGATACCTCAAATTATTTTGAAAATCCGAAGTCCTCCGATTTGCTTGTGGGGGACCTCGTGGGTTAATGGTTTGGTTATTTTTATAAAAATGCAACGCAAACTGCGCGCGCATTTGATTCGAATGTAACTCTTGCGCTTTAGCAAGAGCGTTTGGCAAGTCGCTAGGTGCCAATGTGAACAGAACTTGATCCAATGGTGGATTAAGCCCCGTTATAAACGTGCGAAGAGCTGTTTCCCTATTTTTTACGTTTAATTCTTTTGTTATGGCCGAATTGGTGCCATGAGTCATTATTGTTTTGTTAATTAATAAAGTTAACTTTTTGTTAACTTCGTTATAAAATTCAATCAATGTCCTAGGACCCTGTCTGAGGACACTCATCTCCTGCTCTATTATGTGACAAGGTCTCTTGTCAGCATACGCGAAATCTAAACGGCTCAAAATTGCGTCCAAATTCAGAACCGTCCCGTGGTTTGTCAAAATATCATTTGCATCCTGAGTTATTTTATTTCGCAGAATGGTCAAGGCAGCGAAGTACTTCCTGCCGCCTCTGGTATATAACGACATTGAGTTATTAGCGGCCTCACGCCAACTAACGTAATTATTTATTTTCCCTTTAAACTCTGGGAGGGATTTGATGACGTCTAAACTCTCTCCGCAATCTATATTTTCATCAGTGTTGCCAGAATTTTTTCGAGCAATCCGGCTAGATCGAGAAAAAAAAACGGCTAAAAACGGCTAAAAAAAATAATTTCGGCGAGAAAAATTACAATTTTGGCCGAAAAAACGGCTAAAAGACTTATAGACTTAATTGTATATGTTTGAGCATTATTGAATAAATTGAGTGAAATTTTATAGATCAATTGACTGATTGTAGCAGACAACGAAGGACCAACAAAAAGCAAGAGGACACTGTTGGTGGATGTTACCACATCGTCAGTAGATAGCTGTTATTTTCCATAGAGCTAGTGCTAGAAGAGTGCGCTTTGCCGACCAGGTACACAGATGGTTGGCGTCGCATCGTGGGGCCACACCATACGCCGAGCAAACATTACACATGTCAGTGTTAAGTCTGACATCAGGTGGTACTTTTCGCTGGAGGAAGACATTGGCCGCCCCGGAACTGACAAAGAAGTTTACAGAGTATGAGTGGGTGCTGTGGAGTGGCCGCCGGTGCACGTTTGGATATAATGGCAAAGTCAAAGCCATTACCTTAGTTTTAATTTTGTTAGTAATATTGTTTGGTGTTTTGAATGCTAGTCCAATTTGTAATTGTTTACAACCGGTGCCGATGCTAATGCGCGTCCAAAAATATTAGATCTCCGTAGGCGGATTCACATTCCTCGCATCGAAAAGCGTCTTTTGATATCCCTCCCTACATTTTTGGACAAATATTAGTACTCGCCACCAGTCGCAAACAATTACCCTGCAAACATATCAAAAAACATCATTAGAGCACAAAAACAAAATATAGCGAGCGGGAATTAATCGTAAATTGTTTGCAAAATAACAAACAAGCATTTATACGCCAACAAAATTCCAACGTAGAAAAACGGAGCTACGATCGAAGTGCAGAATTAGCAGAATTGGAAGTTTCGAAGTTGAACGTAGCGGAATTGAAACGCAGAATACCAAAGTTGCCAAGCGGAGAAATTTTCGATCCAAGTCGAAATGCAGAATAGGGGTGATTAAGTTATTTGTACTCTTTGTTTGTACCGCTAAAGCTAACAGTTTTAAGTCAAATTTTCACATGTTTTATTCGTTGTTTTGTCATTAAAACAAATGATATAAATATTTTACAATGTAAAGGAGTGTTTCTCATGTAGCCTTAAATATAAAAGTTCACTCTAAACAAAAATTTTGTTTAAAAAATTTAGATGAATTTTAAGGTTTACTTGAGAAAATGCCTCCAATTTCATAACAATAAAAAAAAGTTTCTTATACAGATGCTTTGCATCCTAATATACAGAGCTATAATAGTTCAACAATTCAAATCTGTATTTTTTAAAATAGCTTCAATATGAAGCTTACATTTACATATATTTGTTATATCTATTACATAGATGTGCTTATATAAAAGGTACAACGAGCAAAATTTTAAGCAGAGCTTACTGTTTTAAAAATAATGTGACTTAATGAAAAGTCGCAATAAAATAACGCATCAGGTAACGAATATATTTTAAGTAACATATACTTTCATGGCATAAAATGAAAAAAAAAAATTAATAAATTTGTGGGAAATGTACATATATATGTACATACATTTTACAATATTTCTATACCACAATTTTCTATATCTTGCTCTGAACTATCATAAATGCTAGAGTTATTCATAAGCGTAACGAGATCTTTAGTTATTATGAAGTCATGACAGCACTTATTTTCCCTTTTGAGTCCATATCTTACATACAAAATTGAATTTAGCATTTTTTCAGTAATTCTATTACGCTGCTTTGTTTTTTCATGGTGGCAATACTAAAAAGGCAATACTAAAAATTCAAACACAAATATAGCAAGAGCAGCAAAAGGATTTTCCCCTAAAGCATTTTTATACGCCCGAACTTGTGTCCAAAATTCTACAGTGGAACCCACGACTTCCCATTCATTCACATGTAATTGTTTGTTACATTGGCAAAAAAACTAAAAACGGCTAAAACGGCTAAAAAAATATAAAAAAACGGCTAAAAAACGGCTAGCGGCTAGATTCAAATTTTCCCGGCTAAATGGAAAAAAAAACGGCTAGATCTAGCCGGAAAACGGCTAAAATGGCAACACTGATTTTCATCTATTGTTTCTACAGTATATTCAGTTACACCATTCGAGGTGCTTAAGCTTTGCAATTGGCGTTTAACCTGCTCCAATTCAGTGCGAAGTGAAGCAGTGCTAGCCGCTATAAGCCTTGATACGACATCCATATTGGATGCGTTATTTCCCCCACTATTAGTTATAGACATCCCTGCAAGTTTATCTAATAATCCTTCCACTGTCACGATGTCTACAAAAATTTATTTATTTATAATCTTTTATTCTTCGGGCAGTCACTCTTTTTATGGTTTTCGTTACACCTTTCACAATGATATAATCTTTCGTATCCTAATCTACTGGGACCGTTTCCCATTAATTGCTCTTAATATACTTATTCTAAAAGAGGTTTTTCAGTGAAATTTCCTTGTTAGTATAGGAGCTGCATTGAATAATGAACACACCTGCTGTAACCTTGAGAATGAGTTATCCACAACTTCACGATTCACTTCCTTGACAGTTTTATGATACTTGCTTGTGCGTTAAAACGATGTATTTTTCCTTGCGTTGGTTTGTGTTTTTGTTTTTATTTTTTTGAGTAACAGTGACTTGTGTCTCTTTTTGTTAAATGTTAAAAACAATTTTGTTTTCACTTTTCTCGCATTACTTTGGCGATACTTGTTTGTATGTTTTTTTTCGTAACAGAGATTTTTGTCTCTTTAAATGTTAGGGAAAAAATTTTATTTCACTTTTCTCGCATTACTTTGGCGATACTTGTTTGTATGTTTTTTTCGTAACAGAGATTTTTGTCTCTTTAAATGTTAGAAAATAAAAATTTTGTTTTCACTTTTCTCGCATTACTTTCGCGATACTTGTTTGTATGTTTTTTTCGTAACAGAGATTTTTGTCTCTTTAAATGTTAGAAAATAAAAATTTGTTTTCACTTTTCTCGCATTACTTTCGCGATACTTGTTTGTATGTCTTTTCAGCAACAGAGATTCTTGTCTCTTTAAATGTTACCGAAAATTTTTATTTTTTTGGTTTTGGTCCACCAGAGATTTTTACTAGTCTCCTGGCAGGATCGCCACTTAAACTTTAGCCCGGTCGCGGGAGGTTTTTAAAAAATATCCTCACTAAACCGTTGCTTCAAATGATGAGTCAATTATTTGGCAGCATGACTGCTTGGCAAACAAAAACTGAACTGACTTTCTTTATTATTCATCTTTTATACAATCTCATGCTTAAGCCTAGATACAATATTTAAGCCCAACTTCTAGGAACGGAAATGCGATAAATAATATGTTACTTAAATTCCTATTTCCAAAGAAAGCGGACCATATGTGTCAAGCGACATATTTGACACATTAGCTTAGAAGTGTAATTGTTTACATTATAGGTAAGTGGCATGGGCCAATGCGTAGAAGTATATATGTTTACATTATGGGTAAGTGCTATGTGTAAGTGGTGGCGTTAACTTGCACGTCAATTGGTAGCGAACTGAAAAGCGGAGTTAAGTTGGGAAGGCGCCGTTATTATTATTTTTTTTGTCATGAACCAGCGATTCAAACTGCGATTATCGAAGGAAATTTAACGAAGAGCTTTGATCGGATATGATCATAGTTCAGTGATTTGAAGCTGGCGATGGAACAAGTAACTCTCGTGCGAAACCTGTTTTCGACAGCAGAGGAAGGGCGAAGATGAAAAAAAAAACAGGTGGAGCATGATTTAGCCTACGTTGGTTCTGCCTTAAAAGGGATGACCAGTATACTTTGTTATGCGAAGGACCAAATCGCAAATAAAAAATTATTACAGATAGACCCTCATTCATGGCTGATGGGATAATAGAGAAAGGATAGTTCTTCTTCATCAAGCTTCGTTTTATTAAAAAGTGTATCTTTTTAAAAAAAAGTGAGGAGATGAAGCACAGTTAACTATTTCGGTTATACTCGTGCTTCAAAGCATCTCCCATATCCTCGGTGGAGCGGTTCGAGAAGAATATTTGGAATATACGTGGCAACAACAATAACCAGATATACAAAAGCAACGCTTTGTTGGTTTTTCTTTACAAATTATTCATGGCAGCGAATAAATTTTCATTACCAATTGTTTTTGTAATAATTATCTATTACATTATTTAAAATTCCTCTTTATTATTACATGACTTTGAGTCGGGGGTTTAGGCGTCAAATTTATATGCGTCTGACATTTATGGAGCGACGAGACAACAAAGCGCTCAAGCGTTGTGCTAGCGCCTACACGGGCACACACGCACAGCACTTTAAACAACAACAAAAAGAAAGTAGCAAAACATGCGCCTGAAGTGGTTGAAAACATTAGGCCAACTCAGCATGTTGTCCATTCGCCATGCGTTGATAACAAAATAAGTTGTAAGTCGTGGCTGCTGCTAAAACGCCTAACAACCGTTTTTGCCATTTTCGCGATTTTATTTCCGCTTTTTATGAGCGCTAACATCGTCTAGGCGCTTAAAAATTAAAAAATGTTTTTTTTTCTTTTTTTTAATATTCACCAGACATTTTTCTCAGCACTCTTAGGGCTTAATTCAAGTTAGTATGCGGTTTAGGTGTATTAATTAGGAGTTCAGTTTACACTGCCTGGCTTTTGGCAATAATATGCTAACACTAATTCATAACATTGCGAAAAAAATCGTAAAAACTGAATTTATGACTTAATTATATGTACTTTGTATGAATTTCTGTAGGTAAGTAAGTGGCTCGCTGCACTCATCTGCGTTGCACTTGCTCTTTAATGTATTCTCATTTTTCTAACTTTTTTCTTGTTTAATTTTTAACTATTTATTAGCATATTTTGCCTTTGTTATTGTTGTTGTTGTTGTTGCAACTAAATTACAATTCATGGCGCTGATTAAGTGTCGCCGTTTTCTGCAAGTTTTTTGTTTCTAACTAAAGTAATACCTTGAGCTGCCAACTAGTGAAATTATGTGCGGCATTAGGCTGGGACAGATTTTTAATGATATTTTTTACTAAAAATGAATTGTTTTTTTATTCATTATTGTAAACTACATAAACTAATCATCAATAGCAGGTAGCAAAATCTTTTAGTCAAACAGATTATAGCAAACATTTAAAATTGAATTTAAAGGAAAAGGTGGGGACACTTTGAAACATGTAATCCCATCCATCGATGTGTGCAAATCTTTACAATTCTTCCCTAATTATAAATTTTTTTTGTATAAAGCCAAAGGTTGGTTTTTCACAATGAGAATGAGGAAGCCAATCACGCGCAATGCCTCGCCACCAATTAATACATATAGGGTGTCACAGGTGCCCCGCACCTCCCGTTCTCTAAAGAACACATAATAAAATAAAATATTAAAACAAATCATACCTTAGAAAAACTACTAGCCCTCTTTAAAGTTTAGAGAAACTTACAAAAATAGAAAAAATAAATATATGTACATATATTTTTATATTTATTATCATATTCTTCAAAAATACTCGAACCGTTCTTGAGTTATAAATGGTATAACTTAACCATTAAAAATGAGACTGGGTGCAGGTGGCATTCCTTTTTATAAAAAACTATTATTTATTTATTTAAAAATCGAATAGGCCAGCTGAAAGTGTTTACTCTACCTTTAACATTTTTTTTTTCAATACAAAGAGTATTCTAAGTAAAAACTGTTATCCGCCTAAGAGAGAAAACACTATTTTAATCCCTCCCTAATGTATATAAAATATTTATACGCAAATACATATAAATGTTTCACCCGTCCAATTCACGCAGTGTCAGCGTGTCTTTTGCCCGTTTAAGTACATTGTATAAAATAGTTGATTCGTTGTTTTGCGCCTAGATTTATGCTTCACTGTAAGCACTCCTCACGCCTATTGCAGTTTTTTGCATTCTTTACATTTTTTGTTGCCGCTGTTGTTTTGCATTTGCACGCAACCCTAGAACATTCATTTTTCATTTCTAACTACAATATACTCCACTTATACCATTTTTTAATCACATTTTTGTCTGTTATTTAATTTTTTTTATTTTTATTCGTAGCTCTACTTTCATACTTGATAATTACTAATATTAAAAAAAAAATAATGCTCTGCTTCCATAGATTTATGTTTACGGTAGGCAGCTATAATATTATTTAGCATGAGTTAGTGCAGAAGAAGCAATTTTAGGTGGCCGGCTCTTCAGTTATCTCAATTTTTAATGGTGATTTGTGGTACTCTATTCATAAATTGACCCCTAGGCGATATTTGGCTTCTTCTAGTCAGGCCATGTCAATATGCAACTGCTCTCTCCAATTTATTGTTAAAAATACTTTCTCAGCCAGATCGTTTTCATCTATTTCCATAATTTGAAAAAGCCTGTGAAAACGTTGACTACTGACGCGGTCGACTCTTAATTCTGACCAAGATGGGATGTGGCGAGGTTGAAATATTTCCATTTCCTGTACTGTTGTTGTTGTTCTTGTGCATTGCCGTGAATAAATTTTATCATCAGTTTAAAGATCGTCATCAAGCTATTTTATTGGTAGTCCAAGGAAACAAACAGTGTCAACAGGTTTGGACCAGAGTGATATAGGCGTGAGAAGAGTAGATTGTATTGCAAAGGCAAAGAGGGGGGCATACTACATGCGGGGCAAGTGTTTTTAATGATCGGGTTGAGTCTATGTAAGTAACAGTTTAACAGGGTTGTAAAAGAATGCATTCATATGCGAATGCAATCAGTTGAAGTCTTATTCGATGACTTCAAATTTCGAATGCACTCATTGACTCGCTTTTTGACTAAAGAATGAAAAAGTGAAGTCTGAAGTCTTTTTGAAGTCACGACTTTGAAGTCATTTAGATAAGTCACTTACTGACGTCACTTTTTGAGTGAAGTCACTAATTATTTGCAACAAAAATAGTTTACGATCATGTCTCGTATGCCACAGGTAAATTGACTTCAAATGACTTCAATTGACTTCAGTGAGACTTTTTATTCGATGAATGCAATACAGGAATAACCAAAAAATTAATGAAAAAAAGAATTCGAAGTCGCAGAATGAAATCTGAATGGTGACTTCATTTTTGAAGTCCCAGTCAAAGAATTCAAAAAATGGCTGCAATCATTTTGCTATAAATCAAATGAATAATTATTCAAAAGAATGCATTCTTTTACATCTCTTCAGTTTAACCTATCACAGTGTACAGATAGAAGTTGTGTTAGCTCCACTCTAGTCTCCCTTGGGAGAACGCTCGTCTATGCCGCTATTTCAGGTGGTTGGATATCAATAACTGGATTCCCAGCCCGATACTTGAAGGAGTCATCTGCCGACACGGTGTGCCATTTGTGGCTGCACAGAACAAATTTCTGGTTAATCTGATGTCAGATCTTATAACTGTGCTTATAAGATGCGTCCTTAGGAGATGAAGTGTTGGTTAAGACCACCATTAATTTGTTGGCCAAGTACGGATTTGCAATGTTTTAGGGGAGTAGTAATGTCTTTAATAACTTCGCAACTGGCAAAGGGATGACGAAGGTAGTAAGCAAGAGAGCGCTTAATAGCTATGCTTGTGAGTCCGAGAGATGGCTGACTCTCTTGACACTGTCATCAAAGGTAATGAAGATCTTGTTATTGGGTTTGATAGGATTTGATAGAGTATTGAACATAATTTTCCGATGGCGACGGTACTGACAAACTCTGTTACAAGACCGACTTAAGTCGTCTTTTCCGACAGACACCTCTTTTCGTAGGTATATTCCAGCCCGCTGGTCATAGTCCCGACGTAGTTTTTATCTGCTACAATGATTGGCATATCAGGCTTTTCAGCCATTATTCAAGCACCGGTGAGATCAAAAATGTCATTCATAATTTCGTCGTATATCTCTTTCTCAACCATGGCGTGTCTGCCGGAATCATACTAAAAAGCGGTGGTAACAAAACTTGTCGGTAACAATATTACAGTTGTAATAAGGCCGCTAGGAAGCATATCGATCGTTATGATAATTCATGAATATGTATGTACTTAAATTAAAGGTTCCTTTTACATACATTTTTCCTATTGGGTATTTGATTTTTGTTTTTGGTCGGTACAATTATTATAATTTTTATATTTTTTGTTTTTATTCTAAATCATAATGGCTGACTGCTTGCGGCACACCACCAACACCCATTCAGTGCTAACTCATATTTTTTGTTGTTGTTGTTACCTTTTTCTTGTTCGTTGCGGCAATAAATCAAAGAAATAACATTGCTTTATATTTTCTACGAAGGTGGTTGTATATAAATTTCACCACCCGGCTTAACTGTTTTGCATATTATCAGCAAATGGTTTTCTGTTGTTTGATTGTTCGTTGGAATAGAAATTAAGCGGATAATGGTTGTGTACATACATAAAAAAGAAAACAAAAAATGAGGGAAATTTTGCACTTTGGACAGAGTTATTGAAAAAACTCATACAGCTCTATGTACGAATACTTTTTTATTGCAAAACATAACACAAGTTGATTTTAGACTTCACTCTATCTTCTATATAGTATACAAAGATAATCCATTAAAAAAAAAAGGAAAAAATGTAGGAAATCAAGACATGCATTTCTGTGTAATTTTTATTCAAATAACGGGAAAATACATATGCACATACCAGGAGTGGATCCACAGGAGGGGTTTGCGGAATGCAAAAAGTCATACTGTTCAGACTGTGAAAAAAGATGTTATGATGTTAAATATCATTAAAAAAAATAGATCCCCTCCTTGGCATTGGTCGCATGCTCATATCGGATTCATTTTAGACTAATCGAGTTCGGGAATCAGGAATCATTTGATGCTTTTTTATTGACTACTATGAAGCCTATTAAAGCACAAAGGTTCCTGATTATTCAATGTCTTCTTAAAATATAAAAACTCGTGTAATCGCGAAAAGAAATGTAATAAGGTAAAATGTCCCTTGGATTTTTGCCATTCAGGTCTTACATCGCAGCATTTGATCTTCCACTAGAGTAACTTCGAGTATTATGGTATAGGCGGCTAATATGGGACACCCGCGTTTCTCATAAACTATTAGCACTTCAGCATCTCCGACAACATAAACAGATGTTGAATAAAGAAAGAGAAAACTAAAAAAATTATAGCTATGCCAGCTATTAATTTCTCTTTCTATTCTTTAAAACATGTGGTTATACCCTTTTGACTTGTTTAAACGGTGGAGAAGAAACTGTTTTTTACGCTGTATTAAGATTCCTAAAAATTCGATTGTAATTGTAAAAGATAATATATACCCCATGTTTTTATTTCAAATTGTAAGTTTTAAACTATATAAGTGTTTAATCATAAAACAAAATTTAAAAACACTGAGAATGTAGAAAACGGCTAATATGGTACACTTGTGATTGCTCAATACGTCATAGTGTACCATATTTGCCTACCGTATTTCCAAGAGTTAGTATTTTAATTTAGTGGTCAATTTCATAGGAAACATGACAAAAGAAACAGGTGTACGAAGGCAGTGGAGTATGGAGAATATGAGCAAGGCATTTGCATCTGTGAAAACTGAGGAAATGAGGATTTGGTATAACATTTTACACGAACAAGTATTCTACCGCAAGTAAATTACCCGCACATTTTCTCAAGTGCAACTTTTTGACTTTCTTCAGATTTTGTTTAATACTTTCTTAACCATATGTTGCAGAGCAATTTTTGTTAGCCATTATTATAGCTAATGTTTCAAAGATAATGTGTGAAAAATTTTGAGAGATTCCGGTGATTATTTTAAGAGTTATAATGAAAAAAGGAATAGGTATTCCATATTACCCGACATTACTCTATACTCCAACGTAACTATCATCAAGTCTCCCAATTTTGGAATCAAGCGTTAAAATGCTTTATCTAATTTTGCCTAGACGGTTACCTTATCCTTATCTTTCTCATGTTCGTGGAAATTCAAAATGTAAGTCCTACATTCCAGAAATTGATTACTTTTTCCTCTTACTGAGGAGTGTAATTGTAATGTATATACATAATTGCGGGGCACGAAAGTACTTTTGCTTGTAAAAAGGCTAAAAAAATTGAAACTACATTTTTAATTCCTTCCCAAGGTGTTGGGAGAAGGAAATACATAAAGGAATTTAAGGTATAAAATTTATTCAATTACATACCAGAAATTAATTACTTTTTAAATTTACTGAGGGGTGTAATTGTAATTAAATTAAAAAAATTGAATTACCTTTTTAATTCCTTCCTAAAGTTTGAGGAGAAGAAAATACAAAAAGGAATTGAAAGTATAAAATATGTTTAATTACGTTCCAAAAAATGTATTACTTTTTCCATTTAGTGAGGAATGTAACTGTAATGCAATTAAATTTACCTAATTCTAGTGATATGTACAAGAATCGTAGTAATACATAAATATCTCTATGTAACAAGTTTGTGGCTATCAATTGCATTTACTTATGTATTTCCTACCTTCATCTCTTTTCCGAAACTTAACCTCTACGCTTACGAACCCCCGTTCTTTTGTTTAATTAGCCTTTGCCCTCATTAGGCGGACCAGTAGTTTTCGCGAATTGCGTTGTATCTACATTTATCAACATTTTCATATCCAATTACAAATTTACAAAACAATTATATTTTGCAAAAATGATATTTGTAGACATTCGCATTATAATTTACGGTGCCAAAAACGAAACGTGTGCGAGTGTTGCGTTGTGTGTGCGCGCTGCATGGCTACTGACACCCTTCCGCCCAATTATCAAAACGACTTCCAGGTTGATTAAAAATTGCAGTTTGTGTTTTGTAGAGCGTGCTCCATTCCGTTACGATAAGACATAAAGTAATTATGATTATTATCCTTACGCTAAGCGAATCCATTCATCCCTGCGCAAGCTAACGATGAGCACGTTCAAGGCAGGTTTAGTTTAAGGAAAGCAGCAAGTTAGCTTATGCAAAGAATATCCTTGCACTGGTGCGTCGCACAGTGTAACGAGTTTGATCAAGATTACTCTTGCTAAAAATAAAGTTGCGAATTAGGAAAATGTTAGATCGTCGCCAGTTCATTGCTGTCGTTATATTGGCATACTGAGCCGTTTTATCTACATAATTATAATTTTGAAGTTGCAGATCCGTCCACAAAAGATGAAGACTGGAGACCGGGAGAGGATTATTAGAAAGACGGGAAAGGAGATATAATTCCTGCAAATCAGGTTGTGATTTGGGTTTGGGACACGCACTATCAAACCCCAATAGAATGCAAGGGAACTGGAGAGAGTTTGCTAGTAGAAACTCACAATTTTGGTGATAGAGTTTTTTTCCACATAGAACTCTTCTAAAGCTTCTAACACGAATGTGTCAACTGCTCTTTCAGGGCAAATGATAAATCAAGAAAGGATTAGGAAGGCCTGTATCTTACTTGAACCAAATCGTAGTTCGCTGCTTTTGGCCACAGCTGGAATGTTAACGACGCACTGTGCAACGACACTACTTAGCTGCGCAGCTGCATTTTCAAAGCGCTGAATGCTAGTCTGCAGAGTGTCATACCAAGTCTAAATATAAATTTCGAATATTAATGCGGAAAATCTAGTTTGTTAGGGCTGTATAAAACACTTGACATTTATTTTTCCCTGTCATGTAAACGCACACACTCGCATACATACATAAATATGTACCCTGTATGTAGGGTAGCTGGGTAGGCTTGGCGCTTAATCGAGCAACTTGAGCTGTTGTGTTGCGCCTGGCGAGCAGATGCTTGCTATCGATTTTTTTTCGATGTTGTTGTTGTCGAGAGCGCAAGTTGTTGTTTAGCTACTTTTCAACTTCTTGCAATTTACTAACTCAAAAAAAAAAAATTGTGTTCGCTTTGGCTATTTGATGCCACTATCAATTGCTTCAAATTGCACTTGTTGCAAGGTGCATCACGTTGTTGCTCCCCAAATGTGCCTTCGCAATTTTTGTTGTTTTGTTTGTGTGGTTGTGCGTGGTGAACAAAACAAAAACTTGTAATTGCTATTGAATTGCTTGTAAAAATTTCCAATGCGTTCATGTTGTAATCGCAATTACTCAAATAACTGCATTCGAAATGAGTCCTTTGGCTTTGCCTTGGCCGATGCCGCCGGCCGTACAATGCATACAAACATTATGGGGTCTTACAAATGGGGTAGCCCGTTTGATAAATTTTTAGTTTCAGTAATTTAGGAACATCAAAAGGATAGGAAATTACTAACACGAGTTTAGTTTTGGTATTGAGGTGAAACTGTTTGGCCTACGTTAAGGTCGCACTGCCTGGTGTTGTAGTACCAGGTAGGGGGTTAGAATATGCCCGCGGTAGGCATACCGGTCGTAAGAGGCGACTAATATGCACAAAGGTAATGATGTGCAACTCGATGGTTGATCTACGGATATGATGCCTCCCACCTCTCATTACCCATCTTCTCTTTCCTTTCGGAAGGAGGGATGACATGACCTAGAAGGTTGCAGTGGTCATACCAAATCGCTCCCACGACAGTCGGGCAGTACCGCAAGGGAGTATCGGAGCGTACCGGATTCATATCCGCCCAAGGACTGTTATTTCGACAACACTCCCCAAAACCTTCGGGGAGTGATTTTGTTGCTAAAACAACAACAACAACAACAACACCAGCAATAATCTTTTTAGCAATAAAAGTATTTTTTCGCGAGGAGCTAAATTATAATTTTCTGCCTCTATTAACAGAACTTACTTAGTAGAAATTGATATAACTGCAATCTCTAGTAATTTATGAACCAAGATGCAGGCAAATCATGCTAGCACATCGTCAAGTCGTGGCTCAGATGAGGTCTAGCTGCAAGCTGTCCAAACTTCTTAGCATGCAAGTTGGTCCTAGCCCATCGAACCAGAATTCTTCCCTAGCTTTGTCAACAACCACAACAACATTGCACACAATTTGCTATCTTCTGATATAAAATCACATCTTGCCCTGCCATGTAACTGCCGATAGCCTACATTATACATATCATATCACTGCATGAAAATCACCTTTGAAACCAGTTTTTGTCATTTTTCCTCAAATGCTCAACAACACATGATATCGTATCATACTCAATGCAATTGTATCACACTTACCATTTGACTTTCACATCACACCTATATACATATGAATTACATAGATATGTCATGCAAGAATTTATTATGTTTATGTCACAACACATGATATCAGTCATACGCTATCAAATCATATCACATCACCATATAACTCACGACATGTGGTATCATAGCACGGCATAGAGGTTATTCACATGCTCCATGCCACTCATTTCCAATCACATATCAATTATGTATGACATCATTGGATCATATTTGATCACATCACATCAATGCTACGCTAAATTTCATCACATAAAATCCCGTCTCAAGGAAAAATGTATCAAAAATCACATCGCAAGAATCATACGAATCCAGACACTCGACATTAAATTTCATCATATCAAATCCCGACTCAAGAAAAACTTGATCACACAGTTCCATCTTGCATCTACTAATTCCTATCTCCACATATAATATCACATCACATCCTCACACCTTACCATATGACTACATACCATTCGACACATCATATCATCATGAATTCCTATAAATGATATCATATCATATTTGATCAAATTCGAATAGATCACATATCACATATCGTTTGCTATGACTCTTGAGTTTTCGAAATCATATCACATCAATTCAAATCATTAAAAAGTTGCATGTCGATCCAGACTTTAAAAAAAATTTATCGCATCCCGTAAGGCAACATCACATTAAAACTTACATCTGCAAATTGTACGTCACATCATCAAATGTTACTATATCACTCCAAATTATTTGGAATCATATCACATCATACAACAACAATCGCATCTACTTAAAACGTATTCCATCATTTAAAAACGCATCATAACGTCACACTTATGCTTTAATTGGGAAAATTTTGAAGACTCAAGCTTATGGCAAGAGAGCGAAGACGTAAGAACGTAAAATATCGTATTTACTGAATATATCAAATAATTGCGTCAACTAAGCATGAGTTCGGTCCAAGCTTGTTATGGAAGAAGTCTGTTATTTTTGATCATTTATGGGATAAAGAGAAACCTTCAACACATATTTAGTAAACCAAAAATGCAAATGGTTAATATTAGTGTAGTGGAGCCCAAATAAAAAGAAAAACCAAATTCCATAATTATTGATTGCAGCCAGTTGCAATTGATACTGTTGTAATATCACAGAAATATGCATTTCCCAGCAATTTACAATAATCAAGTGGTAGCAATTTAAAAAAAAAAAAAAACTACCTACAAACATTTATTTTTGCTGGCGTGCACGCTAAATGGGCGGCAACGTTTAAGTGATCAATCGTCTTATTAAATGCAATCAAAGTGTCAATTGCTAGCAACGAATAGTCCAATCATTCGCAATCTCCGTTCTGCCAATTGCAATAGTAATTTCATTTTTAAATACCACAAATTGTTGCTGACGATTACATTTAAGCACAGCGATCATACTGAGATCGATCTCAACAACGATTGTTAGTTGAATACTTAGTGTTGTTGCTGTTGTTGTAAGATGCATATTTTTCATTTGAGCTTCTAATATGTATGTATGTAGAATAAGCTTTGCTATTAATATTACTCGCACAGCTGCAGCCAATCAATATTCTCCGTCGTTGCAGCAATCAAAAACAAAAAACGACGATCATTCAAACGATCAAGAAATCGTACGATCATCTAGCCGTTCTTCAATCGTTTTTTCAATCGACACTACAGCTCTTGCAACTTCGATACGATCGATTCGATCAATCGCTATTACAAACTAGTCTCACCTATTGCTGCTCTTGAATCGACAAATGCGAGTGCGTGGCGTCGTTGGCAAGTTGGTTGGTATGTTTGAGTGTACCAGCAGCAGCAGCAGTTTGCTGTCTATCAAACGTCAAATGGCGCTAAGAGTGCAACTGGTTTATTTTCCACTTTGTTGTAATTGTATTTACGAAAACAGTTCATTTTTACTGTTTTTGATTCGGAAAACGCCATGTGTATGTGGCTTTGAAAAGGTGGTCGTTGTCAATTTTGGTAAAAGAGTGAACACGCAATTGAGAGGAATTTATCAGAGGCAAAAGTATTTTTCAAATTAGATTCGCATTATCTGGCTTAGCTTGTTTGACCTTGAAGTAAAGGAATCCTGACAGATGTAGAGTTTTGTAAATAAAACTTGCTTTGATAAATAGAGAAATCGATGGATCACAGTGAAAATGATATGATGATATTAAGAAAACTTCTTCTAGTTAAAATTCATTTATTCTGATGTCAAGTTTATTTATATGCACATACCTACATACTATAAAAAAAGTGTACGGTCGGTTGTGATCACATCATTCCGTCCCGAGTTATGGCATTTTTCCTGAATGTCCCTTTGTCTATATAAAAATGAATTATTGTTTAATCGAAATGATAAAACTTGAAAACGGCTGAACCAAATCAAATACTTCCTTTGGGGGATTTGTATGGTATTACCACGCGCAGGCCAGATTAAAAAAAATAATATATATATATATTAGGGGGCGTGGCACCTCCCATATTTTATTTTTAATTAAATAAATTTTTTCAAGCTGAATATCGCTCCCGTCCTGCTATATGGTGCAGAGGCGTGGACACTAACAACATCTGACGAGGCTGCATTGGGAGTATTCGAGAGAAAAGTTCTGCGAAAGATTTGTGGGCCTCTACGCGTTGGCGATGGCGAGTACCGAAGAAGATTTAATGATGAGTTGTATGAGCTTTACGCAGACGTCGACATAGTACAGCGCATTAAAACACAGCGGCTTCGCTGGATAGGCCACGTCGTGCGAAAGAACGAAGACGCTCCAGCCCAGAAGGTATACTTATCGGCACCCGCCGGTGGAAGCAGAGGGAGAGGAAGACCACCACTCCGATGGAAGGACCAAGTGGAGACCGACCTGCGATCTCGTGGGGTCTCCAATTGGCGCCAGTTGGTGCAAAGAAGAAATGACTGGCGAGCTATGTTGGACGGTCAAAATCGCTCAGGCGGTTAGATGGCCATTTAAAGAAGAAGAATATCTCTAAAAGGATTAAGGGCAGGGATCTGAAAATTGATATAGAACTGGATTACATTAAAACCATTCTCATGGAAAAAAGTGAGGCTTATGGGAAAAAGAGGCGTGGTGCCTCCCATACAATATTAATTTTTCAAGCTGATTATCTCTTAAAGAGTTCAAAGTACGGAGCTGAAAATTGACATAGAGCTAGATGATATATGTAGAACCCCTTTCTCACGCACAAAAGTGGAGGTTATCAGAAAAGGGGGCGTGGTACCTCCCATACCAACTCAATTTTTCATGCTGGGCCCTGGAAATAAGTGTGGAGATAAACGATATCAATTCAATAGTAACGGAGGAAAATTGGAGTTATACGAAAAGGGGGCGTGGCACCTCCCATACATACTTGATGTTCAAAGCTGAAAATCTATAAAAGGGTTTAAGGTAGGGACATAGAAATCACTATGGAGATATACGATATCAATACAATCTTTAAAGAAAAAACAAAAAAAGTTAATAAAAACAATTTTTGAAATATCCTGAATAATAAAATCTATTTTGGGCCGAACGAGGTTTGAAGGATCAGCTAGTATTTATATCATTTTCTCCAACTCCAATGTCATATTTCTTCAGACAAGCTTGAAATTTTGATGACATTTAAGTTTCCGTAACGTAGAACACAGCAAGATACGTTTTTTGGTATTCTTTATGGACATGATTTAATAATATTACCTTAGCAGTTATATAACCTTTCAAAATAGGTAATTATAATTTTTAATCCCATGATTGGCATACCAACACACAGGTGCTTGAGTGAAAGTGGCAAACATGACAGAAGTGGGAAAAGAGATAATCCCTTTAGGTATCAATTGCTTAACGAATTATAATTGCCTTGTAAGTAGATATGTATGTATGTATGCATGCCGAAAGAAATGCCAAAAATTTGATTTCCGTTGGCTATTTAAGGATTACCTTAGAATAATTATTGCCAATTGTTTGTGAGTTCTTAATCCGACTTTCGATTTTGGTTGTTCTTAAATTGTTTCGCTATTGTTCGATGGAGGCGTTGACTATCGGCTGTTTCAAAGCATGACACTTGGTGTTGTTGCGAAACGAGGGAGATGTTTGAGAGATGTGCGTGCGTTTCAGTTTTTGAGGTAAATAGTTTTGAAAGCAATCGAACATATGCAATATGGCGAAGGTGTAAAAAGTCAATGGCTGGCAGTTTATGCATCTTTTCACTGCAGACATGAGAATTCTTTGAATAATGCAAGCAAAAAGTTTTATCTAGTGGAAAGATTGAATGAATTTATTTCAAAAAGTGTCAAGGCTGAAAATTTTGAATGAAAAATTTTGCAATTTTTATAAAATGAAGTGAAATTTGAGATACAGCTGTGTGCAATATAATAGTAGTGAAATTAAATTGGATATTGTTCGACGAAATAAGAAGCTGTGTTTTTATCAATTTTCATTTAAAAATCAATTTAAGTATTATAATGTGGTTGTTCTAACTTCTAACAATATCCCTGAATTTTCAGAAGTTTTTGTTTTTTGAGTAATTTTTCCCATACAACACACAAAAGAAATTGAAATTTTCTGTGGAAAATAGTACCCAACCCCATCAATAAAAAAAGAAACAAAAAATTCCAACGAAAGTTTTGAGGTACTTTCAACTTTAACATTATTCATACATTTTGTTGTTGGATATTTTTTTAAATTCTGACCAAAAATATGGAAATTATGTATGTTGCAAATTTTATAAAGTTTAATTAACGTTCCTGAGTTTGGAATTTTCTTTTATTTATTTTCTGCTTTTGAACCTGCTATATTTTAAACGAAAATGATTAAAAACACAGAAACTTGTTATTTTTATTTTTATTTAATTTTACAACTATTATATTGAACACAACTGTACATAGGATTAAAGGCCGGGACATTGGTGCAGTAGTCGTATCGCTGTAGTCGTATCCTTAACGTAAGAGAAAAGCCAACATGCATTTGGTCGGTAAGGTTACGTTACAGATAGTAGCACCAATAATCGATTATATTGTTTCTCATAAGGTTGGTCGAATCAGCTGTTTTATAAGGTTACCGATACGTCACCTCTGAACCCGACTTAAGTTTATAACGAAAAAAGTGAACATTTTGAGCGATTCCAGGTTGTTTAAGCGACTTAAACAATTTCTTTCGTTTATTTCATTTGCAACCCTTTTTATAATTCTCACCCAGCTTATGAAATATTCTGAAGATATTGTTTTTGGCTGCCTACTCCCAA
Source organism: Sphenella marginata (assembly GCA_951509765.1). Classification (NCBI taxonomy): domain Eukaryota; kingdom Metazoa; phylum Arthropoda; class Insecta; order Diptera; family Tephritidae; genus Sphenella; species Sphenella marginata. The sequence goes on from OX608079.1 coordinate 24,462,842, forward strand.
CGGGGGTTTTTTCAAGCGAAAATGAGGAAGCCAATCTCGTGCAATGCCTCAGAGCCAACAGTGCTCGCACCCAATGAATACATACAAGGTGTAACAGGTGCTCTGCATCCTCCCAGTTCTATATAGAACACATAAATTAAATAAATAATAATAATAATAATTTACTAAAAGGTCGTCCCTAGTAACCCGTGCTTTGGACACCCCTGACCTACCCTAAAACAATAATATAATAATACAACGTCAAATCCATAAAAAAATGGTAACATTTCTTATAAAAAAAAAAGTGTGGCTCCTTCTTTCCCCCACTGTATGTATGTATGTATGTATACAAAATTCCCAAAAAATAAATAAGCAATAACCCTGCAAAAAGTGAGTCTGGTCTAAGACTGTATAAAATACAGTCTTTCGTTGACATACTACCGGACCAAGTCTAGACCAATCTCATGTAAAACCATAGGACCAATTTACACGGAGCATGTCCTAGGCTTGGTCTACCATTCTACCATTTATGCCGTGTACAGTCCAGACCAAAGATAGACCGTTTGGTCTATACATAATTTTTGTGCTCATTAACATAACAAGTGAATATATTTCTTCAATTCGGCAAAGCAAAACTACATGCGCACAACTAGTCATATTGGTCTAGATAAAAACTAGATTTTTCTAGCTATCTATATACCACTAATTTTGTGTTATAGGACCAATGCTTTTTGCAGGGAAATATCACTAAGTACTTATACATACATATTTACCAACAAAGATACATACAATAATACATGCTTAAGGTCTCCTTGCCGCCATAGTCATTGCGCATTCAATGCACAACCGCAATCACTTCCATTTCTTTAATTCTTTTATTTCAACGATTTCCACCACCATCTCCATTAGCGCCACAATATACTGCTACTTGCATACGAGTCGCAGTGTTACCCCCACCACACACCGCCTCGGTGCTACAGAACGGCCGCACGGCAGCTAAAGCAATTTTAGCCACTGTTGGCTGACACGCCCTGTATTCATAATGGCCTATTGTTGTTGTTGTAAGTAACCATTGTGCTGTGATTTTGTTTTCACATACACATAGCCATTTCTGGTTGCATGTGTGTGCGCTTGCGTGTATATGAGTGGGCATACGAGTGTGACAGAGCCAGTAGCCACACCCTTCTGGGCCAGATTTTACTGCCGATAGTCAAGCATGCAAACAATAACCAGACGCAGCGTAACCCAGTCAACCAAGCAATCAAGGAGTTGTAAAAGTAACAGTCGGTGGACAGTCAGGGTTTAGAATGAGGCTAAGTAGAGAGACCTCTTTCATCTTTCCCACCACATGCACGCATAACTCTGAGTTGGCAAAGGCTGAGGCGTGTTTGGTCCAGAGTTACCAGCAACTTCTTATAACACGCCCAATCTGACGCGAGAACGCACGGACTTAAAGTTAAGCCTTAATATGTTTTATCTTCTACTTTAGTAGATTATATGAACTCTTAGATTATACAATTTTACAGCTTGAGCTACCTATAGATAGCGACTTTCGCACCCTCAAAAGAAGGCAGCGTCATTTGGAAGCTTTCTATGTCCCGAAGTACGTAGTGATCGTTCCCGAGAACTTTGAAAACTATTTGTACTTTCAGGAAAACTTTTTATTGGTCCCAATTGCAGTGTAAAAGTTAGTAACAGCAACCGACTCGCTTACCTCATACCTTTTGCGACTTGGAATAAAATGGGGGGAACAGCGAGATTTATGGAACTTAAGCCGTTGTGCCCGAATATTTATCTCTACATGCTGCCGTCGTAAGAGCTTCGGAGTCCGCGTTCTAGGACCAATGAATATACTCGAGATAAGTTATGACTGTCGTAAGGGTCGACTAAGCTCCACAATATTCAGGTTCAACGGTGTCAAACAAATCGCTCTTACGGCAGTGGGCTAGTATCAAGATATTGTGGAGTGTTTTTGCTGCTACTAAACCAGAATAAAAAACCTACCTATGCTGTAGCGGAAGCTACCTTACATAAACTTTTATCCAAAAAACACCGACTTGGGCTACAAACTTCATGAATCTTTCTGTACCGGCTGAAAAAGGGATAGTTAGAAGCTATTGCGAAATATCGGATATCGATAATCACTCTTGAAAAAGTCGATAGTTGAAAGCAGGGAGGATCCAGGATTTCGGCAAGGTGAAAGGGGGGTTTCCATATTGTTTTGATTAAATTCGGGGCAAATGCAATTTTCTGCAGGGATTCCACACATATCGTCAGTGACACTGCAAAATAGCGTAAGTGATATATCATTTTTTCGACGAATACCGGCTTTATATGAAAAGTTTCCATCAACATCGATTCTTTTAATTATTTTCCAAACCAACATTTAATTTTCTTGAGAATAAATCAAATGATTTTGTTGGCAGGGGCATATAAAAGCTTTTGACACAAATGTCACTTACCTGGTTTTGCAGTGTCACCGAAGATATGTATGCATGTATGTAGGTATGCATGAGTGTATGCGTGTGAGTATTGCATTTGCACTTAAGTCGCCAAGAGTCGCATCAAATCGCATTGCACGTCGTCAACGGGGTCGTTTTATCGTCGACATGCAAGCAGTGAGAGTGATTTTAGTTCTTCATGTTCTTTCATACTTCGTTGTTGTTGCTGTTTTTGTTGCTGTTGTTGTTGTCGCATGGAATAATGCATCAAAGTACATACAAGCGTGTACAAATATCAGCCACTGCCAAAGATTTGTTGCATGCATTATTTTTATTGTTGGAATTTCTATTGGAACATACATATGTATGTATGTATGTACATATGTATGTAGGTGATGTAGGCACCGGCAAGTGGTCCGTGTAAGCGATTTGGATAATAATCGCTAAGTTGTGCATTTATGCGCCCGATAAGGGAATGAGAACACGCGCAGCTCAGTAGTGATTGATTTGCGAGTTGCTGTGGCAAAAAAGAAATTTTATGTAAATTACCACGTTTGTATTTTATTGTTGTTGTTGTAAGTATTATTTTTGTATGCAAATTTCTTCTAATTGGAATGAAGAATGAAATATAATTTTTCAGATTACTCAAATCAGAGCGGATTTGCATGCAGTCGGTTGTATATATTTACGACGTTAACGGAGATTCGGTTCGGTGAAGGTGGTTCGCACACGCTCTGATGGTGTTGTTCTCTCAGTACACTTAGGTCAATAGGTTCGTTGGTAAACTTTTCCTATTGTTGGCGCTAAGCAGCTCCTTTTGCTTAGTAGCGCCATAGATCGAAAATAGCTCGCAGAGAGCAGCTGAGAGCACCAAACTGAAAAGCTATAAGTTTCTTATTTCGTGCGATCATTCTCAGGGGCAAACTCTCAACTATGTTCGATACAGTGTCTTGGAATTTCGAATCCATATGGAGCTTCCCATGCCATCGATTTTCTTCCCCCATTCTTTTACTAAAATCGACGGTTATTACATTTCAACACTGGAAAGAAACGGGAAGTTGTAACCCGATTTTCACTGCATTTTAATGCGCGAAATATCACGTTCTATGGCAAAGGCTCAGAACCTTATTTTTGAAAAAATAGTGACTTACGGGGTTTTGCAGTGGGGCTGTAGATATTATGTTCCGGCTGTAGCAACATAGATTCCCTTCTTCACCACCCTAAAATAACTAACTAAGCACGAGTTTGATGCTGTTGGGGTCTATTCTAATTCATGATAGAATCGCCTTAGTTGAAGTCACAGTCCTCGAAGGTTTATGAAGTGTTACGGATTCAGGTACCTCTTTATCTCTTCGTTACTACTTAGGCTGACTGCCGCTGGACCGATTTCTTTTGTCATCGAGCTTTTGAATCGTGGATTTTAGTCGACGGTATATTCTCTGCGAATAGCCGGCTGGGAAGCCTTTCACTCAGTACATGAATAAAATCGCACTACATTCTTCTACTTGGTAGTGCTGTTAACTTTCAACATACATATTTTGGAAATCAGATTACATAGGTGAGACGTTCTGAAAGTTCGACGATGTTAAATAAATCGCTGGTGCGCCACCAGCCATCAAAAAAGAAAGTTCTCATAAGAAGCCCATTCGAGTTATTTGACAATAGAAGAGGTTTTTACTTTGGGGATTGGGGGATAGTTACAAAATTTGCATAGCTAGTACGGTCAACTAGACCCTTTGTGAGCAGATCCTACGCCAAATGGACGCCACTGAGGCTTCCTCCTTTTATAAAACTACCCTAGCTATTAGGTAGGTACTCTACGGGTTTCACAACGGCATGGGAGTTGCCATTGAGCAAGACCACGCCGCTGAGGCAACGTACCGGACGATACTACCCGACCTCATTATATCGTCAAAGTAAAGTCCGATGTGACCTAGCTGTCTGGTCTACTGCTTTCGTCAGCAATATGATCTACACCTCCCATCAAAGCTAAGGAAAAATGGATGTGATTTTGTATTTGGGGCGCTGAGCCCAGACATGGATTGTTTCAGAAAAAGTGAGTCCAACTATAGCAATATATCTCCATTGACAGGCAATGGACTGAAATAAATTTTTTTTTTTACTTTTTTGAAGTAAATTCCTTCCGGAATTTTGCGGACTGTGCTCCTAACCACATTTGCCGGTTTTTGTATAGTCAAAAACATTCTTGCTCGTGTCACTAAAAATGTTTAACATTGCTACATTCTACATATTGTACACATGTACGTATTCATTTACTTTGATCCCTGCCATGTTGCCCTACACAAACATTAATACCTGATATCAAAGAAATTTCCATATTCATCCAATCATTCAGTTGCACCTCGAAGTCTCAAAGCTCAATTGCTTATTCCTTTTGAGTTTACGAGTGGAGGTTTTGCAAGAAGTACGATCGTGTAACATTACCAAGATCAATCTCTGAACTGTGACTACTGAAAGAGCAGCAAATGAGAAAAGAAGAAGCAAAATGCTTAAGTGAGTGAGTCAATGTGCATGATTCGCTGACCTTAAACGTGTCCTCGTGTAGTAAGCGGCAACTCAGTGCAGCCGGCCAACTGGCCACAAGAGACAACAAGTGTATTCGTAACTGATCGTGCAAATTAAAGTAATCGACAACAAAATCACAAGTCAAGTGTCAGCCACATTGACATACAAAATTTAATCCAAAAGAGCAAGCGAAGTGAGAAATCGCATGAAAATTGTTTTAAAAAATATGCACAATGGTTTTGGTATTTGAGGGTCATACAACAAAAAAGGGGTCAAAGCAATTGAAATCTAAAGGAATGGCGAGCTATTATTATGTGAGCTTAACTGCGAGGCGGCAGAATAACTTTTCTGATTTTTAGTTGTTTTTGTTATTTTTTCTTTTTTACTTGCGAAATTAATCTTAATTTGAAAATCGACAGGATGAAGGTGTACACCATTCTTTTGAAGCGCATCAGCACTGATGAAATTTTTATTTCAATATGAAATATGTAAGTATTTATTTACCATGGGTACAATAGAGATGAGAGCACGACTTAATTTTTTATTTCGAGTCCCAGTCCCGTTAGTAGGTTTTACCCCCGATTCTGTGTTCTTGACAAATTGTCAATCTTGATAAAAAATCAAGAAAAAAATATTTGTATCAACCAACAAAATTAATTAATTATTTGACAATTTATCAAGAACACAGAATCGGGGGGTTAGACTCTTTTAAACAGTTCGCCTAGAGTGGAATACAAGGCCAAGTTGAGGACAGTGGGAAGACCCATTTTGTTACGAAAAGAGAGAAGTCTGATGGAAATGGCGATTTGCGAAGAGTATAGGAAGCTATGTGTTAGAAATAATGGCCGAAAATCTTTCCGAAAATTCCCGAAAGGAACACTAATGATTAATTAGTTCCCTCCAAAGAAATTTTTATAGCGAGGGAGATGACAAGCCCAAATCATTAACATGGGAAATGATGGATTGATTGTCTTTATACCTTCTCAAACATGGAGACCAGGAGTTGGTGAAAATCATAGGTAGGTACATCTCTTCTACATAATGGTCTGAGGGAAATGTCCCCCAAACTAGGGCTTTAATGTGTAAACCTATTAGATTTAAAAGTTATTTGGATTGTGCCTGAAGCTCTGTGTTTTCTGGTTTGAAATTTCAAGATTTGAAACTGTGAAAGACTTGGTTTAATTTGAAACCAACGCCAAAGTTCTCGCTCACTCAACAAGGAATGTCTTAGGAAATTTAAAAATGAGATTTATAAAATTTAAGCAGATATGAACCAAAAGGCGCTGATGATCGATGGCTTCTTCACGTGGTGGCGCCGTCAACTCCAAACACCGTTTTGCGGATAGCAAGGCAATTACACAAGAAGTTCCGAGGAACACCTCTCTAAACTTGGGAGAGCGGAGCTGCTGTTACAAACAACAAGGCGCATCGCCTAGAAGATGTTGGCATAGATTCCCGACTTTTTATTGAACAATGGTCAAATGGCTAACGTTGGGAAGAGTATCACAGCTTTTGTATCTTTGTAAATAAAGCCAAAGGGTGAACTTGGGAGAAGTAATTAGAAGCCATATTTATCTCTAATGGAAGCCCGATCGCCTAGCCGATTTTGTCCAATGCACATATTCTGCTTTAAGCCATAACTAATGACAATTGAAAACACCAAGAAAAGCGAAGATGTGTACTAATATCTGTAAAGCTCGTAGGACTATACAATTTTCGGAGAACTTTCGACACTGTCTATTATTTCGAGCCATGCATCAGGACAGCCATGCTAAGAAATGTATAGAGCGAGGCCTTGTTCGTCGAGAGAGAACTTTACTTCTCAGTTTCCTACTCTTAGTATGCACTTTCGTCGCTTCCCTAACCAGTCTAGAAAAGACGGCTTCGTAAGGCCAGTGGTATTAACCCTAAACATACTCGTACACCAGCAAACGCACTGTCATAATAATAAATAGCTGGCATACAAAGTTGTTCAGAAAGTTTTGAACTCTACTGGAGGTGTCGCGAAAGGAAATTTATACAATTTCCTGATGAGCCCGGCTATTTATTATTGCGAACATCAACCCTGCAGATATCGATACCCATCGACCATCTCTAATTTATGTATATGCATTCTGCATGTGCATTAGGTCTAGTCCACTCTTGTGGAACGGTGTAATTGTGAAATGTTTTAAAGATTTATTTCCAGTTGATACTACTGCATAGAGATGGAAAAATATTGGCTATACTATCGATATAACGACGATACCCTCGATTTTTTACAGCTATCGATAGCATAGCTTATGGTGTAAAATGTGGTCTTACATTATAAAGCTGCGGAAATCTTTCGATATTTTGATAAAATCGGTCAATACTAACACCGTATATGTATGTATTGAAAGTCAAGACTAACGATAGATTTCTCCTGTACTACTGCAGCCACTCTTTTAAAATGTTATCGAACATTTGAATATGGAATCTTCGTTTTGTAATAAACACCTTGAGACTACGGAAAATACTTGGAAGCTGCTCCTTAATACTTTTAAGAACTGAAGGCAGAATCAAGATCTCGTTGAAACAATGTTCAAACAAAGTTGATCCTCTCTAATACACTCATGTATGTATCCATGTATGTGTTTATGTATTTAACTGCTGAGAATAATTTTACCGAAACTGAAAATATAAAAAATTAGCGCACATGATTGACAGCTTAAATGGGATTTTAATGGTGTGTTACTACAATCAGCCAACTTGGGGATGCCGACTGACATTGGCCAAAGGCGCCCGATAGCCCCAATCGATGGTTGATGATTGTTAAAATTGCAGATGATGCCGTCGTAGCGCTGAGTTACACTTTTTTTCTCGCTATCACTATTCAGGTAAATTCGCCAGAAAAAAAAAACGAAAGTTTGGCTTCAAAGGAGCTGGATGATGCAGGAATTTATGGATAGGGGCACCAGGATGGAAAACTACGGCTAATAATGAGAACGAAAAGAATGCTCGTTAATAAGTGGTAAATTGATGCAAAATTGATGTTTTGAAGGCAAAATAAATAAGATGAGCTTATACGTTCCATGTATGTATGTATGTAGTTATGTACATACATACATATGTTTACACTTATCGTAGGTACTTGTATCCCGGTAAAAGCTGCGAATAACTTTCAGAAGTTTTAAGTGGAAAAAAATCAGACTTGAAAGATAAAGGAAAAGGAAAGGAGAGGAAAGAAAGTAGAGAAAACAAGGGGAAAAAATAAATGAAAGGGAAAGGAAAAGAAGTTAAAGCAAAGGACCTAAGCAAAAAAAAAAATATTTTTAAAATAAAATTAATAGAAACCATAATAAATCTATATACCTACTAGTAGTGGGACTATTTTGGAATAATATTCGAATAAATACTATTCGAATAAACGAAAAAAATTATTCGTTTCAAAAAATTCAAATAGTATTCATTCGAATAAACGAATAAATAATTCGAATTAATATTATTCGAAATACGAACACCCTTCGAATAAAAATATTATTAATTCGAATAATCCCATACCTACTATATCTATATGTGTATATAAAATTCAAATTATGTACATGGGTATAGATAGACTTGGCACCTAAACGAATAAACCGATCGTAACCTAATTTAAAACACGCACGGAATATCTTCCAGGAATGGTCAAGGGCAAAAAAAAATTTTGATATATATTGGGGGCGTGACACCTCCTGTACAAATGGAATTCTTCGTGGTCCATATCCCTAGAAGCACTTCCGTTAGCCCACTGAAATTTGGTAAGGGGCTATATGAGAGAAGTCCCTAACATATGCATGAAATTTTAAAATAACGAAAAAGGGGGCGTGGCTCCGCCCATACAAATGGAGTTTTTCATAGTCCATATATCTGAAAGAATTTGAGTTAGACCAGTGAAATTTGGGAATGAGATGAATCCTTAACACCGGAATGAAAACAAAAAAGGGGGCGTGGCACCTCCCATACGAATGGAACTCTTCATAGTAGAAATGTGGGGTGAAACTTAGTAGAATATAAAAATTTAATCTTTATTATTGAATACTAAACGTAAAGGAAAGGATATTTTAGGAGAATAATGCAAATGAGGGTGGATAAGAGGAACACCAAGAAAGCAATAAAATAAAATAAAATGTATATGAACAAAAAACGAAGAAATAAAAAACAATAGTAACACTGTTGTAGTTGAAAAAGCGCACAGGCGAAACATGTATAAGTAATTTCAATATAATTCGGATGGCCTGGATCCAGTGGTGCTAACCGTTTTTCAAAGTTCGCTAAAAAGTAGTACATTGTGAGAAAATTTTAGCCACCGGGCAAACTTTGATCGAAATTAAAGTTTCGGAATAGAAACATAACTATGCAGATGCCCTGAGGGATTAAGTCATTTACAATATTTCAGTGACCGGAACTAACTACTTGATGTTATATTTACTGTCTTAGCCCGATTCTCATTTAAGCCATTTATGACTTTTAAAAGAGTCCAATACACCTTACAAACCCCAGCATATTTGTGCATACTACATTCAATATTCTGAATTGCTTCATTTGTTCGGAGCTCTTTGTCGCATTTATGTTTGCCAGACCCGCACGCTCCATAAACGCTACGCATTTGTTGAATTGAATTGCAGAAATGCATCGTTGCACGCAACAATCGAATGCGCCAACGACAGACCACTAAGACGACTGCAAACTGCACATGCTACCTGCTTGTGAAGAATTAAAACTTTACCCAAAACTCACTCCCGTAGATCGCATGTGCCTGAGCAGAGGCGACTTTAAGTTGCCGAGACCGTAATAGCCCGCGTCGAAGCAGCAACGCCAACTGACCTCACACACCCCCGTCCGTTGTGTCACAGCAACCAAAGTTATGTGACGTTGCCAGTGCGTGGCCGTAACTCCCGATCCCTACCGATGCCTAAGCGGCAGTGTCAGCGGGTGGCAGTAAGAGCAACCAAAGTTCCCACCTCATGGCGTCTGGCATATCATTTATGGAAATATTTTGCGCCAACAATTTAGATATCTGTGGTGGGGTAGTGCAAAGAGTGCGGGGGGTATAAGCTGCATTCGATATGTTGTTGTTGTTATGTTTGTTCGTTGGCAGCGCCATTGTCCACTTGGTGTTTGTTTGTTTGTTTTGCGTTTTATGCGTGCGCGTGTCATCGAGTTGGTCTAAAATGACAGTTGCGATTTAATGGTGGTGCTCTCGTTTACACTGGAATCGCTTACAAATTAATAATGAACTGCCATTGCCACAATGACAACAAAAACAACATTCATTGCAAGCCATAATGGCAACAGTAAATATTGTACAACAACAAAAATGTAATGATTGCAAATATGCTCACTGACATGTGAACTGACAGATAGACGGACGGACGTACCGTACATTTGATATTTTGGGGCAATTATGTTTACATAGACGAAGCGACATACAGACAGACTTTCCCGCCCATTAGTTGAGTCCTTTACCATGTGCTACCAACTGTCAAATACCACGACGGCCCTTGTCTAAGCAATTTGCGACACTTAGGCCATAGGACACCGTTCGCATGAACATTGCGCTGGACAGCAGTGCACAATGGCTTAAGTAGACTTAGAGTTTGGCAAAATGTTCCTCTGAAAGACATGAACTGTATGCAATTTTGTTTTAAGAATGTTGAAAAGGTTTTTTTTTTTATTAAATAAATAATAAATGGCGTCAATTGGAAACATCATGCGACGTTATAGGAAGAAGTCCTTGAAATCATTATAGCAACTAGCTCCCCGCATCTTTTCGTAGGAACACATCGACTTTGAGGCGAAGATAAACCCATCGCCCAGAAGACCAGAACGAACAACTTGAATACTACTTGATATCATAAGATCCGATAGTCTACAGACGTATGTACGTGTCTGCAAGATTTCCAAGAGCAAAAAAAAGTTTCCTTCTAAGTGGGATGAAAACCTCAGTTAAATTCAGATATCATGAAAAGCTTGTTAAATTTCATTCAAACAAGACCTTTCTTAAGTGCGTTTATGGAAAATAGACAGATTCATCAACTTAATCCCTCGACATAAAGGAATTCGCTGTCTACTTACTCCAAATGGAGTCGTTATCCTGGTAGTTTACCTGTTCTGCCAGACTGAACTCGTATAGCGTAAGATCTATAAAGCAATTTTGCATGGACTTTGGACTCCAGAACCAAGTCGCCTGGCCCACAGTGCATTGCTCCATATGATAATGACAGAAATCGCTGACATTTGCAAGAATGGTAGTGGCTTGTTGTTGTTGTTGCTGTTATGTATGAAAATTGCAAAAGTCGTTGACAATCGAATGCGACATCGGCTTGGTAGCTAAATTGCAATTGATATTCGTGTGTATGTGTGCGTTTTGATTGCCTGTTTGTTGTTGTGTGAATTTTATCGCCTTAATGGCTTGTCAATGTTTGACACCTTAATTTATTCATAGCCACTTAACGGTATCGAACTTTCAGTACCCATCAGCACTGAGCCATTATTATAATCTAAATATTTTAGGTTTGAGCCGACTGTGTTTTTGCGTGATTGGGCGGCGGTTGACGGCGATTTCTGGGGCGGATTCGATTAAAGGGAATATTGATTTCAGGGTGTTGGCGGAATTTGATTCGTGCGAATTTGTGTTGATTGCTAATGCACATACCGTCTCATATCAACATTTACTTTGGTGACAACTTGACTTTGTGGAATATTTTGAACTAAACTTCAAAGTAAAAAGTTGGTCAACCCACTGGATATTCGGGAAGCAACTGCACAAAGCTGGGGCATTTTTGTTTTAAGTACATCATTTACAAGAAAGGAGCAAAAATATATAAATAGAAATGAGCAAAGAGAAGACAACCCCGCTGCGAGTTAGGGAACATGACCGCCGTAGTCATGCTGGTCGTAAGAGGCGAATAATATGCACAAAGGTAATGACGTGCAACTCTATGGTTGATCATTACCCATCTTCTCTTTCCTTTCGGAAGGAAGGATGACATGACCTAGAAGGTTACACTGGGTATAGCAGCCTGGCAGTACCGCAAGGGAGTACCGGATTCACATCCGCCCAAGGACTGCCAATTCGACAACACTCCCCAAAACCATCGGAAAGTGGGTTTGGTTGTTTACACAACAACAATGACAATAACAACAACAACAATATAAAGTAATTACTGTCAATGAAGATGGAGTCAGCGGATACATATGCGTATCTCTCGGTAGCTAGAGGTTTAAGGCCAAAGTGTTGTTTCCTGTGTGAAAAAGAAAAAACTGGTTTGGGCATTATATGATTTCCGACTGGAAGCGGTTATTCTTTCGATGATTGGTAACCACGATACTTTTCTCGTTCTGTGACACTTTTCCAACTGACCCCGAAAAGCGGATACCTAAAACTGCCGATGAAATATGGCTCCTCAACCAAAACATTGAGGTCAAGTGGAATTGGCAAGCCAACGTCAATCGATCCTGCTTGAAGCAAAGTATCGAGTTACACCGTAAAGGGTTGTTCATCCATTTTGCCTTTCAGCTATTGGTGAGATGTTTCCCCGATAGTTGAAGTACACTCTGTACATTTGCTACCAATCCGCCATTATTTTTCTAGCAGGAAATCGTCATCGTTTAACAACTTCAAAAACAGAAAGCACAGAAACAACAACAATCGAGCGCACCATATACGGTATACTTACCATGTAGGGAAAATCTTTAGTTCGTAACTAGTAAGCTTCTAGTACATTCAGAACCTCCCTAGTATGCGCTCAGTCGTTTTACCTAGATTCTACAGTCGAATTTAACTTGACGTTGTTCTGGGTGGTTGCAATTGTCCCCGTTCCATTAACTTTTTTAGTTAGTTTATGGGAAAAAAATAGTTGGTTTTGAACCAGCCCAAAATTCGATATTATTTCTACTACGCTTTCAACCTTGTTGCTATGGACTACTCCGTAAGTATTCATTTTGAGAGTATTGCAGTGAGTGATAATATGAAAATTATTATCTATACATATATTAATAGGCTAACATTTTTTCCATACAATCAATTGCCAGAGTGTATCTCATAAAACAATGCATAACTCCAATTATTATATATTTTGATATGTTTTCATGGGTCAGGAGCTTTGCATAGGCATATTATATTTAACAAAAAATGCTTCATTAATTTGTAATAATTCATCAAAGTTTTCACCAAAACCCAAAGCTGTTAACTACAGTATCTGACTGTTTTGTTGTACATACAGCAGTGGCGCAGGTGGTGAGTGTGCCGGCTATGATGCGTGCGTTCGTAGGTTCAAGGACGTGTTCAGGGCAGATTAAGTATTTTTTTTTTTACTAAATTGAATTTGCCTTGAAATATACGAAAACTTTTTATTATATTTTTTTTTTAAATTTATTATATTTGTAATACAATATTTTTCTGTTTATTATGTTTATGACATCTATCTTGGAGTGAAAAACCCAAATTTTTTGAAAAAATATAAAAAATTATTCCAATTTATCAATATTTATCAATTTATATTTTTTAAGAAATATATCATATTTAATATGGAAAAAGTAAAAAACACTGTAGCTTCTTCAATTTTATATTCACGAAATAGTTTGAAATTGCGTTAATTTTCCTAAAGACATCAACTATTTTCTTCCTAAAAATTTTTATTTGGAAAAGAGTCGACATATAACCCAATATTTCAATATTTTTCTGTTTATGACATCTATTTTCGAGTGAAAAAACCAAATTTGTTGAAAAAAAGCAAAAAAATTATTTCAATTTATCAATATATATTTTTTAAGAAATATATCATATTTAATATAAAAAAAGTAAAAACACAGTTTGTAGCTTCTTCAATTTTATATTCATGAAATAGTTTGAAATCGCGTTAATTTTCCTAAAGACATCAACTATTTTCTTCCTAAAAATTTTAATTTGTAAAAGAGTCGACATATAACCGGAATCCTGACATATTTAGGCTAATTGGGCCAGTTAAGATATGTGTTTTCAATTTTTCGAGTTGAATTAGACGAAAGAAACCAGAAAACCATCATATGTGTAAGTTGTAATATTCTCCCGCTATACGGACTTCAAAAAATCTACAACTAAAAGAAAAATTGAGAAAACTGTCTGTATACCAAAAAAGAAAAAAACACAATTTGGAAACCGGCTAATATTAAGAAGTTAACGGAATCTCAAAATGAACTTTCATTCGTTTCAATCCATATGGCCAATTTTGTTCGATATGGCATCATTCTATGTGACCATTATATATATTACAAGTCTAACTATGTTTTTGGTGTATGTCCATGAAATCTAATTTTGTTTATTGAAATATTGACGGAATATGAAAGGAGTGGTGGGTCTGATGGTGGACTTTCAAACATTACTAAGTACTGTTTTTGCCATCCCCTATTAATGATTACTGGTCTTTAATGGACGGATTTTTTTTTGGTTAGTTGTCAAATTACCCGTCTTTAGAGTAAACCAGCTTTTATGAAAGCGACTCTCAATAACTCAACTATAAATAATTATTTTCAGCAATAAAAATGTCTCCAATATTTATGCCTCTAGGCATTAGGTACTGGAAAAAATCCGAACAGAGGATTTAATAAGTTAAACTAATTCAAGGTGGTCGAATTTCGACCACGGGATATACTAGTAGTTTTTATTTTTTTAAATAATTGTGATCCATTATTTATTACAAGGTTTTATTTGAATAGAAATAGAAAATTTATAGACAACCGACAGAGCGTTTTTTTATATATCATTTCGGAAGCTGGTAAACTTCATCAGAGAAATTGTGTCATGTTCTGTGAATCATTGCGCTATCAGAACGATGGTTTGTTTGTGAGCTAAACTTCTTTTTTTCCTCCGATAAGATATTTATTCGAACATCTAAAAAGAACACGTTAAAATATGTATTCACAAATATATGTATTTAAAATAATAATTTTTTCAAAATGGCATTTTCATACAAATTTTCAATAATGAGACCTCCTTTAACTAGGAACATGTGGTAATTCTTTCAAAAACAATTCAAATTAACGTCCTTAGTTTACGAACTAATAAACATCTGAACAGCTACTATCGAACTAGTTTGTATTTGACACTTTAGATCTAGTTCTTAACCAAAAATGTGTTCCACTAGTTACTGAGTACCCTGTAGGGTATGTTTATATATGTATGTATGTATGTATGTACATATGTTTATCAACTGCCATCAAATCCCATAATTGGTTGAAATTGCCGTTGAATGATTGAAGGTATTCAATACCTGTCCAAAGTCGAGGTACATTTTGTTAATACACAGAGATACACACTTACATAGTACATATGTATGTCTGGGCTCATGGAAGCTGTTGCATCCAATCCAAATAGCGCCATCAGCAGCAGCTCTGGCATCACCATAAACATACCAACAACAAACAAAAGCGATTTTGCCATCAACCGCCATACCATCAATCAAATCAATTATTATCGATTCCTTCTTCGCCGGCCAGCTATCAGTGGTTGGCGGGTAGGGTTTTTGAATTTTTGTTTTTATTTGCGGCCGTTTCCTATTTCGCTGTTTGGTTTGAGAACCCAACAAATTGTAATTGTAGCTGCGGCTGAGTGGGACCGTTGCCGTTCCGTAATTCGTGGAAATTCGAAGTGCTGAAGGTTCTTTTTACAGAATACATTTTTTTGTTCATTTTTTTGTTGTTTATTTTAATTCTTTTAATCATGTTCACATTATTATGATTGCTGCTTGCGCTGCATTGTATTCACGTTTTGTTGTTGTTGTTCATTATGTACCTACAACGGGCATACATATATGCTATTATTATGGTCATTGTGTATAGCAGCAGGGTGTATGTGCTGTGTGCAACATGGCGGACATAATAAGCGGTTTCAACGCTTTCCTGGCTGCAACTTTGGTGGTAGCGGCGTTTGTTTTTTGATTGGCAAATTGTGATAATAAGCAAGAATTACAATAGCACCCATATAGGCACATTAGAGGGGGCCTGGAAATTCATAAACGTTGCCTAGGGAAATTGTTATCTTAAATAAAAAAGAGCGATAACTGACGACAGCTGAAAAACCAAGATAGGCCAAGTCGTCCATTTCAGCCTGCTACCTTCCTCTATAGAAAACTATTATCGACGAAAACATTTTCTGAGCCGAAGATTATTTGTTCATTCGCATAGCATAAGTTAGCCAGTGAACCATGTTAGATCTTATCAAGAACTGCCCAGGTAATGATGTGCAGCTCGATGGTTGATCTATGGATATGATCCCTCTCATCTCTAATTACCCATCTTCACCTTAGTCATAACAAATCGCTACCACGACGATTGGACATTGCCGCAAGGTAGTACCAGAGCCACTCCCAAAACCGTCTCCATGACCTTACAAGTTTTCACTGAACTACTTTTATTTATTCAGTCGATTTCCCGACTTATAGTCATATGTAGTACCAGGTTCCAGCGTAAAAAGATCGACAAAGCTGTTCACTGAAAAACATGCGAAACTTGATTGATCACATCGTGAACTATTGCAAACATAGCTTGAGTGTCCTGAGTATGGGGACTGTACTCGGCTTGTTATTTGGTGGACATAAGTACAAGTTTCTCCATTGGGGGCTAGAACGTACTCTCGGAGAGCGATCAGTCACTTCGATCAACCACGCAATCGAGAGTTGCGAGCAGATTCTCACCTCCTATTTAGCCCCACTTAGGACTCTATAGAGTTTCAGGGAGCTTGAGGCAACAACCTGTACAATGAAGAATGCCGCTCATTGTCGGAAAAGAAGGCGCCCGCTTACAGGAGCACTCTACAGGAAGAGGCGCTGGTGGGAAAGAATTATATGTACCCGAAAATTGTTTCTCACACAAAAATCCCTGACGATGGACAATACGTTTTAGCCAATGACTAAGTGCTTCGAGTTTTTTAAGGAATTTTATATTTATAATCAAAAATAACAAAAACCGGGTTCGAATTCAAAAACTTGTGCGAAAGACTGCGGGCCGGTGAATCTTCTACCGTCACAAGCGTAATTACAATTAAATTGTTCCGCAATGAAGACATTACAAACCGTTAAACAATATTTATAGCAACAACAAGTAAAGAAATCTACAACAAAAAAGTAGAGAATTTCCAGAGAAAAATACCAAATGACAATTAATGACCGCCGCATCACAAACTGCCCCCACCACCACAACCTTGCCGCCCACTCCTTTGATCACGAAAACGCCGACAATACAAAACGCTGCTACAAGCGACTGGCAGCCAAAATTCTTCTTCAACAAATAGCAATAAAGTAAATATACCCCTCACGACAAAAAAATGTATTCGACATACTCGCTTTACTCAGTGACCCAATCTCAGTTGTCGCAACGTCTGCTTCTGTGGTTAAATGCTTTTGGGTTATAGCATAACAGTTTGATAGTTGACCGATTTACTGAATCAATATAATGTAGGTATCCTCGGGATATCAACTACTAGATCGTCTTTTTGATCGTATCGAATATTTCATAGCTCAAAGGACTTTTCTAAAAGAGAAGGAGAAGTGTTGCCGAAAACAATTTGTCGGATAACAGCTCTGAGAGTAGCACCGTCTGGTAATAGACCGACTAAATTAGAATCTAGTTGCTTCTCGAATAGCTGGATCGTCTTACCTTGCGAGAGGTGAACGACATGGCCGAAGTTATGTTGTTATTGTATTTGTAACAGTACTTTATTTGTAAACAACAGTCTAAGGGATCTTCTAAATACAAAGCTCAAATCCTCTCAGGGTGGTAGAGGAAACCCCTTTCCCCCTGATCCTTTCAGAACTCAAACATGCAAACTCAACCGTATTGATAAATGATTTTTTCGATACTTTACACTTTCGACCACCGTGGTATAGTGGTAGTAGGCTGGTGTAGCATATTGAACGTTCCTAGGTACTGTGTCATCTAGGAAAATATTGAAAACACCATACCCATAATTGGAAGGCATTCTCAGCCTTGATCTGGGATCAGAAGGGCAGTAATTGGTGTTAGTATAGAATTGCCACGTCAATCAAAAAGGATTGACAACCAAAAAAACCTGAAACTAAATGAGTTTGGTACTAAAGTCCATCAACCTATAGAGCCTAAACCAACGTATTTTATTTAAGGTTCCTATCGTAGATTTCCGTTGATTTCCAGGCGATCGAAATTATATTTCAAGCTAGCCTTATGAAGTCTTGGTGGCAGTGCATCAATTCCCCGAGTGGGGTTACGGACAGATATTTAGGATGTGTAATTGGACTAGGTTTATTTATTGAGAGAGATACTCGTATTACTAAGATGGCATAATGAATTGATAACCTTCTACAAAGAAAGGAGTCGTTCCAAATTTAAAAATAAAAAGAATATCGCTCAATTTAAAGAAAAGTCAAATGAGTGAAAACAAATTAACCAAAGTGTGATTGTAGCGGGTAAGTCGTTAAAAGAAGCCGCCAGTACAAAGGGGGCGGATCTGGCTTGAATGCAGTGTAGCGGCGATTAACAAGCAGATCACTAATTCGCAAAGAACCCCAATGGAAGAAATATATACACACATTTCTGTGAGAGTATGTAAGCAGAAAATAATATGCAAGTGACGTATGTAAGAACATTATTAGTGATGGACGGAGCCGACTACTTTTCAGAACTGATGTTTTCGGGTATTGCAAGAAGCCCAAAATGGGCTAAAATTGTCTCAGAATAACCGAAGTCCTAAAAAAGGGAGGCTACTTTGAAAATTCGGTGAGGTTTTTAATAAAAAAATTGATTTTTCATGACAAAATTCGGCTTTTTCCTTTTTCTTCATTTGAACAGCTGAGTCTTTTAAGAGTTGGTAGTTGACGGTGTTAAATTTGAAATTCCTTTTTGAATTTCCTAATTCAAAAATTCGTCTGATCTTCAAACAGCTCTCGAAGCTAAATTTATTCAAAAATTAAATAACCAAACAGGATGCGAACCAAGTACCTGTGTCCATTTGGAACCGTATTCGTTAGAGAACCGCTTTATTGTGTAATTCTGTAAATACCTCCGAGTATTTACAAAATGCAGATGAAGTAACAAAGATAAATTGCGGCGATGATATATGGTGGGAAGTGACATAAATCATTTTGATTGACAGCAGAAGCTCAGCATGCACTGACACATGCTCATACACTCACATACACATGCACTTTCATATTCAGGCTGGTCTCAATGACCACCAGCTGTATCAATCGAGAGCTTTTAATTTTATTTCTGTTTGCTGAATGGTCTCTCTACCGTATGAAAGATCAGTGCACTTAGCGCCGCCAGCGAATTTTCCTCATATTTGCCGCCAATGAAAGAAATTAATGTACAAACGTTATTCACACTAAAAGAAACTAAAGCCTTATTTAAGGCTTAGAGGGTGAGGTATGAGATTTGTAATAAATTTATCGACGACAGAGTGGGGGAGCATTTTATTTTAAAATAATTTTTAATGAGCGCTCAGCACCGCTCTATCTCAGGGCTGAATTAAAAAATGCCATCTCCCAGCACAAAATATATTGGGCCATAATCATAAAATCTTTACTCAACTTAAAATACATTTAAAATGTTGGGTTTAAGCTACAATGGAATGTAACAGGCTCCACTTATGGAAAAAAACATACAAAGATATTTTTTTATGTTTTGCAAGGTCACCCTGTGCCAACTATTCTATTCACAAACCATAGTATAGCTGTGACAATTACCAAACAAAGTCAAACTCAAGTTTGGAGTAAGCGTTATGACATCGCACAACCATAGACACAAACCGTGATGTAAACATAAAATGTATTTAACGTGGACTACCTATGCCAGACAAGAAAGAATGTTTATTTTAGAATCATGTTTAAGTAGTTAAAACCAGGGAGGGGTTATTTTTTAAGGACAGAATAAAAGTTCGAACGAAAATCTACCAACCCGCTATTCTAATTTAATAAATTTCTTATCATATGAAAGAGGATTGGCTGTTTAGTAGATTTTGGCTCGGACTCGTATTCTGTCCTTACGACAAAGATAACTTTTATTGCTGGCGAGAAAACTTAAAAATCCGGGGTTTTAAGTTGTTATCGGACTTTTTTCAAAAAAGCCAAGAAAATTAGTTGTGGCCAGGATATTGATCCTAGAAGTCCTTGGATGACAGAAAATTTAATAATTTTCTTCAGGGAAACTATCTAACCCCGGACTTTTATGAGATCAAAAAAAAAAAAAATTATTTTCCGTCCCTGGTTAAAAATCTATTTCATTTTGAGTATCCATTATATCTAAATTTAATTGCTAGCACAATTTCTTGCTGGGTTCTTACTCACTTACAAATGCACGATTCCGCGAATTAATACTCATACCAACAGCAATAAATAGAAAACGATCAGATGGTCAGCAATGCATTCCGACAACAACTTAACAATGCTTTTGACTTACTTGAGTTAGTAATTATCCATAACCCAGGCAGCATTTGGGAGATTTGTGTAATAGGTATCATCCATTCATTGACTTTGTAAAAATATGTTTAATGACTCCAATTCTTAACGCGACCTCAACAAAGTGCCTAGGTTTTGGCCTATCAAATCAAAGACAACAGACTCATTTCCCGCTGCAATTATAAAAGCAAATTCGTTATCAAATAACGTCCCGCAGTGATGTTGACTTTTCAGAATTTTCCTTGCTATACTAAAGAAATGATCTCTTATAAGCTATATAGAATTCATCATGACACACTTATCACTTTTGACCCCAGCTTTTACGGGACCTCAAATCTTCGATTCGTTTATGTTTCAAAATGCTATGTGGGATGGGACAGCATTTGAATGAATGTACAAATGTGCAACGTCCGATGGGCAATCAAACATGTTATGAACTCATTTAAATTTATTTATTTCTACTCGAACACCAAAATTGTTCCATCATAATTACAGGGTGCTTTAATTAAACTTTAGCAGTTACATTTACATTTATAGATCAATCATTCATTTAGTTGGTTTTGTTAATCATCAAAATTCTTTCATTCCGATTTTGGCCTTCAGCGATGAAACGCTTTTGTTGTTGCTTGATATTTTATCAATTAAGATAAATGTTGTTGAGTAGCGCCAGCGGGTTCTATAAACTCCAAAATATTGAAAAGTACGAAAGTATGTTATTTCAAATTTATTTTACTGTATGCTCGCTGTAATATCCAATGAGTTCGTTGGGAACTTTATTCACATTTGCTTTTCCAAAAGATTAAACATAACCTCTCAAAGTAGTTGGCACTCTCTTGGAGATTCAGGAAACCAATAAAACTTAATTGTCTTAAATCTCTAGAAACATGTTGGGAACTTTTGGGACTTCAGTGAAGGAATAGCTCCTGAAAACTTCAGTTCTGTATTTTTAATTTTTGTTTTTGGGTTGGTCTCTTGATGCGGAAAACCTCAAAAATTTGCTTCCGATCTACCCACTTCAAGGGTAGGACATCACTTGATCAGAGATTCTTAATAGAACTGGTATACGAAGTCTCGTGGAGCGCATCCAAATAAAGAGATTACATCAGAATAGGACACTAGTGGGCTTTACGGAGCGCTCTGAAACCCCAAAAGAGGGCACGGTAAGGAAATACTCTAGCAGGTTTAATCCGGAAGTAGTTCGCAAAGCTATTAGTCACCATACTGAATACCATTCAAACCTCTCACGTTCTCTGACTAGCTTATTGGCTTCAGGCCATCCGGGGTGGAGAAAAATGAGCAAGCCAATAAGCTAGTCAGAGAACGTACACCTGAAAAGCCGATTAGGACTGAACTATTTCTCGCCATTGGTGCATTTATTATAACAATGAAGACTACCAGAAAATTTATATACATATATGTATATACATATATATATACATACATATATGGCGCGATATACATCAGTTATATCATCAACCTCCTAGGAGATTTTTTCTCTTCCAATTTGTGGTGTGCCGCTTTGAAATTTTTCCTACAAATTGGCGGGACCTTTTGGCTTTTCGCCGACTCCGAACGGCATCTACAAAACAGTTGAATTTTTGCTGAGAAGCCTTTCATTGCAGAACCAGGAAATTATTAGTTTATCCAATAATAGTCATAGGATCCCAATAAGTCTTCCCACAGGCCAATGTACACAATTTGGGAATTTCGTCAGGTTAATGCATGGATGCTGTGATATTATTCAGAAGACACATACCATGAGAAGGCCAATATGATATAATGATATGTGGGACCTTGGTGGCTCTATTGTAGGTGGGCCAGACGGCCTTGGCGTGAAGGAAATGATTGGGTTCCAGGGGACAAGAATCTGTGGAAGAAAGTCGGTGTTGAATCGTCTCTGATCGTCCTTTGGTCCAAGAGCAACTTTTACTACAACACTGTGCGTCTTTATAAAAGGTATGTGTCTTTAGGGGAAAGGGTATGAAAGCCACTTCAACCTTCTGCACCTGCTTTCGCGTATTTAGGTTAAAAAGAGTTGTGGCCTCCATTTCATCCGGATCCGCACTATTACTACCAAAATATTGATGGTGTTGCAGCTATCTACTGATTGTTCAACTAATTTCAAAAATTATTTCTTAGATGGCCAGACAGAGGCTTCGTGATCTCCGGTAAGAAACAACACAATGTAACAATATTTGTCATTCTAATCGAACATCCAATAACAACAAAGCTCGAAGCTCCCAGCGCTTATTAAAACGATCTTCGTTGTTTAGTCTTTGAGCTTATCGTCAGATCCGTTCCCATTGCGTTGCTAAACTTTTCTGAGCTTAATGAACATCTTTGAAATATTTATTGAAGTACATATTGATTTCAGCGTTTAACAGATTAATTCTTGTTTTTTTGTGAAGTCGCGTTGTTGTTATTAGTTATGGCTGGTATTTCGGTTTTTGATGCTTGTAAGCTCAGCTGCTTGTGGTGGAACATTGTGAAGCTCTTGCTGTTGAATAGCCAGAAGTGTTGTTGGCGATCATACATACGTGGCTGGTTGTGTGGCATACAGTCGCATGGAAAACTATGGAACAAGGTGTTATCTACTTTCGAACCACTTTTCAAATTCGAGTATGAAAGGATAAGAGATTCTAGTCGAAAATGGTAGTGGACGCTTCTATTGACTTCTGGATCTGTGAGGCGCCCTTGAGTTGGAAGTCTATGCCATCTCAAGATCGATTGACCGCTTCTAGTCAAAAATGACAATATTGGAATTTAGGGCAATTGTGAAGCCACATTAGCATCTTTAGAGCATCACAATATTTCCTTTTTCTGGGTCAGCGGGTACATTGAGAGCGCTGATGCAATCGCTAAAACAATTTTCTAAATGGGCGAAGCTTTAAAATCCCTTAATGAGCAAAACTACATCACAGCTGAGCACTGAGCGGTCAGAGCTATTCCTTTTCCATTGTCCCTGAATACAGAGCCAGTTTTCTGAGAGAAGCTCCCCTCGCTAGTTTGTTGGAGGTAAGTTAAGTGGATTTCTCGACCACACTCAATGGATTTTGCTCCATCTGGGAGAACACCACTCCTATAGAATTCCAAGTGATTTGTGATTCTGAACTATTTCTAATTGATCCCAGCTGGCAGAGAGAAGGAACGACTGACGCAATTTTGAGTTGCCGGCTAGCGTAATTTAAACTACCTACCAGACTTCTACCAGAGGAACAAGTAGCTGCATATGGTATGGGACACCTCGTTTTACTTCTAGGTATACACATTCGATACAAGAGTAAAGAGCTTATCAGCCAAATTTCTTTGATACCAGAGCAATATAAACTTTTATAAACTCTACTAGAGCTAACAGCAACCCAAAGTTGCGGACTGCACTCAGGCCCCACTTTATCGCATGAACTAAAGCGAACAATTGGCAAGGTATGCATACTTTTTTCTCGCACTGTATGCAATGTGTTCATTCGCTATTTGTTCTTCTCGGGCGGATGGTTGCAGGGCGAGCGTAGCCAAGGGAACGGATGGCACTCAAACAAAGTTATTCGGTAGTCGCCGACATAAATAGCAGCAATTTGAGCAGACACCAAACGGATAAACAGCAGCCGTGAAGCACTCAGCAACACAACAACAACTACAAGTGGAATTGTATAAATAACAACAGCAACGTGTTTTGTTGTATTACTTTTTGTTGAGTAGCCAGAAAAATTAATAACCGATCGAATAACTAACACAATGGGGGGGCAGCAACAAAAAAAACTCATACAAATGTTGGCTGCATGCAAAAAACAAAAATTCGAAAAGTAACAACAATTGTAAAGAAACAACAAACAGTACTGAATGACAACAACAATCAACAGCAATGGACCTATGTATGTAACAATTGTTACCAAACAGCGGCAACAAAAATGAATGAGGAAGAGCAGTAGCCAAAACAACACCAACAATCAAATACCAAATTCCAACAAAAACATACAAAAACAAGTAAGGAAGTCTAAGTTCGGGTGAACCGAACATTTAATACCCAGCGTTAGTTTCCAGAAAAAGGGGGCGGGGTTTTCATCCGATTTCGCCCATTTTAAAAACCAATCTATTCCCAGCCTAAACAATAGCGAATTTGGTGGGCGCGGCCACGGCCCTTGCTTATAAAGCATTAACCGCTTACATGAGCCAAAAGTACTCAATCAATCTTTTCAATGGTGATACCATGTGTTAAATATATAACTTTGGAAAAGAAGGCGTGCCATGCCCATAACTTTTAACGTATTTTGTGAAATTTTTGATATACGGATATATGTGTCCATTAATCAATATTTACATAATTTTAAAACAGTGGGTGGTGGCACGCCCACGGATTTTATTATGTTCTTTGTCCCTATTTGAAGATCAGTTTTCATTGCAGATCTTTATGATATTTTCACAGTGGCTTGTTAATAGTGAAATGTTGATATTTTGTTTATTCACTTGTAGGCGGTGCCACGCCCATTTTCCAAAACATTACCAAAAAACCTTTAAACAACACTAATAACATCATCAAGTGAATGAGTGTACTAAATTTTAGCATTATATCTTTATCAGTTAAACAGATATTGCATATTCCGGTTTCCTAACTCTCGTTTAGAGAACTTTAGTCCAAAAGTGGGCGTGGTCGTTCACCGATTTTTCTTATTTTCTATGGTAGTACTCTACATAAACATAAGATGCCTGGTACCTAGTTTCGTAAATCTATCTCACACCGTTCTGAAGTTATTAGCAGTCGAATTTGAAAATTGCGTGACTCATAAGTGGGCGGTGGCACGCCCACTTTCCAAAATTTTGCAAAAATAATGTAAAGAATATGAAAATTGATGTATGTACCAAATTATATTATTATAGCTGTATCAGTTAATTAGATATGGACTTTTCAATATTTCCACCTCCTTTCAATATAACTTTTATGAAAAAGAAGGCGTGGTCGCTAAGCGATTTCGTTTATTTTCTATATCTGAATTTAACACAACAATAGTATGCCCTCTACAAAATTTCGTTGTACTAGCATAAACTGTGCTGAAGTTATTGAGAGTCAAAATTTGAAAATTTCTTCAAATATATGTGGGCGGTGCCACGCCCCTTTTAAAAAAATTTGATAAAATCGGCCTTAGAACACCTAAATCAATACATATTGCAAATTTTATCATTGTAGCTGCTTCTGATATTGAATTAACCCGTTTTATACGTTTTTCGAAATTTTCGATATCGAAAAAGGGGCGTGGTTATGGTCCGATTTTACCCATTTTCAATAGCAATCTATTCTGAACCCAAATAAGTACGCATGCCGAATTTGGTGAAGATATCTCATTATTTGCTCAAGTTATCGTGTTAACGGACAGACGGACGGACAGACGGACGGACGGACGGACGGACGGACGGACATGGCTCAATCAAATTTTTTTTCGACCCTGATGATATTGATATATGGAAGTCTATATCTATCTCGATTCCTTTATACCTGTACAACCAACCGTTATCCCAACAAAGTTATAATACCCTTGTACTAGTACTAGTACGCTGGGTATAACTAGTAAGGAAGTCTAAGTTCGGGTGTAACCGAACAATAAATACCTAGTAGTGATCTGTTTTGGTATCCTAATTTACTCAGGTCTATTTTAATACATACCTGAAAATTTGTTATAAAGGCAACTGATTGTTTTCGATAAAAACATTTCTATTGTAAGTGGGAAATTAAACTATCACTAAATAACAAAATATAAATAGCTTTCCCCATGTTCATGAAAGGTATGAAAATAGAAAAAATTAATAAAAAAAAGGCAGTAGGGTGTTAACTACTTGTCAGTATATTTTGCGTGTTTGCTATCCGATTTGCGTAATTTTTGGCAGGAGTATACTATATACTATTGGGAAGCATCTCACTAACTTTCATTTAAATACCTTCTTGAAATTTCAAGCAATTGCTTTTGAAAATAGCTGACCTTTTATGCTAAAAAGTGGGCGGCGCCACGCCTACTTCACCAAAATCCACAAAATTTTTATACAGTTCAGTTTTGCTTAAAAAGCTTGTTATGTGTGTAAAATCTTATTTATATAACTTATACAATTAAGGAAATATCGCGATTTTAATTATACGAAGAAATTTTTTAGAACTGTGTTCAAAAAGTGGGCGTGTCCGTTCACCAATTTTGTTTATTTTTACAGCAAAGAGTTAGCTTTATATGTTGAACAATTTCTCTAAATATCGCTTCAATAAGTCAATTTTTACCGGAGTTATGGCATGAAAAGTTTTTTGGAATAATCCCCCATTAAGGGGCGGGGCCACGACCATTTTCAAACAATTTTGTGCTTTCGACTTTCTTTGCCCACGAACACTTTAGAAGTGAAATAGAAATGATACACAAGTAGTTTCAGCAAAGTTATAGCATATTCAATATATCTATGATCCTTTTCAAAATCTTTCGTATAAAATTGGGCGTGGACCTAACCCGATTTAAATAATTTTTTTTCGAAATATTGCTTGTATTAATATAAATATGTGTGCTGAATTTTATTTTGCTATCTTGAGCGGTTTTTGATTTATGACTAATAATATTTCCAAATTTGACTTAATCAAAAGTGGGCGGTGCCAAGCCCCTTTTTAAAAATTTCTTCAAAAATTAATTTTTTGCCTTAACGCTAAAGTGCAAACCAAATTTTATCCTTATAGGTTTATTATGTACTGAATAATCACTCTTTTTGTATTTTCGAAAATATTATATATATAGAAAGTGGGCGTGGCTTTTAACCGATTTTGCCTATTTTCAATAGCACTCCGAGATAAGTGAAAAGGAACCTGTATACCAAATTTCATTGAGATATCTCAAGATTTACTCAAGTTATCGTGTTCACAGACGGACGGACGGACGGACGGACATGGCTCAATCAATTTCTCTTTTCCTCCTGAACATTTTGATATATATAAGTCAATATCTATCTCGATTCGTTTATGCCGTTACATACTACCGTTAGGCCAATGAAGTTAATATACCTTGTGTGCGAAGCACTACTAGGTATAAAAACAACAACTTCCCAAAATGACAACTGACTCACCACCACTGTGTTGTGTGCGCCCGGCTGACGGCAACCGAGTGGTGGCATGTTGCTCTTGACGAAGGTTTAGCGCGCCGAAAGGATAGCTCAGCGCCAGCGCCAAACCCATTTTCAACTGCGCGCGCGTACCAAAGACGCACAGCTGGGGCTTGTCATTAGGAAAGAAGAGGCAGATGCCCGCTACAGCAGCGACAAGTTGTGCGGGGTGTATGTATGCGGATAACAAGATGTGTAGTACAAGCCAACGGTATGTGAACTGCTAAGGAATGTGTGTTCGATGTTGGTGATAACATAACTCTGAACTGAGACATTCAAGCTAGAACTACACACCGCGCGGTTGGGAGGCAATGGAGTAGCTGAAGCAGGCCCGTGCGCACGGGGGGGGGGTTTGGGGGTTAAAACCCCCCCCATGGCCAAATCTAAGTTGCAATGATTTTGCAAATGTTTTCAAAATACAGTTTATAAATCTTTTATTGAATCTTGACTAATAATTTATGACAAAATTAGTTAAAATAATTTTACGGAAGAAGAAATTGGTGAAAGTTGCAAAGAATAAGGTTGGCCAATACATATCGTTCCTATCGACGAAAAAGGGCGGAAAGCTGTTTGTCGACGAAGTTTGAAGAAAGACGCATTATAAATATCTTGAGAAAGAAAGGCGCTTTAAAATATTTTTTAGGAAAGAAAGACGCGCTTCGATAACTAGCTGCAATATAAGTTATTCAAAAAACGTAATACTAAATAAAAATACATACGTATAATGGGTACTTGGGCTGGCCCAATTTTTTTCAATCCAGCACCAAATCCCTTGTGAAGTTTACTGTAGATGTATACACTGCGCCTTTCTTCCTCGAAATATTTTTTAATGCGCCTTTCTTCGTCAAAATATTTTTTAATGCCCCTTTTTTCGTCAAAATATTTTTTAATGCGTCCTTATTTCCCGCAATATTTTTAATGCGCCTTTTTTCGTTGACAATTTGTTGAATGCGCCTTCTTCGTCGGTAGCGACGATAAGTCCGGCACTTTGAATTGCACTTGGAGCTTTCCGAGCATGGGCATTTTTTTTTTTAATTTTACTGATGAAAACAGTGAGCAGTTTCAATTAACAGAGCGAATGAACTGCAAGGCTCAATTATATGAAAGATTTCGAGTGTTTTCTGACCCTTTTTGTTGTAGGCGTAAAGAGAATTGTGAGAAAATGAACGTTGGAGAGCAGATGAGCGACACAGTTCAAATATTTGAATGTTTTCAAACATTTTCTGAGGTTTTTTTTTTATTTCACCTAACAGAAGGTAAAGATCGCATGTTTCATGGACGTTTATCAATAGTCTGGTTTTGGTTTGTTAATCGTCGAGATCTAAAACTGCTCAGCTACAGAGAAAACCTCATCAGCTAAGTAAGGTAGATAAAAAATAGATGACACAATTAATAAATAATTAGTTTACAGCGAATAGTTATTGTAAAGAATAAAGATAAGAATCAAAGGATATGAAAGCAAATTGTTGATATGTATTTAGGATAGAAAGAATTGACTTTTTTATGCTGCATAGTGAGTCTGAAATATCAAACGTACCAGAATGAGAGTTATAATCTTGACACAAATAACGAAAAGGCCCATTTAATTCAAAATTAGTTCGAGACTGTTTCAATATAAGTGGTTTAAATTGTCTTGATGGACGAGAAGGTACATTGAAGTTCACTTCGCTCAAAAGAAACAGGCTTACGATTGAACCATTTAGTAATTTAGTCATGAAAACAGTTACAAGCAGTTCCCTCCGACTAGAAAGGCTGTGAAGATTAATTAGTTTTAAGCGACTCGTATACGATGGCAAATTATACAAGGGATCCCAGTGAAGATCTCTTAAGGCAAATATTAAAAATTGTTTTTGAACTGATTCTAAGCGATCCACGAGGACCTGGTAACGTGGGTTCCAAATTATAGAACGGTATTCAAGTATCGGTCTGACTAATGTAGTAGAGTTTTATTTACATAAGGGTCGCTAAATTCTTTAGACCATCGTTTAAGAAATGCTAGAACGCCTCTAGCTTTATTGACTGTTACGTTAATGTGGCAGTTAAAACTGATTTTGTAGTCCATAGTAACCCCAAGGTCAACAAAATCATACATTTGCTCAAGACTATAACTGTTCCTTGTATAGGAAGCTGGCTGTGGTATTTACATTTCTTTAGATTAAGCGGCATATAATTTAAATCGCACCAAGTAACTAGTGTATTTAGATCTGATTGAAGCTTCTTCGAATGACAAAGCTTTACATCGTCGGCATACATTAAAATTTTCGAAAATTATATTACTGTAGAAATATCATTTCTAAACAACAAGAACAGAATCGGGCCAAGATGGCTTCCTTGAGGAACTCCTGAGGAGACATAAATAACATCGGATTCACAATTTTTAAACACTACTTTTTGTGCTCTGTCGCTAAGGCAAGAAGAGATCTAGCGATTGAGACCCGGCTGGATTCCAACTGATCCAGTTTATGAATAAGTAAAGAGTGGCACACTTTATCGAAAGCTTTACTGAAATCAAAGTAAATTCAAGTAAGTTTGTAACGGTGGACTTTCCCTTACAGAACCCGTGTTGACAGTCGGAAATCAAGGTAGAGATAGGATTCGTAAGCTGATTGGTAACAATAGCTTCACACACTTTTGGGATGGCAGAAAGCTTTGCTATGCCACGATAGTTCTCTATAGAAGCCTTGCTTCCGCTTTTATGAAGCGGTAGAAGAAACGACTCTTTCCATGCTTTTGGAAAAACAGCACACTTTAGTGACAGATTGAACAAATTGGTAAGGGGTTGGTAAATATTGTTAGCACACTTCTTCAAGAAGCATGTAGGAATCCTATCAGGACAGCATTTAAAAGATTCCTTCAAAGTTTTCATATAAATAAGAACATCATTGGCGCATATAGTTGGACAATTAATTAAATTGTTCCCATGTAGCTCATAGGGATAATTTAGAAAGTCAGAATTGGTGCCGGCAGAATAGTTAGAAGGGAAAAATTGCGCAAAGAAATTATGACCCAAAAGAAGTAAAAAACGACCCCAAATAAGCTTCAGAAAAACACCAATAAAAGGCTCCGAGCCCAAAAACCCTCTGAATGGATGAATAAAAGAAAAGCACCAATTAAAGGGCTCCGAAAGGCGTCTGAAAAGCCTCCAAAAACCCTCAGAATGGAGGAATAAAAGGCTCCGAAAAAGGTTCAGAAAAGCACCAATAAAAGGCTCCGCAGTTCATTTAAAAATAGTCAAAAAACGGTTCAAATTCATCGAAATCGGACTCATTTCGGACTCTTTTTTATGACTCCGTTGGAGTTCCCACGTAGAGCGATTTTTCGCTCCATTTGTGCTCCGAAAGAAGCTCAGTTTGGAGAGTAAAGCTCTGAGAAATGAGCGTTTTATGGTCCGAATGGAGTCTTTTTTTGCACTTTTAGTTAGCTAATATACGCCATCACATCACCAATTCTCTATCAAATACAGAAAAATGTGTACAACCAAAAAAATTTTCTTGGGTATAGTTTTAGGTATCAGAGTATGCAGTTTCAGAAAAGTTAAAGAACATTTAAATTTATGATGTATGGGTCTAGGTATCTGTTTCAGCAAATATGTTTATCTTAGTGAAAAATGTATGTGAATGCAAATCTAAATTAAACCCCCCCCCAAGGCCAATTCCTGCGCA
This sequence comes from Sphenella marginata, assembly GCA_951509765.1. Classification (NCBI taxonomy): domain Eukaryota; kingdom Metazoa; phylum Arthropoda; class Insecta; order Diptera; family Tephritidae; genus Sphenella; species Sphenella marginata. The sequence goes on from OX608079.1 coordinate 24,493,973, forward strand.
CGGCCCTGAGCTGAAGCATATATCGCTGAGGTTTTGCAGAGTGTTACTTATATACATAAGTAGTCCTTTGGCGGATTCACTCGGGACTTGAAAATTCTGGTGCAAGCCCGAATAACGCGGGAACGTTGTTTTGACCACTTGAAACTTTAGGGGGTGGGTTAAAGTCACATCTTACGACAGGAATGAGAATATTAACCACGTATAGACACGTTTCTTCACATTCATGCGGCTACAGTAGCGGTTGTTTTAGGAGCTCCGTTTCAAGTTTTCGGCTTTACCTCTATTTCATACAACCACTTTCCCACTTGCCAAGTACCTACCCGCGACAGCAATACCAGAGAACCGAAGCTTTCTGAGTCGTGTCTATACAAGTACATCTATACCGCACATGGGAAAATGAGAGCTGTTCCAGATTTTCCAAATGAATACAGCTTCAATCATATGTATATGCCCGATTTCCAAAAGCCTGATGTCAGCTCGTATCAAACTAATTTGTAAAAAGGGCTATCAACTGACGATACGAGTATACCTGATTCGAATTCGAATTGCTTGGACGATCCTATGGTTCGATTGGTTTGTCAAAAAATATAGATAAAACAACGGCGTCCATTTTGATTAAAAATTAACAATTTATTGTTAAGCATTCGTATGTGTATAAAATTGTGTGTAATACAACTTTGTAATTAATTGAACTTTGTTGAGAGGAATAAAGGTTTTTATACTTAGAATTCGAATCCGATGCAGAATCTCTGAAAGAAAAAGAAATATTTTAGGTAAGCAATTTGCGGGTAAGAATATGAAATGAGTACCTTTGAATTCGTACCAGAATAGACGAAATGAACAACTGAAAAATTTTTCACTTAAATATCAAGAAAAGTGGACGTGGTCGGCAGCAGAGTTGGATGTATGACTCCCCGTAAAGCTTTTACAGTTAGGCCAAATGAAGCTGAGCAACAAAAACAGCGCAGTCAGAATTGGCAAGGATCTCTTCAAGCAATTTGAAAGCAAACAACTCTTCGGACAATCTCTCTTGAGATTTGTCTAACCAGATGCTGGAGAAGGCAATTCTTGCAGAAAAACTAAATCGCACTGATACAATCAAAGAAGCTAAGTAAAACTGCCTAAAATAACCCACTAAGATGAAGACTAACTCACTGTCTTCAACGCATATATGTATCTGGTATCTTAGGCACTGCTCCACTAATTCGAGAGAGTGGGCTCAAGTAATTTTATTTTATCGGTTAACTCTTTCCCGTACTGGTCTAACTTGAACAATGGGACTCGTTTTGGGGAGTATCTTTTTTTTTAAATAATTAGCGAGAGTTTAGACAACCCATGACTACAAAGGCTTTTAACCGGAGATCGCTCTGAAACGTCGTGCATGTGAATTAGCACAGACAGAGTGAGAAAAGAACTTATCGCGAAGGATGTTTATTAGGCCTAGCAAGGTTTTTTTAACTAATTAATTTGACGCTATGCAAAACTTCGGATAGTCTAGCTTGGCTTATCTGCTCTCCAACATGATTTTTGAAGCTATTAATAGAACAAACATCCAGTTCTTCATCACTACTCCTCCCTGCGCCTTAAATAGCACGCCCCACCTTACTGGCATACTTACCTCGCACAACCATTTTCACCCGCTATAATCCTACTAAGATGATTGTTGAGAATCTATTGGCTCTTTTTGTCGTAACTTGTGTAGAGTTACCTCATCTCTGGGCACCTTGCGTGCTAAGCGAAGGCCCACTCTATCCGAGGCCAACTGCCGAGATCGTGCAGCTTGCTCCCGCTCTCTACGTGTACGGCGGTGTTGTCTTCTACTGACACGACGTCTACGCCTCTTACGACACTGCAGCCAAAAGAGGATGCACAAAACACCGAGTACGACGGCAAGTAGGGCCAGTCCAAGAGAAATGACAATATCGTTCGTGCTATGATGATGTTGCGGTCTCACAGTGGTGGAATTTCTGGACATTGGAGTAATGTTGGTGTTGCTGCGTCGAGTAAAGTTGAAATGCCAGTTCGGGACGTTTCTATTTAGGCGGCTGCCATTTCCAAGAGCATCCTTTTTGTAAGTTTTTATTCGAAATTTCTGTTTACATTTATTTTTGAATGGCCGTCGACTTTTTTCCTATTTCTCTCAGCGTGTATGAAGTATAAAAGAAAAAAAAAAGAAAAATATGTTTGCCAGCTTTAGACAATTTTTTTATACTCAGCTGCGAGTGGCACACAGTTCATTTCAATGTTATTCGCCCAGCTTTTTTAGCAGACTAAAAATTTCCTCAATGACATTTAGAAGAAATGATAATTGAAATCGACTCGTATCTTGAGCGCAGATGGCATTTAGAGAGGCTAACCGGAAGTTGCTGGTGTATTGGGGGGTAAGTTCGTTTCCCATTGTCTTGCCTATTGTTTAGAAGGGTAATACTTTCCGGTATATGACACAGATCGCGTCTTTCGATCCGACACAACAATATTGTTCAAGGCAATCGATGGAGGTAATGCAATCAGCACGTTCACGGGTTAACCGCAGCCCATTAGAAGCTCGGTCTGATACCGCCATATATCGATAATTTTCGATTCGATATCGTGTTCCAACACTACCTGACTTTCGGTTTTCGTAATTAAAATGAGTTGCTCACATATGTACATAAGGTAAATGTCCATAATTTCGTGGTACTAAGGAATTTTCTGACTTTCTACCTCTCTTGCGTAAAAACGGATGAAGGAAAACTAAAAAAGTAAATTTTTCCCATTGAGTTGATCTATTAAGATAGCTTTCCATTTAATTTCAAACAAAACTAACAAATGTTTTATTTTATATAAATAAAAATGTGTGAGTACCTCAAATGTACCTAATTTCGTGGCAAAAATTTTCTGATGTACCTAACTTCGTGGTAAAGTGTCCCTAATTTCGTGGTATTTGGTTAAACTCTAATTTTATGGAAAATGAAAGTTATTTTAAACGCAAATTCCTAAAATTTATTAATTAAAATTTATGTTCAAAAATTTCAAATTTTAAATAATTTTTTTATTGTTATTGTATTTATGAAAAGAAAGCGTTTTAAGGCCAAGTAAGTATTAATTTGTTTAGTACTTAGTAATCAATTGATTAGACGGATTTTTTAATTGTTAATGATTACTTCAATTGGTTTTTGAGAAAAGGCAATTAGTAATTGATTGCGATTGAAAAAATAAAAAAAAACCAATAAAAAAAAATTTATTTAACTGATGTAATTTGTTACTTTTCTCAAAATTTCTTTTATTTATTATTACTAAAAATGTTTTTTTTTTTAATTTTTGTGTTTTTTTGGTCTTTTAAGTTTTTTTATTTTTAAACAAAATAAATAATTAAAAAAAAATAGTTTTAAAACAAAAATAAACAATAAAAAAAATTAGTTCAATAATTGATGTAGCTTATTATTTTTTATTATTTCAAAAAATGTTTTTTTTTTTAATTTTTTTGGTATATTTTTAATTTATTTGTATTTTTTTAATTTTTATTTTTTTTAAATTTAATTTGGTTTTTTATTCTTTTTTTTAATTTTTTGGTTTCTTGTTAACAATGTATCTAAATGCGCAGTATACCACGAAATTAGGGGCATGCGATAAAATTGATGTAGGTAATTTCGTGGTATCGCTTTAAGCGGTAATATGAGTTTTATATTTAAATTTTTTTGTTTATTATCGCTATTCATTCATAACAAAAGCAAAAAAGTATAAATCTTGACATATTTTTTTAAATTAAATCAAAATTTATTGAATAAACAAAAGTTCTATAATGCCATTATTTCGTTAAAATGTTGTGCTTCGCAGAGCTTTTCGATTAAAATATTGACGAATGGGTTAATAAAAGTGTACCACGAAATTACGTCAAAATCTTCCTCAGGGGTCTATTTAATAATTAAAATACTTAAAATAATAGGGTATCCTATGAAATGTGAAAGAAAATAAGGAAAACATAAAGTATTATATTCCCCTAATTTCGTGGGTACCACGAAATTAGGTACATCACAAAAAACATGTGTCCCTAAATTCGTGGTATTTAAATATTAAATAAAATGTAAATGAAAAGTTATTGAAATAAGTTTTGCAGTACTAAAAACGTTTAAGAAATGTTAAATAAAACCAAAAAAATTATCATCAAAAAAAATAATTTAAAGATACAATTTTTACAGGCTTAACAAAATCTACTGGTCTCCTTAACAGTTTCCTTAAGAGGCCTCCCTACAAAAGGCTCATTTTATGAGCTTCCAACTTTATAATGCTTGTTATTTAATAGGTTTAATTTTGAAAAATTTGCAAAATATCCATTATTACACCCGAAAAGTTAATCTTTATTATGAAATTTTCAGTTTTAAAAAAAACTCGCCAAATTCCTTGTTTGAAAGAAAATATCGAAATACCACGAAATAACGTACTACCACGAAATTATGGACATTTACCTTATTTGTTGTTGTTGTTTTTGGTATTGCGTGGTCGTGCAAGAGAGGTCAGTACGAACTTGTCGCTTGAAGCTTATCTAACCCATATTCGTTCATTTCCGCTTCAATGCTATCGAAATTGAAAGTTCATGAACAACAACAACAACAACAACAACAACAGCAATAATAATAGCAAAACCAAAAACAGCAACAATCAAAAGCAATAACCTTATTAAACACGCACTAACGCGTTCCGGCTGCTGTTGCCGCTGCAGCTACTAAGACACGCTACCTTCGAGCGACAATTGCCGCACGCCAGCAATTCAACTCCTACTACATATGTATAGACACAACTACCCTGCAAAAAGCATTGGTCCTATAACACAAAATTAGTGGTATATAGATAGCTAGAAAAATCTAGTTTTTATCTAGACCAATATGACTAGTTGTGCGCATGTAGTTTTGCTTTGCCGAATTGAAGAAATATATTCACTTGTTATGTTAATGAGCACAAAAATTATGTATAGACCAAACGGTCTATCTTTGGTCTGGACTGTACACGGCATAAATGGTAGAATGGTAGACCAAGCCTAGGACATGCTCCGTGTAAATTGGTCCTATGGTTTTACATGAGATTGGTCTAGACTTGGTCCGGTAGTATGTCAACGAAAGACTGTATTTTATACAGTCTTAGACCAGACTCACTTTTTGCAGGGTATCTATGCATGTACATATGTATGTATGTATATACGACCAAGTGCAATGAGTGTCTAGTACCGCACGCTTTCTATTAAGTTACGACGTTGAGCGTTGACTTGAACATTAGAAGAGGGCCAGACGTGGCTTGGTTGCAAGCTACAAAAGCGTGCAACGAGGTTTGCGTTTTGGTTCCCCTTTTTCGTTTCAAATCAACGCCGTCGTAGTCGTCGTCGCTTGCGTCGTCGTCGTCACATAACTGCCCATATTTGTGTTATTATGTTAAATATACCAATTAGATTGCATGCCAATTGAGGAATACCCTCGAGACCCACATTCAAACGTACATATGTACATACTATTTACCGGTTGTTACAATAACAATGTCATTGCAAAAAAAGCGAAAACAACGGTTTATAATAGTTAGCAATAAATGTGTTACGTACGATAATTGTCAATTGAGCGTGCGAGAAATACCGCCCAGTCATGTGACGTTTCTATTGCGAAATTTCTGTTCGTATTTCAAGTTTTTGGCGATTTTACTTTAATTTGAGAAGAATCGTTGCTGACCGCACTTTCGAGGCAAACAATGCATCTTAGACTTAGAAGAACTGTTGTTGTTATTGCTGTAATAACTGTGCATGAATTTCGTAATCTCACTCCTTAGGTATAAATGAGTAAGATACTTGTGGACATCCTTTTACTGTCTCCTTTTGATACTTTCCACACTGTCGTCGATTTGATTGTTGCCTTCGAACTTTCGGGGCGTAGATTTTAGTCGGCTCTTACGACAAACATACCATAGGTATCTTCTAAGCTCGTTAACCCGCAGGTACTACTTGATGGTACTGAGGGTCGGTCGGATCTGTAGATCGCTGTTGGAAAAATTTAAGAAAATACTACTACGGAAAACTATGTTCAAGTAAAACCGTTAAAGGTTATATTTTTCGAAGAGCTATTGCTAATTTTACTCATCTATGACGCCTTTAAAAAAATTTTATAGAAGTGGGCGTGGCTTTTTACTGATTTCTTTAATTTTTCTCTGGGACATTCCCTGTAAAAAGCGAAATTTGAGTTTCTACAAAATTTTTTTAAGACATCTTCAGTGCTTTCTGATTTATAATTAATTTGATTAGTCAAATAAATCCAATCAAAAGTGGGCGATGTCACGCCCTTATTCAAAAATATTCGAGGCGGTCACAAAACATGACCTGCAAACATTCAGTATGTCTGGGCTTAGTCTGCATATAAAATAGTTTAAACTATTAGAGTATCACTTCCAGAGGGGGAAGGAGAGGAGGGGCTATCGTTTGTTTCTTGCTAGTAACGTGCTTTTGGCATTTCCCCAAGTAAAGTCCGCCGAAGCGGTCCATGTTTTGAAATCGTCTGCTTTTCTGTTGTTGTTCTAAGTGGCACGTCGAAGGATGTGGGCAGTTTTGTTCGTTGAAAGGTCTTTGGGTATGACCACGTTGAACCTTTTTTGCGTCACCGCACACGACCCGATTTAAAACGCTAAAAAGATAAAGGTTAGAAATATGGGTTATTGTACAGTCAATTGTTGTAACAGCTTCCGGTAGATAAATAAGCTCCGTTATACATATATAATTAGTGTGGGATACCAGCCCCTTGTTTAAACTTCTGGCTTAAGACCTTTCTATGACGTTTTGGATTCCTAGGGGGTTGTCTCAAAACTATAGTCATTGTAACCCTCACAGAAGTAGTCACGAAGTGTGTAGCTCAAGGCTTGTCTGTTTTCGAGACTCGTTAGTAATTTTGCTGCAGGGTATGTAAGCACATTAGGGTGTTTCGAAAACAAAAAAATGTTTTGCGAAATTCGTACAAGAACTTTTAAAAATGGTTTTCCATTTAGAAGATACAATTTATTGAAAAATGTTTTAATGAAAAAGTTCGTCTAGTGTCAAACCAAATAAACAAAATCTCAATAGAAACCCAGCACACATTACGGTTAGAGGACGATTAGAAAACGACTCGAATTCTAATGTTATTCTCTAAGGTAGATGGTTAGAGAACGATTTGTGAAACTGTCGCGAATTATAGCATTCTCGACAAAAAGGATACTTAGTTCTCGATATCGAGAAAAAGGTTAGTTATCGATTCGAATTCTAACGTGAAATTCTAATGGGATTCTAATGAGAAATTTCTAACTGAAATGAAATGAAATCCAATTGTTCTTGTTTAATTCTATTTCGATAAATTTATTGCTTTAAATATGTTTGACATGTTTTAAGCTTAAATATCTAATGGGAATAAAATTCAAAGGTTTTATACCTTAGTTTATACTTGACAATACACGCATCTTCGCTATTCGAGTGTTTCTCTAATCGTCCTCTAGCCTAGTTCTCTAACGTGATTTTCGATTAGAGATACATTAGAGAACTACATTAGAATTCTAATGTAAAACTACAGTATTTCTCTAACGTTAGAGGCTGTGTTTGCTGGGAATCGGGTATCGAATAATTTTACTTTTGAAACACTTTAACGTACATAGCCATGTGAACATATAATAATACTTGATTACATTTACATAACCTAGTGAGAATACAGGCATTTAAATGAACTTTAACATAACTTAGCAAACTTGCACACGTATGTACATATATTACATACCATCAAAATAAAATAAATAAAAATAAACACAAAGTGAAAAAAAAAAATGTGTGGGATCTTCACATGAACACCATAATTTAATTTTTACTTAAACAATACAAAACAAACTGAGGACAATTTGTGATGAATAATGTTGAATTGATGATATGTATGTATATATGTCTGTAGTTTTACCTTAATGTAATATTCAAAATGCGTAGTAAGTACATAGATATATATGTATGTATGTAAATATGTACTTTTCTACTCATATGTAATTATTTAATTTCTAAAATTGCCACTGTTTAGTTTAACAAACTCTGATTAAGTGGGTGGAGAGAGGTTCAATATATGTATGTACATATGTATATGTAAGTGGGTGCATACTATTACTTTATTATCATTGTTAGGAATATTAACAATGAATATATTTCAAACAAAAAGATCTCAGACTATGCGGAAAACTTTTTTACACAAAATTCATTGTCACATTGTAGGAATGGTTCAAGTAAACGTCTTGTAAGGAAAACTTTTCTCCAAGAAAACGACATACACCCTTACATACATATGTATGTATGTATGTATGTGAGTATGTAAAGTGTAGGCCAAAATGAAAGTAGGAGAAGTCCCTCTGCTGAATTTGACTTAATAAAATTCCAAATACAAGTTCTAATTTTATATACCTGTATATGTATTTAAATTGATGAAGGTCGTGCAATAGTTATTCGAAATTAAAAAAAAATTGAAGCTAATTCAATAAAAAAACAACTACGTCAAGAACAGTTTCTTGTTCTAAAGTTAGCCGAATTTTCCGGCACAAAAAATAATTGCTGACTTGTCGGTAACACTGTGTGACAATGTTAGGGTAGGGTAGGGTAGGGGATACGAAATTATTGCAACTGTAGATGAAAGACCAATACCCATTTGTTATTAGTATGTATGTTTATATAAGTATGCCTTTTTATTGTTTGTAGTCATTCAAGTTCTTTTTTAGAGTATTTTTTTAGAATAATTTAAACTTCTTGAGACTACCATTACCATTTCAAATATTTAGAAAAAATAACCAAACGAGCTTTTGTAAAAGACTTAAAATATTTCAGAAAATTATTCGTCTTGAATTTTCGCTATACATACATATATCGATGGGTGAGGTCAATCTATTTCAAAGTATTTTTTCAAAACACCCTACATCGAATTGTATTGAGTTTTTGTGCGATAGGGCATTCTAAAAACCAATGCTTAAATATTTTTTTTTTTAAATATTTATAGATGGGTCCAGGGGGTAAATCGAAAAGTCATATTTATCAGAAACTATGGATGCCCTCGAATTTCATAAAAAAATGTGTACCTTAAAATTAATTCAGTACCCCTAAAAAGTCATGTGGTGTCTTACGGAGAAAAAAATCTTATTCAGGTGTATCATTCAGCTCAAAAAAGCTCTTATAAAATTATGTTGTAGGGCTAACAATGTGAAATTATTACCTGGCCCGTGGCACTCAACCGAAAAGAGAATCTATGGGAATTGGATGATAGTAGAAATATGCGAGAAACGAGGACAAACTCTCCGAACAAATTGAAGTTCCATGAAAAAATATTTCCAGGATATTTTATTTAATTAAAAGTTTCCATTAAAAAAGCGGCAAAGATTTAGTTAAACGGAAAAGCAATGAAATAAAATTACTTTCACACCTCCGTTTTTTGATGGATGGTTTTTACTAAAGTTTTAAATGACAATTTCTTTTGTTCGTAACTAAAACGTGTACTCCGAGTTTTAGTTAAGTAGTTGCACGCTCTCGTCGCTACTTTAGATTTGTCCGACACTGTATTTGCACTGAAAATTTAAAAAGTAATGTTATTATCACAGGAAATTTAATTCGCAATTTTGCCTCACTTCAACATCGGCAAACTATCAAAGCTTAATTACTTAGTTAAATACAAACTAAAACCAATTAATTTGTTCATACTTATTGTAATTATTAAAATTCGACGCTTATTTTGGCTGTTGATCAATTAAAGGGCCGAAACATCCGGTCAGCGGTAAACCTAAAGAGGATAGAAGTTATTGAAGAAAGCGTGAAATGAGAAACCTAAAAAATGCAGTCAACCTTAAATTAAGGTGTCAATCAAAATATTGAATGAACTTAAATGACGAATTAATAGAAAAAAGTGAATAGGAAAAATTTTTGTTTATATTCGGTAAATGTGGAAAACAGCGTATGGTACTTCTGCAAACCGCATTGGGGATCTCTAACCGGATTGATGAATATTTAAAAGTTTTTTATTTTGCAGTGAAGGAACTGCTTTGATCCATTTTAAACGTTTAACTTGAGTGAGATTAGCGTTTTATGAGTTTGCTCCAAAGCGATGGGGTGTCGTGTTTTGTGGGAACTTCCTCTATCCAGCACATATGGTATAAGCTCATTTACTGAAATTGTGACTTTCATTCTTAGTCTCCTTCTCACTCTCAATCTCCCATTATAGTGTTGCCTCCCTTTTTCTGCCCCACTCCCTTTACCTCCCTACATCCCTTTCCACGCTTTATGATATATCAGCCAACTCCTTTTTCTTTCTCGACATTGCCCCCTCTTCCTCAACTCTATCACTTGCATCTCTATCTCCATATCCATATCCTTATCCATTAGGGTGTTCGATGAATGCTACTTCCATTTACATACATACATATGTACATATGTAGATACATACAGATGTATACATAACATACATACAGAACATACATACATACATGCTGTCTCATGTGAGTACATAGTAATATTTACTAAATACCTTTAAATACCCTTCAAATAAAAAATATATACATTTTCCGTTGCCAAGACCTCTACAGTAACAACAAAACTTGTAATTTTCCTGATGAGAGATTTTCTATGTGAAGGTTAACGCAATAAACTGCAATTTTTACAATGGCTTATTATAGTAATATGCAATAACAGCAAATTAAATTTACAAAAAACAACAGCAACAACAAAAGTGAAATAAAAAAATAAATTACAACAATAGCAAATGCATTTGTCAGCTATATTGTCGTCGTAAATTGTCATTTGTTAGTTGTTGCTTCCGTCATTTGTCGTTTATTTTCTCGTAGCGCTTTTCATAACTTCGATTTGTACTCGTCGCTTTTTGTAAACTTTTGTTGGCTTTGATGTGTTTCGAACTTTTTTAAATTTTTTTTTATTTTTATTTTGACATTGAAATTTGTGGTTGCTTTATTGAGGCGTTGACGTTTAGTTTTAAAGCTAAAATTTGTTAGTAACTATTAATTTTGCGTTAATCATCCGTTAAGTATCAATGCTTGCTACTTATGGATATTCTTGACCTTTGGCTTAGAAGCCATTTGCTAGAGAATATGAACATATGTATGTATGTACATATGTATGAAAGTAACAATTGAAATTGGTTTGAATTTTTTGCCTTCGACAGTCGACATTCCCTGAAGATGAAACTTGCATACATACATACATACATACATACATACATTACTATCCAAACTTGATGAACTGAGAATGGCAATAACTTTGTTCGCGTACATTAAACATTTAAAATATTTTACAAAATTGTATTACAAATTTACTGAGAAAGTGTTCGTCTAAACAAAACACTTGCAGCGAGAGAGCGCATTTTGACATTTCATTGAAATTGTAAGTGAAAAACAGGTGATCGTGACAAGGGAAAATAATAACAAAAATTCAAAAATTTGAGTTTTTAACCAATCAAAATGGCAACAGCTGCTCTTGCGCAAGTCTTTACTGACTCCTGTTCGCTTGAATTTTTTTTTTAATTTCTGATAAGCTTATAACGTAGTAATCTGACTTTATAATCTTTTAAGTTTGAAAGTGTAGTCACTTTATTGAGTAACTGAATGAAATAAACAAATTAAAGGGTTTAACAAATTTTGCATATTTTCATTATTCATCTTCACCGAATTCTGATGTGGAAGTTTTTTTTATCGACCGGCGTAAAGCTCTGATAATATTTTCTGATTTCCTCACAGAACCACGAAATGAATCCAAATCATCCGCCAATTTTGTAGCTTCCCCCCGGTCTCGATTTTTAAACTGAAATCATCTACTCATAGGCAGAACAATTGAATTAATGGATTACATTATTCGACATGGGATTTGAAATATGTACTGTAGTAAAAATTTTGGAAGCAAAAACAATGGTTTCAATTTTGTCAACTCGCAAACTGCCAGCAGCTGATATTTCCCGTTTGTTTATGATTTTTATTCAAAAAGTTATTTTCAAAATAAGACGGTCTAGGACGATTTTTTCACTGATCTATACTGAGTCGACGGGCATGTGGACATAGAATGGAGTGCCTCTTGAAGCGTATACCATAGGACTTCCTATTACCAGCAGTGTACGGAAAGTAGTGAGTTTACCCTATGTTGAGATAAAGTGTTATTGTAACTGGATACTATTCGCGTAAAAGTACTTTTAGAAAATATTTCACATTAAAGTTTTAAAATGGTATATGGCTTAAATACCATAATCTGTGGAAATTTAACTAAACCCAGCCTTTCTACAATTTCAACTAATTAAACAAATGTCTTTTAATTGCTTAATTTTGATGACTCGTTAAAATAGTAAAAGTGTAAACAAAAAATTTTCACTAATTAAAAAAACGAATACATTAGTGGTTCCCACAGTAAATTAGTTATGCTCGGCTTGAAGTTTGATTCTTTAGCGGCCTTCAAAACCTGTGAGATATTTTGTCGCGCTCCGTTTGCTTTGCATACGTGAATAATATAATGTTGTTAAAACATAGTTACATATGTACATACATAGATAGCAATTAAAAAAATTAAATAGGCAATGAACATACAAATATAAAAGTAATTAAGCACTCGAAATTAGTATATTAGCATAGACAACCCAACAATTTTAAATACATTGTAAATTTGAAAATATATATTTAATTAATTCTTTATTTCGTGTTGGTGACACTCTCTGAAAATTCAAATTTCGCAATGAGATAGGTCATTATTTTAAGAAAAATTGATTTCTCGGCGCAGCCAGAGGCATTGGCTTTATAGCTTTTTCTTTGCTTTATATTTGAGTACTGTTGCTCAGTCCTTAAAATTTCTTCTCTCACAAATTTTAAAATAGTCCAGGAGGAAGATAGAAAATCGACTGAAACGGGAGTGACGCGGACTATAGGTTTTTTTTGGTTTATCTAAAAAGTTATTTCAAAATTGTGCACTAACAATTTAATTAAGATTATTATTGTTTATTTTTTATTTTGATTTTTTTAAATAAATTATTTGATTTGAAAAAAAAAAATTTGAAATGAATAAAAAATTTAAGTTTTAGAGACAACCGTCATAACTTTTAATATGTATTAAACTATTAAAAAAAAAATAACAATAATCTTTATAAAAATTATCATTCTTGGCCTTGAGTTCGTGTATACTTTAAAAAAAATTAATTTGAACATTATCATGTCCGATTTGGTTTCAATCAACTCAGAAAGAGCTTTGTATGAAAGAAAACAAAAAACAAAACTTTTAAAAGCACATTTGGGTACGTATGGGAAATCACTCGATACATAAAAGCCTTATCGTTAAGTAAAGACATGTTCTGAGGAATCGAAAGATAATACTAAGTAGCTGAAAACTTAAAATCAAGATCAATAATATAAGATAATTTAATACATATTTGAATTTAAGTGACGCATGATGGTCACTTCACAGCTGTCAATCAAATCTTTCGAGGTAAAGGTAAGTTTGTTGTTGTCAAGAATGCTTACTACGATATTATAAAATTAATTAGAAATTCTTCCCTGCTGGCATCACGTACCTTAACTTTATGTACTCATAACCTATCCCCATCCCAACTGGAACCGGTCTCATCAGAGCAGCTATTTTAAAAATTTGTACAAAAATTTACCTTTCATTAATATAATTTTAAGTTTATATTTTAAGGCCAGGAAACGTAATAGGGTCTATACACGATGCGTCTGAGTCAAGAGTCAATTTAGGTGTATTAGTGAAAATGTGTATGTAGTAGCTACACCGACATGACTCTGGCATGACTCAAGAAAATCAAAATGAGTTTGATATTTTGCTGTGACTCGCCCGTCAAATTTTGAAAGTCAACTGACAAACCATTTAAAAAATAAATAACGAGAAGAAAAAATGTATTTTAATTTCAAAAATGTCTGCCAATAAGTTCTATATGAAGGAAAATAAAAACCTTATGCAATGAAAACTATTCACAAATGAATGACGCAAGGGAACCCAGAATGACGGCGAGTCAACACAGATGACTCTTGAATCAGACGCATCGTGTATAGGCCCTATAAGACAAGTTATGTATGTTTTGTGATGTCCCAATTAGTTTTAAAAATATTTGCTTTTATTTTCTTAGCTACAAAAATGTTCTCAGTGTACACCGGGAATGGGCCATGATCCAATAATACAGCAAATTATTGGATCATGGAATGGGCATTTAAAAAAATATGAGTGATTTTATATATATACATATATATATATGGCGCGATATACAACAGTTATATCATTAATATCCTAGGAGATTTTTACGCCGAGCTTCTCTTCCAATTTGTGGTGTGCCGCTTTGAAATTTTTTCCTACGAATTGGCGGGACCTACGGTTTTTCGCCGACTCCGAACGGCATCTACAAAGCAGATGAATTTTTGCTGAGAAGCCTTTCATGGCAGAAATACACTCGGAGAGTTTGCCAAACCACTGCCGAGGGGCGACCCCGTTTTGAAAAAACCTTTTCAAACCACTTTTTGATGTAATCTGTACCAGGGCTCGAACCCGGACCTTCGGCGTGGTAGGCCGGCAACACTACCTCCACACCACGGTGGCCGCGATTTTATTAGCATTAGGAAAAATAGGATATTCCTCAAGATCGACAGCAATTGAAGGGGTCATTGAGTAAACCGGTCAAGTCCACTTTTTTTATCACAATTTTGAGTTCTGAATTTTCCACAATATAAAACAGTTCGCTAATATTTAAAAGGTTTCACATATTAATTTTAAAGTGAAAATAATGACAGTTTGTTTTTTCGCTAGACTCAACTTCTTGCAAATAATGTGTTGTGATGAACCTAATATGTATTAGAAAAAGTTGCTAAACTCTGGCCCACAGATTTCGTTTAGACAGTAGACAAAACGAAATAGAGATAGAATTTGTTTTATTAACTTTTTATGTTACTATTTTATGATATTCATTGATTTCAATTTATTTAATAGCTTCTTATCTTGGGTATTATATTTCATTTATTTTAAACTCCGCCTTGCGAGTACACACATTCGCACACACACATAGCCACCGAAACGCTATGTTCCCTTACAGCACAACATTACCACTTTCCCAGTGAACTCTCTCGCATTAACTCTTACAACGCATTCAACATGGCGGCGTTTCCAACTTTCTTTTCGTTCCCCATTTCCAGTGAATTCCGAAACGTTTTAGATAAGAATGAGCGAATCCTTCGTTATTTCCAATTAGAATATCTTTTGAGAGAATGGAAATGCGATCGAATTGAGTATTTTTGCACTGGAATACGGACATGTTTTGAGTATACTTCCAGTTGAGTGCAACGTTCTTCCAATGATGGTGCTCGATTAAATACTCAATGCTTACAACACATACATACCTACATACATACGTAGATATTTTAACGCTGAAGTTAAATGCGGAAATGCAGTAAAGTACATAAATAAATAGTAGATTAAATTGAATTAAATTAATCAAATTTAAAAAAAAGAAATTTAAGAAAAATTTAAATAAAATACAGAGCACTAAAGGCAGTTTAAAGCAGTCTAATAAAACGCAATAAAAGCAAAACTAATTAAAAAAACAATTCTAAATTAAGTAAAACAAGTAAAGAAGAATAGATACGCATCCCGGTTTTCGATGCCCGGTGCTTACCTAAAACCCTTACCCTGTTAATTTAAAGATATGTAGCCTCAACCACGTTTATTAAAAAAATTGTTGCATGTACAGATCGCTAGGTATTGAGTTCATAAGCCCTAAACAATAGACACCTTTGAGTTCAGGTGTGAGTTAAGAAAATGTGATGCATCATTATACCAAGTATCTAGAAGTGAAGCTAGATTAGAGTTCACCTTCCCTGTCTATCCCAAACACTCATGAACGCACCTGAAATCTAAGCTTTTCGGACAGTTTTAATGGCAGCTGGATGAGATTTTTTAAGGCTCATGTAATCACCATTTATTCATTCATGCCCTATTGATTTGAAAAAGTATTCAAATGGTGAAATTGGAAGCTTGGAATGTCTATAGGAAAAGAAATTAACTCATTATTTATATGTACCTACATATTTGATTTTTATTCAGAGTTGTAATCCTGCCGCCTACGGACAATGGTGCTCAATATGAAGGACAATATTATCGATCAATTTAAATAGCTAAAGGCGTAGTAGGTAGATACTAAAAAAAAAAATTAATTTTTGTAACATTGGATCACTCTAATTATGATTTTATGATTATCTATCTATTTCCTTTGTTCAATCAAAATCCATCCCTACTCTCATAAGGCCAAGTGACACCTACTAATTAGAGGATAAATAAAAAAGGAAAATACAGTGCCCGACACGCAGAGTTGCCACAACAAAAATGTGTGTACTAACCGATTTCATATTTCATTGTCTATATTATTTTACTATTATGCAATTGTTTACTATACTATCGCATCCCAGCAACAAATGCACCCTGCAGGGAACTCAGAAAGTAGTGAGACAAATTTCGGGGTCTGAGCTAGATTTGAAGTCTCAAATACGAACTAGTTCGACAGTAACTATGATTTTACTAGTTCAAAACCGGGAGTTGAATAACCATCATTAATAACTTTGAATTGTATTTAAAAAAATTAAAAAGCATTTAACCCCATATTCATAAAAATAAATAACCTACATATTTATGGAAAACTAATAGTAAACAAATTTTTTGAGATCTCTATTTGATATTATAAGAAACATTTATAAAAGTGTCAAAATAATTATTTAATTTCAGTAGATATTTTTTTGATGATGTTTTGATTTATTCTATCTTGTTCCCATGACATTTTAAAATACATTTTTTTTGACACGAGATACATTTTAGGCCATTTTAGCCTAACAATTTATTGGATTAGGTATGCTGCACAACTTGAAAACTTGGCGTTCTTTTCAAAAAAAACAAGTAAGTAAGTCTAAGTTCGGGTGAACCGAACATTAAATACCCAGCGTTAGTTTTTTAGAAAAAGGGGGCGTGGTTTTCATCCGATTTCGCCCATTTTAAAAACCAATCTATTCCGAGCGTAAACAATAGCGAATTTGGTGGACGCGGCCACGCTCCTTGCTTATAAAACTAACCGCTTACATGAGTCAAAAGTACTGAATCGATCTGCTCAAGGGTTATACCATGTCCTATATATAACTTTGGAAAAGAAGGCGTGCCATGCCCATAACTTTTAACGTATTTTGTGAAATTTTTTGATATACGGATATACATACATATGAGTCCATTTATCAATATTTACATAATTTTGAAAAAGTAGGTGATGGCACGCCCACGGATTTTATTATGTTTGTCCCTAATTGAAGATCAGTTTTCATTGCCGATCTTTATGATACTTTCACAGTGGTTTGTTAATAGGTAGTGAAATGTTGATATTTTGTGTATTCACTTGTGGGCGGTGCCACTCCCATTTTCCAAAATATTACTAAAAAACCTTTAAACATCACTAATAGCATCATCAGGTGAATGAGTGTACTAAACTAAAAGTAACCTGTATTCAAAATTGCATGCAAATATCTAAATTTTTACTCAAGTTATCGTGTACACGGACGGACAGACGGACAGACGGACGGACGGACATGCCTTAATCAATTCCTCTTTTCAACCTAAGAACTTTCATATGTGGAACCCTATATCTAACTCGATTATTTTGCGCCGTTAAATAGTACCGTTATGTGGACAAAATTAATATACCCTTGTACTAGTACTAGTACGCTGGGTATAAAAATTATTGGTATTGGTGAATGCCTGTCGATGATATATATACAAAACTTATAACCCATGCACAATTTAGTGGCTCAGTGCCATCCTTGCCTAACCCTCGAAATTTCATATATGGATTTCTTATGCTATACTACTTAGAAATACTCCAAACTATCCGTGCCAAAGTTGCACATCCCTAATTTTTGAACGAAACTAATAATTAAATAATTAAATGTTTCAAACCTTCCTAAAAAGGCTGTTTAATTTTTATTTTCCTATTAACTTTGCCACTTATTATTAGGAAATGACTAAATTGAGGCTGAGGCAAGGATGGCACTGAGCCACTCAATTAGTACCCAAAAAAAATTAAGTCAAAATCAGAAAAGGGAAAAATTTACACAAAATTGAACTTCTCGCGTAAAAAACACGTCACACCCTTTTCAAATGAATAAAACCCTGTATATTTTTCTAAAGTGTCAACATTCACCTATCCAAAACTGTTGAAAATTACTAAATGGATTGAGAATGTGTTTTTCAATAAATTTTTTATCCCGAAAAAACTGAAAAAAGGGTTGTTTGACCTAAAAAAATAATTTTGGGGGTGTTACGAATTTTTAGAACGTGGTTTCGTGCATTATTCGACCAGATGAACAATCTCTACTATGTCGCTTTAAAAGTAAACAAGTAAGGAAAGGGCTGTCTTCGGCTGTGCCGAAGTCTTTATACCTTTCATGAATATGCACAACTTTTCTCAGTGTCCGCTCCTTACTTACAATTACTCACAAACTCTCCAAAACTGTTAATTTAAAAATACATAGCCAAACCACATATATCGGAGCAATCGGTAATATGGGAGCTATATGTTATGTAAGTCCTATCTGTATGATTTTCACTACACACATCACTCATATAATAAGTACCAAACCTGCAAAATTCTACGTTTCTAGCTTTCTATTTGAAAAATTTATAGCCCGAAACCCATTTATCGAAACTATCGATTATATGGGAGCTATATGTTATGTTGGTCCGATCCAGGTGATTTTCACTACACACATTACTTATATAGTATGTACTAAACCTGCCGAATTTCGCTCTAATAGCTTTTTAATTGCAAGAGTTAGAGGCCAAAACCCGTTTATCGGAACAATCGATTGTATGGGAGCTATGCGTTGTATCGTTCCGATCTTGCTGGTTCCGACAAATGATTAATCCTATGCAAAATGGCGCCTGCTTGCAAAATTTCATCGAGATATCTCTAAAATTGAGGGACTAGTTTGCGTTCAAACAGACGGACGGACAGACGGACAGACGGACGGACGGACGGACAGACGGACATGGCTAAATCAACTCAGCTCGTCGCCCTGATCATTTCGGTATACTTAATGGTGAGTCTATCTCTTCTTCTTCTCATACTTACAAACATCGGACCAAAGTTATAATACCATTTCATGCTCATGAAAGGTATAAAAATCACTGTAGCACAGTGTAATTATTGAAAACTTGTAAAATTTTGAAAATAAAATAAACTTTTAACCGAAATATATATTTTTTTAATATTTTTATTCTGGAATTTATTTTATAAAAGTCTAACAGTATTAGTTATTTGTGAGATATATTTTTTCTCAGTTCTAGAAATTTTGCCTACAGGGTATGTGTTAATGCATTTATGTAAATACTTTTATCGTTTTTCTAATAGGTATATTTCCTCTGCTCACTGGTTTTTAAAATGTACATATATGTATACACTCATATAGAGTATCTTAGTATTTTGAAAAGGTTTAGTTAAGTTTGCTTAACAAAGCTTAACAGCTGTCACCTGTCAAGTCGTACAAATGAGTTTTGGGGGTAGCTGATTATCCACGCACAAACTTGACCCATGTGTTCACCAGGTATACTACATAATCAGTGTACGGTAATCTACCAATAAACAGGTAGATCTAACGTTTCTTAGACTAGATATTCTATCACTTCAAATAAGCAAGCTGAAAATATCTAAAAAAAAATGTTGATCATTTCTGAAGTTTTTAGACAAGGGTTAACACCAAGAAAGGCTCTATCTCCTCCCATTTTG
The DNA here is from genome assembly GCA_951509765.1 of Sphenella marginata. NCBI lineage: Eukaryota > Metazoa > Arthropoda > Insecta > Diptera > Tephritidae > Sphenella > Sphenella marginata. The sequence continues at coordinate 24,513,760 of OX608079.1, forward strand.
GCCTTCATTTAAAAAGTTGGCCTTTTGGGTAGCGTACAATATTACTTTCCCTTGCCCAACGATTATACATATGTATCTTTCGCAATATATACGTAAATATCTACTAAAGCAGGAAAGAGCTTTACAACGAGGTTTCAAGTAGGAAGAGTTACGGAAATCCTCGGCAATCGTTTCCTTATAGCTAAATATGTATGTGAGTTATACTTCAGTAACGGGTGTTTGTTGTTGTTTGTTTGCAAAGCCAAAAACATTCCTCGGAGGTTTTGGGGAAAAATAATTGTACAAAGCTAACCAAAACAGTAATTTTTTGGGTTTTTGTCTGTCGTACGTACAGACAGTTTGTACGCGCATCAATCAAAATCCGCTTGAGAGAATGGAGCTTACTTTTCACCGATGTATTGCTAGAGGTCTAACTTGAAGTTTAGGAATCCTTTCATCAAAAATTAGTATTTGATTTCCGATTTTCCACAATGGTGGCAAATAAAATACAATAGTTAAACCGTAAGAGTAAATTCAATTCAAATTTTACTGGACGTGCATCTTAAAGTAAACCACACATTTCACCGTTCCAGCTGTTACAACTACAATCTCTTTGTTACGACTTCCATTTTCAGCATAACCGAACCTTTAATCAAATCAAGTAAATGAGTATGTATGTATGTACTGCCTTCTGTGCCACTTTATTGACAAAGAAACGCCGACTCATTGTCTTTTTGCCGATCTGTCAATCTTCGTCATATCAAGAAACAAAAAAATAAATCAACAGGCGGGAAAACTAAAATTATGACAAGTTCAAAGCGTTCAGTTGGAGAAGTAGCAACAACAAATGCGCTCTTTTGGTTGGATCTCTGTTAACTTGTAATTAGTGCAGTGCTATGGATACCTATTCAGAGAAACGATTGACTGCTAGAGTTTTGGTTGTACATTTGTACATTAGACTGGGACCAAAAATAAATTCAGAATGAACATTTTTGTCAGTTGGGCAGGCGATAGTAATCCAACTTTTATTAATGGCATGGTTTCCTTATTTAACGTTTTCACTTTGCGTGTACATTGGTATCAGTCCCAAAGATGGACATAAAAAAACAATAAAAAGACAACATGTTTTAGATCAGTCTAATGTTTATTTAGCTATGCATTAGTAGATTGCTATACTGAAAGAAATATGTTGTTCGGAGAATTTGAAAAATTCGTTACTATTCCTTTTAATTTATGTGAGTTGGCTCTGTTGGCTCGTACGACTTACTTAGCCGGTACAATTTCGCCAAACCTCCAAACCTCGTGGCTAAAAGGACAACAGACAATTTTTGAAGTTTATTATCCACTACCCCAAAAATTGGTGCAGGAAATAGTATACATACATACATATCTACGGAGAGGACGACTGTCCCACCAGCATTATGCTCCACTCCAAAACGGTACACTCCGATACTCCCTTTCGGACCTGTCAGACTACCGATGAAAGTTAACGCTATAGAAATATCTAGGACACCCATGTTGTTGTTGCGATTTATGACCAGCGAAACCTTCTAAGACGGGCCATCCCTTACGGAAGGGGGAGATGGGTAATTGCATACCTACATATGTTCACTTTTTATACCCAGCGTACTAGTACTAGTACAAGGGTATATTAATTTTGTCCACATAACGGTACTATGTAACGGCACAAAATAATCGAGTTAGATATAGAATTCCATATATGAAAGTTCTTAGGTTGAAAAGAGGAATTGATTAAGGCATGTCCGTCCGTCTGTCCGTCTGTCCGTCCGTGTACACGATAACTTGAGTAAAAACTGAGATATTTGCATGAAATTTTGCATACAGGTTACTTTCTGGCCAAGGTGAGCTGCTGTAAAAATTGTCGAGATCGGATGATAACCACGCCCACTTTTTCGATATCGAAAATCACATAAGTTGAGTAAAACTTGAGATATTCGCATGAAATTTGGTACACAGGTTACTTTCTGGCCGCAGGTTGGTGTTTAAAATGGGCGAAATCGGATGATAACCACGCCCCCTTTTTGATATAGAAAATTTCAAATGAGATTCTACGGCCTATATCATTGCCAAGTCATGGTATTTGTATCTCGTTCTGTACTTGTTGTGCCTCTTTTTGCCCGTAAGTTCTTATCGGTCTTTGTTTTGAGCCGCTCAAATGCTTAAACACGCTTTTAGAATGTTAAAACATGAATTTCCATTGTTTTTGTTTACAAGCGTAATTATGGCAATTAATTGTGGTTTTTAAGCGCTGTCACTCTTGATTTTCTATAGATAGACATATGAATGTTGTAAGTACATAGCTTGCCTGGCGAATTTACATAGTGTTGTTTGGTTGACAAACTGGGCTTGGTTTTTATACCTTTCATGAGCATGAAATGGTATTATAACTTTGGTCCGATGTTTGTCAGTATGAGAAGAAGAAGAGATAGACCCACCATAAGTATACCGAAATGATCAGGGCGACGAGCTGAGTTGATTTAGCCATGTCCGTCTGTCCGTCCGTCCGTCCGTCCGTCCGTCTGTCCGTCTGTCCGTCCGTCTGTTTGAACGCAAACTAGTCCCTCAGTTTTAGAGATATCTCGATGAAATTTTGCAAGCAGGCGCCATTTTGCATAGGATTAATCATTTGTCGGAACCAGCAAGATCGGACCGATACAACGCATAGCTCCCATACAATCGATTGTTCCGATAAACGGGTTTTGGCCTCTAACTCTTGCAATTAAAAAGCTATTAGAGCGAAATTTCGCAGATTTAGTACATGCTATATAAGTAATGTGTGTAGTGAAAATCACCTAGATCGGACCAACATAACATATAGCTCCCATATAATCGATAGTTTCGATAAATGGGTTTTGGGCTATCAATTTTGCAGTTAAAGAGCTAGGAACGTTAAACTTTGCACGTTTGCTACATATTATATATGTAACATATGTAGGCAAAATCAGCCAGATCGGGCCAACATAACGGGTAGCTCCCATACAATCGATTGTTCCGATAAGTGTGGTTTGGCATTCATGAAAGGTATAAAGCCTTCGGCACAGCCGAAGACAGCCCTTTCCTTACTTGTTTTTGGTGAAAATATTTAATAAAAAATTAAAAAGGATCCTAAACTTTTAGCCAGATATTTAGCAATACCTTTGTGAAAGTTTTGTTCAATTATACGCAGCAGTTTTTGAATAACGCGCGTTCAAACATACAAACAAACAGACGAATATTCTAAAAGCTCTTGTTTTAGTTTGCGTTGCTAGTGAGACCTCACTTAATAATTGTTCTTTCGTATCTATAATGTACATCGGAAATATGTTATTTCAAATCTATCACTAATCAGTAATTCATAAATCTCGTCGTTACACACATACATATGTATAGACTTACACCCAATAGTACAAAGTGACAAATATTTACACCGTGAAAATCCTCCATTAAAATCAAAGGGATCTCGTGTCAAGACGCAGTTATGTAAATCTTTTTTCTCTTTCTCCAACAGGGTGGAAATGGTAATTTCCTGTATTCAAATGATAAATATTTACCGATTGTTGTTGTTATTGTTAATTTTGCGCGCATTAAATAAAAAAAGATGGTAGTCAGCGATTGCGCAGACCCTTTGGCGTGGGTTGAATGGCGTTTGGCGAGACAAACTAGTCAAATGACTGAATCGCTTCGTGCACACTCCCCCCTCAAGTGCAATGGAAGCGCGAAATCATAGACGGTGACGCGACAGTGGGTGATATTTAAAAGTAAAATCATGTTTGCCAAAGTGTCATCAAAATGGCTGTTTGAATGGTGGCAATAACAACAATAAAAGAGTGTGCGCAGATCTGAAAGAGAGTGAGCGTTTGCGATACAGGGAGGTAGAGAAATTCCCTCATAAATACATACGTATGTACATACCATGAATGGGAGTGCAGTGAGCATTTGGTGTTTGTTTGATGGGAGTGTTGGGCGCTGCCGCTGGCACAGACATTACTCACTCCAGTGCACCATGCAATTGCTGTTGACAATGGCAGCGATAGCGATAATGAAGGCACAACAAAAAGAACACAAAGAAAAAAAGCGATAACAAAAAAATGCCGCCTATATTCGTGTAATTGCAGTGACAATAGCTTTGGAAAAATGGCTGCGGAAAATTCATTGCGAAAATATACAATACAAGTACATACATATGTACATATGTACATACATAGTACATATGAAACACTGAAGCTCATCTAAATAGGTTTCGGGCCTCACTGTGGGATCCAAGTAAAAAAAATTGTAATTTCTAATTTTTTCTTAATACCAGTTTACAAAATGAAATTTGAGTAAAAAATTTCTAGGAATGCAAAATTTAGTTATTTTGGTTTTTAACTATCCACATTTTCGAAAGTAAATAGCTTTTGAAAAGAATTATTAAGTATATCATAGTTTCTCAAATGCCTAATTTTAAAGAGAGTTTACTAAAGAAATTCAAAAGGGCTGTGCTGGGCTTTAACTGAGGGGGGAGAGATAAACCAATACATCATAAAAAAATTTGGCTTGAAATGATTTAGTCATTAGGAATGCTTACAAATATAAAATGCCATCACGGTTTTAAACTTGAAAAATTATTATAATTTGGGGCGATGTACCCCGCGAAGTTTAACACAGAGCTTATCTTCCAATTGTGGGGCTTTTACCTAATCCGATAAGCAAGTGTGCAGACAGAAATACATTCACCGGGTTTCCGAGCACTGCCGAATTTTGAACCCGATGAAAAAAAAATTTCTCAAATATTTTAATGTCAATTGAATAGCTATACTTATGAATTTATTTCGAAAGTTTGGCATGTTCTGTGAACCATTAGGGCCTAATGATTAGGCTATCTGAGCGATGGTTTTTCGTCAGAAAGTTTATTTTCTTTTTATCATAAATTTTTTTTATTTTAAATTGTTGTTATAAAAAAAAAGACACAATGTTTCTTTTCCATGCTTTTTTTTAAGAAATTTTTCGAAGTTCGAGCGCTAAATTACGAACAAAAAAGAATTTCAGAGGGACCATATTATAGAATCACGAAATGTGGGACCTGTTCAGATGAGCGGCATTGTATGTGCATAGGTATCAATGCAGGTAGCCAATTACCCAACAAACAATCCGAATTTACTATAGACTTACAAAAGGAAACGAAATGTTTGGAAAACGGCTAAAGCAAGTATTTTAATTTATAAATTAACAATTATTAATTACAATTTGGTTGGGGCAAATAATTGAAAATACAATTTTTACATGAAAGTTGGAAATTTTTGTTCCAAAAAAATAGATACATAATTTAAATCTGTATTGATTAATATGAATTTTTCATATTTAAGTGGCTGTTCATATTCGAAAACTTAACGGTTTTTATGTTAAGAAAGTTTATAATTTAAACATCATTTACTTAGTATGTACATGTTTTAAATACATTAACTTGCATTAAAAAATTTATTTACATAACAAAAATAGCCAGATCGGCACAGTAACATAACCTCAATTAAAAATGTCACGCAAAACAAATTTCGGATTTTGAGTTGGTTTTCGACGCACAGAATTCTATTTCGGTTGCTCTCATAAAAGTTGTTTGACAGAAAATTCGCGCTTTGAGTTTATATATGGCCAAGCTGTGAATCGGAATTTAATCAAAAAAAGGTTCAAAAAAATAAGTTTGCAAAATAAAATGTATAAAAAATATTTAAAAGTTACTGACTAATAAACTTAATTAACATAATGTTTATTGGGTTTCGCGCAAAACACAAAAATTAAAAAAAAAAAAATAAGATTTACACAAAAAATGTCATTTCAGTGAGAACACAATAACTACAACGAAAATGTTGCAAATTAAAAGCCTCTGCTATTAACGGTAATGACATGTTTTGCTTGACCATTTTTATTGTTTGTTTCGTTGTTGTATTTTTGCTTTAATTCACCTTGGGGGTGTTGTATGCGCTTGTTATTTTTTTGCTATAAAGACCATCATGTTTTTGTTTTTGTGTTGAATTGATTTTTTGTTTTTGTTCAGCTTTGAGTTAATAGTATTTAGGTGCTAATGTAAATATTTGAAACTGTTGTTGCATGTCATAGACTGTGATCATTTGCATGCAATTAAAAGCTAAAGCTAACGTAATTTTTAATGTCACAATATTTACGAAAATTGACAAACAAGAACAAGCGGCTGAATGCTTGATTCACATACCCCGAATTTTTGTTTTTTTTTGTTACAAAAATCTAAAAACAAATAAAATATTTTTATTTCAGTGTATATGTATCTTTGAAACTCGACGAGTAAAAAGAACTCATATGAAATATCCAGAAACGGAAGGGAAATCTTTGAGATATCCATTTACTATCTTTTGTTTGATTTCAATATTGAATCAAATAGTTAAGCTTAACCCTTCGACTGCTGTTGATCTTAATTACCATTAACGCTATGTTACGGTCTGACAGACCACAAGGTATTCAATACAGATGCATGTAGCCATTGGACACAACAAATTTGTGATAGTTTATAGGTATAGTTTTGGAAGAATGTGTGTTGTAAGTATGTTTGAGTATTTGAATCTTCATCCTTACCCACTGTCATCATTTTAATTTTCAAAAATTGCCTACCAGACCCAACGGTAGTCGTAGGGTTAAAGTCGGTTCGCTTTCGGGAAAACAAGTCCGAATCGAATCACCAATTACTGGATATCCGTGGAACAACAATCTTGCATAATAATGCTAAAGTTTTTTCTAGATCCCATTTCGATGTATGTATCTATGTACGTAACCGGTCCAGGTACCCTAAGAAAATAACCCCTCCTTTGAAATTTGTTTAAGGTTTAGCAAGAAAGTCGACTTGGTATCAGATCCGTTCTACCCGCTTTTCAGGAAAACCAACTTGATACGAAAGCTACATTTACCGGCTCTTATTTGATATCCATGTTGATCTCCGGAGTCAGATTCGATATCGTAAAAAAAAAAAAGAACACTTACTCAACCGTTAAAACCAGTTTTTTTAAGTTAACGTAGTACAAAAATTGTGAAAGTAATGTCGCACCACACTTCAGCAAAGATTTCCGGAACCGTTTTAGAGACAGCCAGAAAGCCTGCTGCTTGAATTCTTAAGCTCTGTTGAAGTTTAATGTTAGACTACGCATTCGTCATCATTCCCGAAGCCCCACTTTAAATCCTGCTTGTCACCATAAGAAGATTAAAATGTCTTTTTTTTTGCTTACTCAGCTGTGTATACAAATAAAAAAGGCTTTTAAACTTTTATTCAAATATCGACTTGACAATTTTTTTCCGCTTTGCCCTTTATTCAATTTGCTCCTTTTTTTGGTTAACCTGCTGTGAAATTTGTCAGACAGCGTGTAGCTGGTGCTGTGCCGCATATGAATTATGTCCACCAGACAGCAATGTTCCTGTTGAGTTCAGGCGTCTCTCGCCTAGTTCCAGCTTTTGGCTTAGTTGCTTTGCCATACGAGTGCGAGCTTATTTAGTGTAGAAAGATGTTCCCTTCCTTCGGTGAAAATAAAATTCTTTGTACACAAACATGACACTAAATAAGCCGTAGGATACATAGCTTCGTACACAGCTGTGCCTGCTCCTTTAAGAAACTTTGTATGCATCCGCAAGAGCTTACATTCTTGTTCACTGTCGCAAGTGTTGTCCTGTAAATTAAATGACAACAACCAAAAATAAGTAAAACATCAAAAATATAAGAGCTATTGGCTTTGAGACAGCGTCTTTGGCGCCACTTGTGCAGCGAATCGCAAAAAAGAAAAAAAAAATGGGTTTGTTATATGACGAACTCAGAGCACAAACGCCATCGTTGTCTTAAACCATGCTTTATCTTCGAATCTCAAATTATAGAACTGTCTATTCACATTCGTCATATTTTTACCAGCGAGGAAGGCCATTTCACAGCTCGAAGTGAGCTCTTGATACACTCAAGAACTAACTTTTGTCCGACTTCACTGAGAATGGCAACTCAACTAGGTCCCTACTTCAGTGTTTTGTGTGAAAGGAGAGGCCCCCTTCAAGATTTATATCAAGGCAATGTCATCTAAGGTTCTCTACGACTACGGGTACGGCGTTGATTTGCCCAATGTAAACAAATTCCTGCTATAGATTTGGCATTTCAGTTTTTACGTCTACTATATTAGACCAAATAAGCCTTGCAGTCATCCTTAAGCGCCCCATGCTGCACATATGGTATCGGAATGCTTTACCTACTCTTGGCGTTTTCTGCGTAAGAGAAACTAACCATGCCGAAGAAAATTCGACTAGGTAATGTATTGTAACCGTGTTCCTATCCTGGTCGTTAGTGCTCGTTATAATTTTACAAACTTACTACCTTTAACAAACTAGTTAGTAGCAGTTAGACAGCACTAGATACACCCACCAAACTTTATTAAGTTAGGAACAAAATTTAATGAACTCACCACACTTATAACTTATAATAGAGTAGTAAGTAGACAAACCGTAGTATTTTGCGCCAATTGCCTACCATAGTAAACTGGATCAAATCGCTTAGTATGGCCTAACCACACTTAACACTCATAAAAAAGTTATAGGTGAGCAGTTAGAAGGGACTTGTTACATAATAAACTAGTTAGTAGTCAGTTAGGGGGAACCCGTCAGATCCATCAAACATAATTAACTACATAGTAGACAGTAAACTTGCTTTTGTCATCAATTTAACTACTCTTGTCTGACGAGCAGGCACATCACCTCTAACATATTCGCAGTCATCGCCATACAAGAGTAATGACCACATTCCTCACAGGGCAGCTTTATATATATTTTTCAACACTTTTTATACCCAGCGTACTAGTACTAGTACAAGGGTATATTAATTTTGTCCACATAACGGTACTATGTAACGGCACAAAATAATCGAGTTAGATATAGAGTTCCATATATGAAAGTTCTTAGGTTGAAAAGAGGAATTGATTAAGGCATGTCCGTCCGTCTGTCCGTCTGTCCGTCCGTGTACACGATAACTTGAGTAAAAATTGAGATATTTGCATGAAATTTTGCATACAGGTTACTTTCTGGCCAAGGTAGGTTGCTATTGAAAATGGGCGAAATCGGATGATAACCACGCCCCCTTTTTCGATATCGAAAATTTCGAAAAACGTATAAAACGGGTTAATTCAATATCAGAAGCAGCTACAATGATAAAATTTGCAATATGTATTGATTTATATGTTCTAAGGCGGATTTTACCAAATTTTTTTAAAAGGGGCGTGGCACCGCCCCCATATATTTGAAGAAATTTTAAAATTTTGACTCCTAATAACTTGAGAACAGTTTATGCTAGTATAACGAAATTTTGTAGAGGGCATACTATTGTTGTGTTAAATTCAGATATAGAAAATAAACGAAATCGCTTGGCGACCACGCCTACTTTTTTATAAAAGTTATATTGAAAGGAGGTGGAAATATTGAAAAGTCCATATCTAATTAACTGATACCGCTATAATAATATAATTTGGTACATACATCAATTTTCATATTCTTTACATTATTTTTGCAAAATTTTGGAAAGTGGGCTTGGCACCGCCCACTTATGAGTCAAGCAATTTTCAAATTCGACTGCTAATAACTTCAGAACGGTGTGAGATAGGTCTACGAAACTAGGTTCCAGGCATGTTATGTTTATGTAGAGTACTACCACAGAAAATAAGAAAAATCGGTGAACGACCACGCCCCTTTTTGGACTAAAGTTCTCTAAACGACAGTTAGGAAACCGGAATATGCAATATCCGTTTAACTGATACAGATATAATGCTAAAATTTAGTACACTCATTCACCTGATGATGTTATTAGTGATGTTTAAAGGTTTTTTGGTAATATTTTGGAAAATGGGCGTGGCACCGCCCACAAGTGAATAAACAAAATATCAACATTTCACTATTAACAAGCCACTGTGAAAGTATCATAAAGATCTGCAATGAAAACTGATCTTCAATAGGGACAAACAACATAATAAAATCCGTGGGCGTGCCACCACCCACTTTTTTAAAATTATGTAAATATTGATTAATGGACACATATATCCGTACATCGAAAAATTTCACAAAATACGTTAAAAGTTATGGGCATGGCACGCCTTCTTTTCCAAAGTTATATATAGGACATGGTATAACCCTTGAAAAGATCGATTCAGTACTTTTGGCTCATGTAAGCGGTTAAAGCTTTATAAGCAAGGAGCGTGGCCGCGCCCACCAAATTCGCTATTGTTTAGGCTCGGCATAGATTGGTTTTTAAAATGGGCGAAATCGGATGAAAACCACGCCCCCTTTTTCTAAAAACTAACGCTGGGTATTTAATGTTCGGTTCACCCGAACTTAGACTTCCTTACTTGTTTCTTCTAAGTTCAACAATTTTTTATTAATATTTTTTATTGTTTTTGCTCTTAGCTGTGAGGGAAACTGAAAGCGGCTTTTAAGATAATCATGCAATTAAATTGCTTATTAATTATAATTGCCAATGTTTGTTGTATTGCTGCAGCCAACTACGGCGGCCATGTCTAGGTCGGTCGGTCTAATGCCATGCTGATGGCTGCCTACCGCCCTCGGTCTAGCGGCGTCTTTGGCTGTGGTGTGTTGTGCAGTGGCCATGCCGTTGTGGTTGTTGCAAATTCATTGTTTGTTGGTGTTAATGCTGCCAACCGCCTTTTACTGCCGTTTACAACCACAGCCATACATTTCATTTGGCTGGCTAAATAATATGTTGGTGTTGTTTTGTGCTCTATACGAGTGACTGATTGCCTCTTGAGACGGCTGACTCTTTGATACTTCGGCTAATGCGCGCTCAAAGCTTTGATCAACAATAACAAGGCGATATTGCATCTACATCTTCTACTTGTTTTTCTTTTTATTGCAAATTTTATTTTCTTTCTCCTATGTTTTTGGTGTGCCAGTTTGCCGTTGTTCGTTTTAATGTAAATTTCAATTAAAAAAAATCAAAAACAATAATATAACTTTGAAGAAATCCATCTAATGTGCTGTGCAAGGTAAGCTTATCTTGTAATACCCCATATCTTGGCGAAATAATAATTTAAAAATTAGCAAAATAAAAAAATAAATAAATTGCAGAAAAACACTTTTGATTTGCATTTTACATTGTTCTTCGCTATGCATTTTGATTATATTTCTGTTTTGTTTTTATTGTTGTTGGTTCTTGTATTATTGTTCACTCAAAAATAATATGAATTATTGTTGTTGGCAACCTACATACATGCGATATGTTTGGCCAACTTTTCTAGTTGCTTTCTATCATGAAATGGGAGGTTGTAACGAACGAAATACGAGGGCAGTTTGAAAGTGTCTTAATTTTTTGAGTCAAAAATAATTCGAATAATCTACTTCTAGATCGTTACAATTGTCCAGCGATTTCCAAATTTTGCTATTCTTTTTAAATACACTACAAATTAAACACTTCAGCAAACAGAACTTCTCAGCATTTAGAATCACCCGTGGTTCTAAGTTTTGAGCGTCTACTTTATTGAATTTTTTCAAGGCTCTCCAGTGGCCAAATCTGTCATTTGACCCCAATATCTTACCCTGCGCCCGTTTCATCAGGTTTGCAAACCGGAAATAATCAGAATCAGCTAATCTGGAGAATCCGCAGGGTGAGAAAGCAAGTCGTCGTGGGATGTTGCCATGGTGACCACAGATATATGCGGATGTACTTGGGCACAGAATTTCGTTCTTCAAATCAATAACGAATCTCCCCAAGAGCGCTGAATAATAAGTTTTTCATAAGTTGTCTAACGTTTATCCTTTTGATCGCTCAAGATAAGCCTCAATAGCTATAGCGAGGTTAGCTTTTCATGTCCAAATATTCACGTAAGATGTAAGGTGTAAGCTAAATCACGAGCTTTCATTTCTCGATAGCTAAATATGGAATTCAACCGATTTTAATTTGACCCGACTAAGGGTATGATAATTTGTATGTCGTAACTAAATGGGAAGAGGAAGACGGAGATAGAGAGGATATGGCAGAAAAATAGACTAAGAGAAATGTGAAGTTAAGCATTATGAGAAAAGGGTGAATAAGGGGATATAATTAGGAAAGCGAAAGGTGCCAGGTAAAGGACGTGGTAGAGGAAAATGAAGATTCTGATGAAAAAGAAATAGATAGGAAGAGAAAAAGTTAAGGAAGGAAGAACGAAAAGAAGATGAAATAATGTAGCGTAAATTAAGAGGAAGCGGGAGGTGACGGAAGAACGGTACAGTGTGTACTAAACAAGTAAATGTCTCGCCCGCTTTCTGCATATTCAAGTTTAGAAAGAACAAACGACGAGTATAGCAGTTTTAGAGTATGCGGATCTGTGAAGTAAGTAGTATGTACTATGACGCTTTAGGAAATCTAAGACAGAGTACGCACTCGAAATTAAATCGGGGCCACTGACCCTTAGAAACTCTTCAGAACAGCCAGCGGTACTCAAGTAAAACAAACTATTGTTAGTCCCGTTAAGTACGTGCTAAGAGATAGCTCCCCTATAAGTCGCAGATGTGCAACTAACTCCTTCGCCTCTGCGAGCTGAAGAGTCGGTCCACGCCGAGCCAGCCGATCGGATATCTAGTTTCCCTGCTTTTTACGAAACTCTGCTCTTACAAAGCCGCTATGAATGCCTTTTGCTTGAGACACGTAAGTTTAATTTTTAAAATAGAACCTTAAGTCTAATTCCACTAGAAAATAATAACGCCGTCGGTCATATATTGGCCGCGACTGTAGTTTTTCCGCTCGAAAATGTGACGAAAGCTATTGAGACCACCCAAATCCAACGGTTGGTCGATAGATCCTGAGCCCATTACCTCCTTGAATTGCTGCTTTGTTTGTGGAAACACATCCACCGTCTCGGTGATATGACTGAATTTCCCCGAATATCAATTTCCACGCCATGTCCTTTTCCCAACCAAGTCTACGACTTTCCTTTCTCTTGTTACATATTTGTTTTCAGTCGTAAATATGCACTTCCACACTTGAAATTGCCACTGCGTGCGTGCACTGATATGCTAATCGCTCCATCACTTCACATCACCCACTCTTTGCCTTCGCACAACCGGTTCGGCTGTAAGACGTCCATACAGAATTGGCAAAACAAACAAATAAATAGCAAAGCAGTTAAGTTGTTAGGACGTTAAAGAATAAAATCCACACGAATAATGAAATCATAAGAGAATGAAAGAAAAAAGAATAAAATATTTATTAAATGCGCTTAATAAGGTAAAATGCAACAACAACAACTTGGCCAATGGCAAAATCATTGAACAACTTACATGCAGTGCACGATGGGGCAACAAACCCAATTTTGGAATATTTTATATTCCGATATGTGTTTAGCCGACTATAATTTTTTTTATAAATTCATTAATATTTCGTTAAAATAAAATAAGACTTTAACTAGAGGTGTTATGCCTCTCTCAAGGACGTTATAACAATCAGTCTTTAGTCGTTGTGGCAAAAAATAAAAAATAAAGAGCTCCCCAGAGCAGAATAAATTCAACTCAATTCATCAAATTGCTGCATACATGTCCAAAGTGTCTTGATTATGTTTGTTTTTTTGGATTCCAAAATATCCATGAAAAACGTTTAAAATTTACTGTCCCACAGTGCAGTGCAGCGAGTTGCCGGGTGGTTGGTTAGTTACCGCCATGTGAAGGGGGGTCGACATACGATGAAGACAGTCTGGCTGCTCACGTATGTACCTATGGATGTGTGGTCACATTTGCTTGTATATTTTTGTATGCAACTTTTCTCCCATTCAATAAATCATTTATGAAATATGACTTTATTCATTATTTGATTTAATTTCTTTCAGTTTTACGGCCCGCTTAGATTCTTTAGAGTTTTATTTAATTTATTTCTCATTTAATTTATGTTTTTGCATATTTTTACACCGCATGCAGTCAGTTGAGTCGACGTGCCAATGAGACTTGCTTACACCTATCGGGCGGTTTGCGCTTGTTGGATTCAACATTTCAGGCTGCTGTTGGCTGTTTTGGATTGTTGTGAATCGCTACGCGTCGACTATTTGGTGGCATAGTTCGCTCCAGTTGTGATGAGCGCCCTCATCAAAATTTCATTTTATTCTGAAATTAATAATAATAATACATTGTAGCTAGGTATATTATATATGTATTTATTAAATTTAATAATAGTATCTAAGTCTAGGAGTTGAATTCACAAATGTATACATATTGATATAGTTTAACGTTTATTAGACTCTGCCAAAAAATGTTTTTATTTTGAAATTTGTTTTGTCACTCAGTGAATTCATAAAAGTCTTGTAAAGCTCAGAAATATGTCACTTCCTATAGAAGTTTACGAGCTTTGTAAGTTTTATGGGGCTATTATAAGCTTTTATAAATTCTCCTATTATGTTTTAGAATGCCGAAAACAAAATGATCAAAAGTTCAAAATCCAATAGTTTCTTTCTAGTAGTCTATCATTGATGGTTTTATAAAGTCGCAAATTTAGTGATGGCTTCGTAAAATTGACTGGGTTAAGATTGCCATATCCGTTTGTTACTTTGGTGCTGGCTGGATATACATATTCATACGCAAGGCGTCTGGATAAGAGCTTTTTAATTTTTAGTGACATTTTTTTTATTGTATCAAATATTAACATCGTTATATTTTTTAATGAAAGAAATAGATTTTTTATTATTTCCAAATAATGACTTCAGTGCAATAAAAATATAAACTAGCAATGATAGACCACTGAAAAATAATATTATGGTACTTTTTTTATTCGAAAAAATAATATGAATACTTAGAACCAAAAAAAAATAAAAATTGGCACAGTCTAAAGTAAGAAAATTTGTTTTAAGACAATGCGAAATTTATTTACTAGAGCAAGTAATGATTTGATGAATGATGAATCTTAAAAAAATTAGATTTCTGTAAACTCATCACAGAACCATCCCAAAACCAACATACGTAACAATATGGTAACAGTTTTTATACGGCAACGCAACCTTCAAATGCGCTTTGTTACAAATCGAGTGAAGACTTAAGAATATAGCCAAATCACCAATGGTTTTAAAAAGAAAGTAATAATGTAAATAGTCTACAGGATAGAGAAATGATGGCTTTGTTGAACTCGGCTAAAATCGCCTAGGCGGTTATGTCCTAATTAATTAAAGAATAAGGGTATATTTATCGATTTGATATTCTATTTTACAATTTAGAGTCATCTTTAACGTGAAGTAGTAATCGGGTAGACATCCGGGACATACGTTTTATGGCATAACTATCACGGCGAGCCCTAAATCAAATATATGTAGCTGAAAAAATTTAGTAAAGTTGGAGGGATCTTCTCACCGAATTGAACCTTTTATGCGATATTGGCTGGTCTCAACAAAGAGATCTGTTGACATCTACGCAGTAAGCGCTAGTACTTCTCTCCCCAACCTCGGCGAAACGCTTCATGAGAAGGAGACTTTAATTTAGTATTTCTAAACTAATTCTTTGTTTATGTTGTTGTTGTGATAACACCACAAACACTCAACGGAGGTGAAGGGAAGTTAACAGCAAAGATGACTAGATACGAAACTTCGCGCTCTCTGAGAGAGCTCAAAAAGTGGTAATTTTTTATAACATTTTCCAATGATGCCAGTATGGTGAAAACAAAATATGGGCATTTTGAGTAGCTTTTTAGGAATTTTGCAATTCCCACAGCCCAAGAGGTGTGAAAAAAGGTGCTATCGAATTCATTTTTGAATTTTTCTTGCTCGGAACGTATAAAATGAGACAAGATATATTCAAACTAAAATATATGAAATAATAAATAATTCATAATATAAAGTTAAAATTTCCAAAAATCTTAAAATAAGGTAAAATCCTGAATGATGTACATTTCGTAATGAAATAGAACATGGTAATGGAAATAATATGATTTCAAATAAAAATAATTATAATTAAAATAAATATTTGCAAATAATACAAAAAGTAAAGGCGTATTGTTTGTATCTTGTAAGCTTTTTTTATACCTGTAAACCACTCAAATGCGTAAAAAAAATCATTTTCCACATATATTTTCTGCATCTATTTTCTTAGATTGTACTATTTCATACTTTACGTATCTGTTCTCAATCGTGCGATATTTTAGGTTTATCGAAATATTCACTTGTTTGATTTTCCCAGATTTGGTGCGTTTTTTGCTTTCTGGCTCCTCATTGTTCTTGTATCTAATGTCTGATTGTCCTCGATTGTGTAGTATTGCCAACTAGCGCACACATAAAAAAGTAATCGAGGACCGAAAAGAGAGAACGGGAGAGAGTTTCGTATCAAGTCATCTTTGGTTAACAGTCCCTTGTGGGAAGTGTTTCGAGTATGTCATAGTACTAAGACCACTTTCGCTAGCATGGGATATTTCTATCTCGATCAAGGCTGAAAAACGACACTTCTTAATAAAAAAAAAAAACATTAGATTGAGCCTTCACGGACCATGTTATAAAAAAGAGCGCCTAACGCCTTCAACATCACTCAATCCTCTTACCCCGGCGAAACTTCAGCATTGCAAAAACTAAGATAACCTACTCATTGTACGAACTCTAGTAAAGCAGCTTAAGGCTGCGTGAAGATCAACGCGATCACGGGCATAGCTAAACAGAGTCTAGAAATAAATACAGCGTGAATACTACCATTACCTGGTCATTACAAATGATATTACGATTATTGCTATTATTATTATTACTATTTGTTTTGGCCTACGGCAGGTTGAATGCGCGATCACTTGATCAGTTCGATCGTTCACAGTCATAGAATGCTGCTCAATCGAGTTGTTTATTGTGCGAATGACTTGTCCCGCGCCGCCATCGCCACCACCTATCATACAATATTCCAGTATAATGTACATACATAGCTCCTCAAACGATTGCGGGAAATGCGGAAATGAGTTGCCATAGCCGTTAAACACAAAGAAACCAAAAACAAACGTTAAGCGCCAAGCTTACAGTCAAACATAGACAACATTGCGCCGATCGGCGATCGTGGTGTAAAGATCGCTCTGAACCATAACCAAAAAGCAAACTCCCTTACTCAAATCAGATGGTCTCTTAACTGCTCTGTTTCTTTTACAAAGCAAAAAACGAAAAGACAAAGAGGTGCAAGGCAGGCTGTGAATGGATTGAATTCTTTAATACAAATCCATCAATATTTAACTGAGTCAATGTTGTTGTTGTGCTGGAAGTGTTATTAGCTGTAGTTTATAGCGCCTAGCCAACTACTACTAGATACATACATACATACCTCACTTGTATCCCTACATCATACTTCAACTAGGCATTCGTACTTTATCTCCGCCTACATTGCACTGCGCGCCGCGTTTAGGAAACGTTGACCAGTGGCGTATGCAGTTGGGGACGATCTTTTAGGTGAAGTTCCCCAGAGCGCATTCTTGTCTGACGTACGATAAGCGGAAAGAGAGTCCAAGATAATCGATTCAGCCTCGTTTAGTTTTATAACAGCAGGCAGAATACTCGAAATCCGGTGGAAAGAGCCCGAGCTGCGTCCAACTAAGACATATCAATACGGAAGACAGACGGCTGATAGATAAGTGTAAACGTTCATCTAAGGTCCTTCAACTTCTCTGCTGGTGCTTTCAATCTATGCTCAGCTTTGATAATCCATTTCAATCCGACTAAGCGGTACTACATATGTCTACACAAGGGTTCAAATTTCTAAACTAACAGGAGTAAAAACCAGGCGTTGCTCATTTGAGAGGGACACAGAAAGGCTAGGATTGACCTATCGTCGATGATCGCGCTCCATTAAGGAATTGATGGCTTTCATTGAGTATCCAAATGGTTCGAAGAGGAGGGGTTTTTGTGATATTACAACGGGCCTCTTCTGAGGCAGACATATCAACCTCAACTTCCCATTCCCACAACTGCTGGGTTTATGTACCAGAGCGACTGGGGTCACCAGTATGACATTGTTCAACCCGTAAGTACTGCTACTACAACAACAACAACAACCTTTCTGCAGATATCTATGGGTGCCTACTGAGTGTAACGAAGGGAGAAGATACCCGCAGTGAGGTTTGTCTGTCCTAAGAGGTGACTAAAGTTCACGACTGAGTTCTTCCTCGGGGTCAATCATATAGGGAGTCCTTCAAAGGGCGATGCCGTAAGCTTCATTGAGTCTTTTTACAGCTATTCAACGAACTGAGCACCATCTCACCTTTGAACCCCTTCACCAACAAAACCTCGGTACGCACTTGAAGGAGGCTGTAAGCTTTGTGATATGCGCTTCGTTGGTTTGCTAAGTCCATACAGCCGTATTGAGGGTGAGGTGTTGGGAGGGATTATGCATTCAGTTTTTTGTATGACTTGATAGACAGACAGACAGCAAAGAGCCAGACATGGTGCATTGTTATTGCTGTCTTTTTTTATGTTTTTTGTTTTGTTGTAGCAGCATTTTCTCGTTACGATTAGCAGCAGTCAACTACTTTCATTGTTGTTTGCACAAATATTTATTGGAGTTTGCATTATGATTTTTGCGCTTTTTAGTGTTTTTGGTTTTGTTGTAATTGTAATGAGAATGTTAAGCGTTTGTTAGTTTTTGCGATTCTTTGAGTTTATTATGGTCTTGTTGTTGTTGGTGTGCTGTACTGCATTTGGTATCCACCCACTAAATACGGTTCATAAATCATCGCGATAACAAATTACCGCTTCCAATGGCGAGCTCAATATTTAGGTACTGCACTAAATGCCCAGTGGTTGAACTCGTCTAGTTTAGTAGGTAACAAAAGGCGCTGTGACTAAGTACTATATGGACGAAAAAGTTGCAGAAAGTTATAGTGGGTCGAGTGTCAGAATGAATTGATTAAGAATTTCAAAATGCAGGGCTCGGGTCTTTAAAGAGGCGGACAGACACTATGTCTTAGAGGGAGACCCTACCCTCACGGAAATGCTGACAATACACAGGACTGTGAATCATCTCGGAGCCATGCCTAAGGATGGCAAAGGGGTTTTTATTTTCTCAGATAGCCAGGCTGCGTTAAAGGCCCTGGACTCATTCGTCGACAACACAAAGTCGGTCACTCAATGCCGCAGATCTCTCATCGAGATGGCTCGGCACTTTAGTATCAGTCTTATATGGGTACCTGGACACAAGGATATTGAAGGCAACTGTAGAGCAGACGAGCTGGCCAGAAGAGGCACCTCCACCGACCACATCCTTCCGGGAAATGATTTGGTAGGCATACCTATGGCCATCTTCAAGCTCCGTGTGAACACAAGCACTATACGAAATGCAGTCGTTCCATCGTGTGAGACGTCCAGGCTAACGTGGCCCTCATATGACAAGGGGCGTATAAGAGCACTTCTGACACTACACAAATCAGTCTTATCATCCCTTGTTAGGGTCCTGACAGGTCATTGCTTAATAGGCACGCACGGTGCTAGCTACTGTAGCAGCTGTAGGCATACTGAAGAGGAGGAGAGTGGCCAGCACCTCCTCTGCCAGTGTCCCGCACTTAAAAGGCGTGGGTTGGCTATCCTGGTGAACCTTTCCTACATGACCTTGCGGAGGTCTCTAGTGGTGAAGTAAAGCTTTTGCGAAATACATTGATTCCACGAAGTGGTTTGACCCGCTTAGGCAGGGAAGGGGTCTTTTTCGAGACCGTATGGGGTATTCCAAAGGGCCCATTAGTGGTCTAAGTATTCTGTTAGTTATCTCAGGGTCACAGCTGAGCCCTCGCAACCTAATCTAACCTAACCTAACCTTCGGCCAGCATCGCTCGAGCAAGACAGAGACTGTCGCATCAGTCCAGAGAGCGTTTTTTTTGGCAAGTCTTCAACTTTATCCAATAAATGTCTTAAAAAGCTTTAGAGGCTTTACAGTAATTTTATTTCCCATCTGCTAAATTCTAGTAGTGAATTGGATGGACGTGGTTTTGGTTGCAAATAGCAGTTTATTTTGGAACAGAACTTCTCAAATTAGAACCTGGCTACTATTGCCCTAATCTTCTTAAAAGATTATCCGTTTAATCTCGAGGGTGTTGCGGGAACATGGGTTGGTTGTCGAAAGCTCTCAGAAGAGAGCCAATCCATTATATTAATATCCTTTGGTCTCAACCGAGTCATGTTACTCCAAAGAAGGCCAGAGAGAGAGATGTACACGATAGGTTAAGAGGGCTTAGGGTTCATTGAGCGACAATAGACCACGGCGGGAGCTGTAGAGGAACTTAGAGGTGCCGAGGGTCGTACTAATGAAGAGGAACATTAATAGGTCGACAACAGTATAGCCGTAGTATCGTAAGAGATTCTGCAAAGCCTACACCAGCCATTACCTTTGATCGCTGTTGCTTCGACATGTTGCATGTTTTGCACGGCACCAATCATCTGTTCACCTGCTGAACGGAGCAGACTTTTCCAACACCAATTTCACTCTGATCGAATACTTTAGGACCACTAGAAGCCAAGAACTTACATTAGAATATGTTAGTGACAGTGCTAGTTAGGTAGCGAAGCATCCTCAAAACAACAACAATAACAAATCCGTGCAGGGATAAACCGGAAGGTATAAATCCCGCCGATTCAGCCAAGAAGCCATGGAATGCACAACTCGTCCAATAGCCAAAGTCAGAGCTAAGTGGTAGGTCATTAACTAGCCGAAGATCCCAACTCTCCATTTAGAAAGTCGCCGAAGCGATAGGGCAAAAGCAATAAAGATTCCGAGCGGGAAAGTAGTTACTTATTTCAATCCCATGAAATGTAACTGGACACAAGTGACCAACCTGCCCTCGCTGCTGTCCATCTGTACAGTAGAGACCAATCCCAAATGCTCCATTGTGAGCATCATTTTTCTAAAATATTTCACTGCTCAAATAGGAAATGCATAGCAACTTTCAAAGAAAAGCACAAACCCTGCAAAATAGAAGTTACGACAGATCAATCTCTTGCAAGCCAAACCGACACCAAAAAATCCAACAAAAACACTAAAACGTTACACTAAGTAGACAGAAAAACCCGAATATCAACATAATCGTACAAATTGGTCTACGCAATAGGAACCAGAAATGCAATGCCTTTCCTTATTGCGCAGCTCAAGCAAAAGATTTCACCCTGAAAAGCTTAGCGAGCGCGCGTTTTACGTAGAACGTTTGGTTTGGTTTGGCGCGGCGCGCGATCACCTCCTCCTCTGCTCAGTTGAACGTTCGGTCAAAGAGTGTATCCGCGCACAGAATCTACACAGCGCGTATGAGCATTGCACGTGCGAGACGGCCAGGCAGCCAGTCAGGCGTGAGCTGCTTACACAAACCAAGTGCCCACTCTTAGCCACTTAGACGGTTGGGCAAGCGATTAATTTACTGATCTCGCAAAAGCTTAGAAGGTCTTTTTGTGTGTGTGTGTGTGTGTGTATTGCTGCACAGCAAACGCTGACTTAGCTTTAGTAGGTAAGATCGAGTTAGTGAGCGCCAGCGCCAATTTCACAATCTCGTACTTAAAATATTTACAATTCGCTGTTGCAAGTGTGCCCGCTGTCTGGTAAACAAACTTACAATTTAGATTGAATTTATTTGTGCGCAGCTCACTTCAAGTGCTTTAACGTTGTATGCTACCCTATCTCACCCCTCGTAGCCATTACGCGTCCACAAGGAAGTCTGGCAAGGCTTTGGTTTTTTGTTGTTGTTATTCTTAACGTCGTGTTACTGCACGTTTCTACTTTGAGATCTTCATTTCGCGATCTCTATGAGAACATCTTCAATGCGCTGTGGAGCAGCTCACTCAATGTTTTTGGGCTTAAAGAGCGCTATTGTCCAGTTGCTTATTTGACCCCGGAGGCCATATTGTGCATTGTGGTCGTTTAAGCTGCTGCTGCTGATATGAGCTCATTTTAGCCACGTTCAAATTCGGTTCCAAGTTTGTACATTAAGGTTAAAGACTGATTGATTTTGTGTCGATTTTCTTTGTTTGAGTTTTGGCTCTCAACTGCGTGGTGGCAGCTAAGTTTGATTATTTTACTGTTTTATCGCTAAATTTGATTTGTTTGAACTTTTCTTGATTTACTGCGCGTTTTGCTGTTCCATTCGTTTATCTAACGCTTGATTCTCTTTTTTATTTATTTTTATTTATTACGCCACTTCGGTATTTTCTTAATTTAATTCGCATGTGATAATTCGGACCAAAGAAGAAAGCACGAGTGAAGCTTTCGTAGCTCAGACCATTGCATTTCTTTTTTTGCTTTCCGAATTCCAAGCTCGTGATGTTATCTGTAATAAGGTCAAATGTAATAAATATTCCGACTTAGTTGTTTTATAGTGAAATCAATAGTTCTTTTACGATGAGAAGATATTAAAAGTTCATAGGCGTCTTAAAGTCTGATTTGTTCATTCCATATCCCTTTGCTAGTTGTTGATATGGATTCCATATTATGGAAGCTGAAGGGCTCAGTATAATTAAGGATGAGGAGGCGGCAACATGAATTTCGTACAAGAATTATTTGGAAAATTTAAAACGAACCTTAAGGTCGAACTATCTACTCACTAAATTTATATTAAAAAAATAAATAAATATCTCCGTCAACAAAAGTGAAAGTGGGTGTTATTCTAAACTAATTTTGGTTATTTACAGTCAATCAATGATTGAGAGACATGCCTGAGGAGTGCTTCGCCTGAGAGAGAAAAAATGCGATCTCTTTACGTTGGACTTTAGAACTGGTAAGTCGACTTTCGAACAGAACTTAAATATTCTTGATACAAAAACAATAGAGCATGCTTGCATGATGCCTGTCTTCGAAAAAATTGGTTCTTGCGCTGAAACAGGATTTGCTGTCATCAAAGAAAGCTCGTCGAGAGAGTATTGGAAGTGAAAATTTAAAACTGTGTGGGACTTTGTCTAACACTAAAACTCAGTAATGCCAGTTGAAAAATTCAAATAAGAATCACCTTTGCCAACATTTTTTACTTTGCAGCTGAGAAATAAAATACTCTCTCGACAAGCAAAGATCCTCCTCTTTAAGGCTATCATGCTACCTGTCCTGATGTACATCTCCGAATCATCGTCAGTGTCGAACGAAGATTTACCTTGAAGTATTTGAGAGAAAAGTTCTCGGAAAGAATTATGACCCTCGCGTGAGAGGATACTGCCGAAGAGTCTGCAAATCAATACTCAAATTTGATGGAAGAGGATGTGCTCGATTGAGATGGTGGTAAACAGATGGGGGATAACATGGTTTCTATTGGGTATCAAGTATCAAGTAGTACAATTTTATTTATGACACACTAGACTGGACTGAAGTTTTTTTGTTTAACCTCTCCACTTTTGGAAATTTGTCAAAAAAGAAAAACTTTTTTATCTCCTAGATTTTGCACAGATATGTATGAATAATGTGAATAATACCAATATAATTCCAAAAAAAAAACAATTTTTATTTTGGCCCGGTATATTATACATACATACATACATGCATGTATATTTCTTTATTATTTTCAAGTGAATCACTTGTCGCAAGACCAAAAAGAAGTTGCGTATGTGAAAAATATTTTAAGTTTTATTTCCCAAACCAGTTTTTCACAACACAATCCGTTTCGAAATTTGCATAATAACAGATTTTTAAATTTATCAACAGCATGTAAGTATGGTCTTATGGCACATATTAAGAACATATCAATTCAAGTTCAACGTAACAGCTGCTAAAGTGGCTAATGTAATGGCTGATATCAATCAACCTGTTGGGTTCACTGTAAAGAAATAAAAGGAAAATACGGAAGCTGCGAAACTAATGACCACAAATAACAATAATTAAGCGGAGAGCTGCAAAGGAAGGGCCAACATTGACAATAACTTGAAAGCTTTAACGGTGTCAAAAGGAGAGTAGATTTTAAAGGTATGCGGAAGAGGTGCATGGGGCAAACGGAACTATTCGATGTATTGCTTACTCGTGCCTACGTCAGACTAAAGATTAGGAAGATGTGCCACAACAATAAATCAAATGCGAAAGCTTAGAGTATCTATGCAAAGGAATTTTGTTTCACTCATAACCTCAAAATCGTGATTGCTGTGTTTGAGTCACCGTCTCTTAAGATGCAATGGACCAATAACCACACGATGAGGCCGATCGAGCTCAGAGTATATACCCAGTAAGATAGAATCGGCTATTGTGCTCTCCCAAAGCACGAAAAAAAAATTGGAGCTCAGACTTAAAACATGGAGATGCCCCAGTTTGTACGAAAGAAGATAGATTTTCCGTTAATGTTCTCGATGTATAATCTGGTAGTCTTGGGAAACATGTTGCAGCATAATCAGACCCAAGTGAATTTGGTGCTAGACAAGAGTGTTTAATATGGCATGTGAACTAAATTCCCCCCTCCTGGGTCGTTTTGGTTTTCCACAGCCATTAGAGCGGCGTCTCGAGGTGGGGATTTAATTTGACTCTCTTGAAAGAATGAGTATAGATTTCATGGACTGCTTGCCGCTACCGTCATTGTGCTTACGGAAGTCACTCCCCGTGCGTCTGGGAGCGATTCTGTGCATGTTCCAGTGCCGTCTCTGATTCTAAGAAAAGCTTTCTGCAGGTCAACTACCACGCGGAAATTTTGTTTAAATGTCTTAGGAGCGGTATAGAACAGAAACAGGACTACGTAATCATCGCGTCTGGAGAAAGAACCGAAATCTATTTATAAGACCCTCCCTTGTTTTCGGCTTCTCCTATTTCGGAAATTATGAGACAGGCCAAGCACTTGTTTACTAAATTTTTTTAGAAAGTAAGGGGTGTATTGTGGCTTCGGCATTGGAATAGTGAAAGAACCGGGCCGAGGGTAATTTTCTTGTAGAATTTCGGTGTTGATAAAAGCGGTCGGGCTCTGTATAAAGACACTCCGGCGCCTCCCGCTGACTGTTTAGAAGCCATTCTTCACCCTGTTTAGTATCAAAATCAACTGTAATCCCTTGGGGACTATCTTAGGAAAATATTCTACTAAGATTCCGGGGTTGGCTGCATTTAGAAAGTTCCCAAAGCTGTGCATTTCTATACTCAGCTTGTACTAGTTAGTTTGTGGTTTGTTTTGGAATATTTTGGGCTAATTCGATTTCTGTCAGAATGTTACCATGGTAAACCAATACTTTTCTGTGCCAACTTTGGTGCTCCACTGCAGCTCAACTACAAATAAACCAACAAACATCGATCCCACTGCAATCATTTGAAAACCCGTTGACATTAATCCTTGTTCAGATGGCACACGCTGAACTCAGTGTTCACTCTTTTTGTCCGTCGCTCAGTATTAATGTCAACAACAATATTCTTTTGGTTGCCCCCTTTGCTGTTTCTCACGCAGACGCACACGAAGAAGATCTTTTAAAAGTGAGGGTGTTGCGGTTTTGCATATCATTCTAGCATTAAATTTGTTGTTGTGAAATATGATCTACTTGTCGCTTGGCTGCTTGATATGCTTTGTCATTTGATGCTCCGCACACGCGCTGTCTGTCGGCAAGTCAAGTGATACAACAACGAAGTCAAGCCAAGGTGCTGTGAGGCGGCTTGAGACAGGCATTTGTGTGCATTCCACAGTTTACGCCTAATTTAACCGATTATGCGGGTAAAAGTGAAGAGCTATTTGCAGTAGAAGACAACAACAAAGTGTGGCAAATGCTTTGGGTCGCATGCATTTTATTCTCACTGCCACCTCCACGCTTGCGGTCAGCAAAGCATAACTTTGAGCTCTTTTTGTTTTTGCGGTTTTTGTTTGCAAACTTGTTGCCTTTTAATTGTTGTTGCATGACAAAGCGTAAGCGCCAGTGAGTAGCGTATTTTATTCTTGTTTGCCGCTGCTGTTGATACTTTTGGAAGCGTGTGTGGGCGATAATTGCGCCAAGCTCTCATATATCTGCTTTTACAGTTAGGGATTCCTTTGGTTTTCCTTCTGCGGTTTTTCCAACTCGTTGCAAGCTCTGCGCGAAATTGATATTCCTTGCTGGCAATGGCATGACTCCCACACACGTTGGCTGTGATTTTGCAACGATTTTTATACCCAGCTGTGCTAGTACGCCTTACCACCTGTGTATTCCCCTGATGTCTCGGGATCTTAGACCGTAACCGAGGTAGGCAGGCCTGTCGTAATAAGCGACTCAAATTCACATTGTGATTCCGGGGTCACAGAAATCGGACGCTGAAGAGCCCAGAGGACCAGTACCTTTTTTTGGGACATCACAAAGGAGAAGATCAAAACGTCTGCCATAGTTGAGATGAGACTACAGAGTCCATGTCGATCGAGACTAAAGAAGGCTTGACGGGTCCCAGTACACATTGGCATGCTACTACTATTTTGGTGTATGCTCGGCGGAAATGCGCGTTATTGCCTTGACCAGAAGGAGCCCACGATTTTCAAGTATACATCGTTCAATTATTTATGTCTAAATTCCACAGCTGGTTATATAATATGCCGCTTCACCCGCACTAAGATTCCTTTACTTGTTTTTGTTGCATTCACAGCAGGTAGCTACTTGTGGACTGTTGCTATTGACAAGTTCTTGCGCCAACAATTTGATGGTCTGTCAATTGCGTGCTGGCGACTGACCTGATTTCTGATTGATTCTTGAATTTTATCCATAACATCTATATAGTGTGGTTTCAAGGTTGTTGCAACAAAAACGCAATGCGGTTACTGGCAGGTTGCAGGTTTCGAATTCTGCGGTTATTGCGTCATATTGTAAGGATAAGGAAGCGGAAGTTCATATTTGCGGCTTTTGCTGAAATCCTCAGCAGCATCCTTCGTAACATTGCTTTCCCACATTCAACAGCAACCACAGCCCATTGGCGAATATATGCGTCTTGTGTTCTGGCATAACTCAGATCTTGGACCGAACTATATTTTGAGTTACACCGGGAAGTTACTTTTTGAGTCTTTCAAAAGTCAGGCAGTACTTTTTTTTTTACAGAAATATAGAAATATCTACACGTAGCAAAGGTAACTTAAATTAGAACTATGATTTATCGATTTTTATTGGAGAACACCATACCTCAAGAGAAAGGACTATTCATCCAATCAACCTCTAGCGTCATCCTCAGTGTTTCAAAACAAAGAAATTCAATTAACAAAAGTAGTAATAATTCAATTTGGAATTGACCTAAAAAAGTGATGATACATTTAAAAAAAAATGCATAAAAACGTCAAAGAATAAGCGTCAAAAATTGAAAACTTATGAAAAATAAATTTCTTTGTAAATAAAAAAAATATAGCATATTCAAAATGCATTTCTCAATCTAAATTGGTGGTCTTATAATTAGAAACGGTTAATATGGTTTGAAAATATATTTTGCAACATGAAAACTATTAATTGGAAGTAACAAACTACATATGAAGTCGTGTTTGAGTTGAACATAAGAAATAGTCGCAATTTTTATTACTTTTTTATGAAAATTAACTTAAGATAAAAAACCTCGAATTCGGTTTGGCCATATAATTAGAAATGACAGCGAGAATATAAAAATATCTGTAAAAAGTTGAACAAAATTGACAATAGGTATTTTCAATGTTTTGTTGGATAGCCCTTATTTTTGACAACATTATTCATTGTTCGGGATAAATTCACAATTGAATGTTGGGTTGGTTTGCACTTCGACTTCTTACTTTGCTACTTCTAATTAATAGTTTTCATGTTGCGAAATATATTTTAAAAATATATTACAAAAATCATAAAATGCAAAGTCGTTTCTAATTATAAGACCACCACTGTATATATGTATATAAAATTCAAAATATGTACATATGTAAGTATAGACCGACTTGGCTGATAAACGAATAAGCCGATGGTCGTAGGCTAAAAAACATATCTCTTGAAGTATATATGCTAGACCACTGAAATTGGGTGAGGGGTTATATGGGATTGATCCTCAATACTTAAAAAAAAACTGGGGATAACGAAAAAGAGGGTGTGGCACCTCCCATATATATAACTGAAATATTTCATAGTCCATATACTTATCTGGAAGAATTATGATCGAAACTTGTTTAGGGGTTATATGAGAGTAATCCCCAACACCTTCATGAGAACTGGATGTCTAAGCTTTATAAAAAGCTGGAATTAATATATAGCGAATACATTGTTGTTAAGCAGTTATTAGGGATGGTATTGTTGATCTATTTCTTACGATTAGGAGCACGAATTTCGATACGATACGATAAGATATCGATACATTTTCCCTTCGATACCTATGTATGTACATATGTATATGTTCTACTCGCTACTTTTATAGCTGTACTTTTTGGCATCGATTATTAAGACCCCGGTATCGTGTCTAATTTTTTGGAAAAATTCTGCAATAAAGAAATAGATAAGGTAATAACTAATAGGAAGTATTGTCACAGCAGTAAAAAATAAGTAACCAAAAATTAAAAAAATATATATTTTAAGGTAAGATAGTGTCTTCAGCAACCCTTAATTTTAACATAAATTGCTGTAAAACAGAGAATTCTTATATCCCGGGATTAGTTCCAGAAATTGTAAATGCAAATCCCGAATATCCCTGGATGGGCAACCCTAGTAGTTATGCATGTATGTATGTATGTACGTACTTAAGTCCTTCCATTACAATAGTAACAGCAGCAGTTTTG
This sequence comes from Sphenella marginata, assembly GCA_951509765.1. Classification (NCBI taxonomy): domain Eukaryota; kingdom Metazoa; phylum Arthropoda; class Insecta; order Diptera; family Tephritidae; genus Sphenella; species Sphenella marginata. Next base: position 24,542,309 of record OX608079.1, read on the forward strand.
CATCATCTCAAGAGTTGCGTGCAAAAATGCATTGACAGGCAACAACAAAGACAAGCTAAGGAAAAACGTTTATCTGCCAATGCAACAAGACAACATAAAAATGACGAAGATGAAGGAAGGTGGTAGTCTGAAATAAATAAAATGAAAATGGCTCCAATGAACAGCGAAGGGGAAAATAGCAGAAGGCACTTTTTGATAACATATGGAACGAGAGTCACACATGTTGTCGCTGCGGTAAGGTTTTTGGAGGCATTTACAAACGAGGCTCAAAGGCGGCGTTATAAGAGCAAACTTTTTTAAATACATTTAGGTAGTCGGCGTATGTGTTACTTTTGTAAAAATGGTTGACCAGTTGGATTGGAAGAGTTAAATATTAATCAATACATTTGCAGATATTAGGGATGCTACTTTCACGAAGAATTGAGAGGTAAAGTCCTGTCTCAATGAAATGAACGAAAATAACACTCTAAAAGCCACACTGGCAACTTTTGATAAGGCGACTCTGGGGGTATACGAATGCAAGGATCATCGAAAATCAAACCCGGACGGTGAAATACTGAATGACTATCTGAAAATCTAGAAGGCTTAACTGTAATTTAGAAATTTGTAAAATTCTTATTAAAGAATTTGAATTACGGCCTAAGATTGCTTTGTGTTTTTGTTGTTGTGTGAATTTTTGATCAATAAGAATTTTTGACTTGGCTTAAAGAAAATAAAAATCAACACAAACTTTTTATAATTAAATAAATTATTAAAAAAAAAAACCAAATAACAATAATTTTCGCTATAGAAAAATTATTAGTGGCCTCGAGCTCGTTCCGAACCAGGATACTAAAAAAAAAAATTTTATAAAATAAACTGAATGTACTCAGTCTTTTGATTTCGCTTTTAATAAAGTAATCTTTTTCTAAACTCGAGCATTGTAAAATCAGATCCCAAAAAATGGCATACCTATTGCTTACATTGAAAGCACTTATGTATGTATTTACTTACATACATACATAGACATAAAAGCATGTAAGTATTTTGAAATGTTGGTATCGTAACAGCCAGCAGGAGCCGCAGCAATATTACTAAATGCGCACCCGCTGTTGACGCTGTGCCTGGGCGCATAATTCAAAAGCATCTCTGACATTTTATGTTCAGTGTCGAATGCGATTGGCGGAGCGAAGCTGTGTGTTATGGCGTACAGTATTTTACATATTTCACAACAAAAAAAAAATATGGAAATGGAGGATTTGTTTTAAGCAATCTTTGGAAAGGTACATATGTACATATATACTGCTTTAAGGAAGACCATATTAGCTGGTATTGTCTCAATATATGTGTGTACATTAGAACACCCACAGAATGTATGGGATTTGAAAAAGTATTAAATAATTTCGCTCCACACGCAATTTCTGAAAGAATGGGGATAAAAAATAAGATCTGTAAAAAAATCTGGCCATCCGTAGTGCAAAAATGCCATGGAAATTTGACCTAAAGGCTAAAAATGCACTAAAAAATGGAATATGTCTTTATTGGCTAATATCTCCTAAACTAGTAATTTTAAGAGAAATTACGACATAACGACTTTTACTAAGATTGGAGTCAGGAGTAAATTGCCCATATAAAGGTTGTACCTGCGAGTGTCCTTTCAAGGACTTTTAATAAGTCGAAGTAAATTTTTTATTTTTCATTTTTTTGTAATGGTCAAATAAAATACTTGCAAAATTATCTATTAGATAAGCTATACATCGTTTGGTAGAATATTAACCACAGTTTAATAATAACATTACATTTTAATTTTACCAACATTTCTGCAATGGTTGGTTGACATAAAACTGAGAGAAAACTGTTCTTACATTTCTAAAAACATGCAATATGGTATAGTTCAGGGGTCAAAGTTCTAATTCTCTTCCGTCCAAATGAATTTTCTGAAAGTTTGGGGGTAAACGACAAGACGTGTAAAAAAGTCTAGCCATCTGTAGTGAAAAAATGTCATGGAAATTTGACCTAAAAGCTAAAAATGCCCTAAAAAATTGTATATGTCTTTATTGGCTAATATCTCGTAAACCAGCAATATTACCGGAAAAATGACATAAACACTTTTATTTAGATTGGAGTCAGGAGTAAATTGCCCATATAAAGGTTGTACCTGCGAGTGTCCTTTCAAGGACTTTTAATAAGTCGAAGTTAATTTTTAATTTTTTTCAAAGTAATGAGTTACATAAGTTTTACACCGTTTGATAAAATATTACCCAAAGTTTCATTTTAACATTGCATTTTAAAATTTATTAACACTTTTTTTTTTAGGTTTTGAAAACATACACTATGAGATAACTCAGGCGCACAGTTCTAATTTTATAGCTATGTATGTTGAAATAAAATGGTAAATATGTAACGGAACAAATTTAATAATAATATGAAATGTTGTGAAGTCTATAAAACAATATTAAACGTTTTCTTTCGAACAGTTTTTGTTTAAGTAATCTATAAATTTTTTTTATGTGTTTCGTGACGGCAAGTTTTTGTTATGTTTCTCCACTGCATGCAATAAAAAAATACACTAAACACCTCTCTTCTGCTAGAAAGCGCGTCTGCATTCAAACATTTTTTTTTCTTACCTGTGTAGAAAAATTTGTTTATTTATTTTCCCATATTTACTTAGTTTTAAAGACTTACCAATTAAGAACACGCTTTTGTATTTATTTTCCATTGTGGTGCCTTATCAGAAGTCTTTTTATTTTAAATTTCTTGGTCTAGAGGTCACAATTACACGTTTATTATGAATGTATTTCTTTTTGACAGTTCAGTACCGGTTTCCTGGCAAAACTAAATTTTTAACTAAAATATATACATATTATACTATAGAAAAAAAATTTGACCTAATAAGAAAAAAAACATTCTTATGAAAGGTGCTTAAAAGGACATTCGCAGGAAAAAAATGTGTATGGAGAATTTACTCCTGATACCATTCTTAATAAAAGTCTTTGTTATTATTTCTCTATGAAAAACTTGCTTACGAGATATTAGCCAATAAAGACATATTCCATTTTTTAGTGCATTTTTAGCCTTTAGGTCAAATTTCCATGGCATTTTTGCACTACAGATGGCCAGATTTTTTTACAGATCTTTTTTTTTATACCCATTCTTTCAGAAAATGCGTGTGGAGCGAAGAAAAAATTTTTTTTTTTTTTGTGGGTGTTCTAGTGTACATACATACATATGTATGTACCTATTCGGCGGGATCATGCAGGGTTCAGAAATGAGTTGAGTGGAAGGGCAGAGACGTGTCAAACATAGAGCCAAAATCGCCTAAAAAGGGAAGGAACTACACTGGGTACCCTTAGGCTGCATTTTGAGATACAGGGATCATGTGGAAATAGTAGCCGTATTCTACTTCATGTTAAGGCTTTATCCACCAATTGGGAGCAAAGAAATGCTGACAGTCTCGCTTAGAGGTTCAACATTTGAGATTGTTTCAAAATGTTTGGCAAAGATAACCAATTGTCACCTTAACAGACATAATAACCTATAAGGTTTCGCGAATCATATCAAGTCGTTACCACGACAGTCGGATAATACCGAAAGGGATTACTGGAGCGTACCGGGGTCAGGCGCGTAGCCAGAAAAAAATTTCGGGGGGGGGTTTTGGCCAAAGTGTCAGTAAATAAGAATTACCTATAAATACACATATGTATATTTATATTTTCACATATTACATATTTATACTTTTATTTATTTGAAATTTTCCTCTTTCTACACGGCTAAAAATTTCAGCCTAAATTTTAAACCATTCATTGGTTTACACAATTTTTAAAACTTTTTTTTAATAAATTCCAAACCTTTCTCAATTTTTTGCGGTTTAGATTTAAAACTTAACCGGGATAAACAAACACGGTACTTTTCGCACAAAATTCATGAGTGCGCCGTAGCTCAGTAGGTAGAGCATAGCGCACTGATTTGGGGCACGTCGGTTCGAGACCTAACATTTTTAAAAAAAAACATAAAAAATTGTTAACAACATTTTCGGTATAAAATTTAAATAATTTTTATTAGGCGCATTTCTATGACAACCGTCGTAAATTTAATTCTAAACCAAATTTGGTCATACACCTAGATCAGTATGTCTGCGTTCAAAAGGTTTTTGGAATTTCCAGTAAAATTAACTTTAACTAATTTCATTATTTTTGTATGAAAGTATGTAAAAACACAATAAAAATACTGCAACTCAAAGTTAAGAACTTTGTGGAAAATTCATGAAAATTTAAGAAAAGTCGAAAAATTTTCATCAAAATTTTTAACTTTTTAGTAAAATTTTAGATTTTTTTCGCGTATGCAGTTTTGCTGCTCGTTCAATTGTCAAAAGCCGACCAAGAGCATTTTCTTCAATATAAAAATATTACGCTTATAAATTTGTATGGAAGATAATGCACTTGGCTAGGAAAAAAATTGCCAAAAACCGAGTAATTCTTCTAGCGGCTTAAGATTGCTATCTTTGTTCACTTTAATTGAACGGGACACAAAACTGAAAACTCGAAAAAATTTAAAAATTTTTACTAAAAAGTTAGAAATTTTTATGAAAATGTTTCGAGTTTTCTTGAATTTTCATGAATTTTCCACAAAGTTCTTAACTTTGAGTTGCAGTATTTTTCTTGTTTTTTTGCACATTCTTTCATACAAAAATAATGAAAGGAAGTCAATCTTACTTAAAATTCCAAACAACACTTTGAATATGTAGCCCCAAAAAGTTTTAAATCTAGGCTAAATATTTTAGACGTGTACAAAACAATATTTATTTTTATTGTTTGTTTTCAAATTTTGTGTAGGATTTCTTCAGGCTTTGGCAAGAAGTAAATAGTTGTCGCTTTATTTCTTGAAGAAAAACTGAAGCTTCGGAAAAATAAAAACAAAAAATGAAATAACATTGAAATTCATATAAAAAGCGGAAAATTGCAATTATTCAACATGCAAAACGGAACGTCAACATTTGTTGGCTATTCATGCCAATTTCATAGTCAAGAAATACTTGAAAATATTTCTTAATCATTTTCTTTACAACAGCATACCGGGCTTTCTTTTAAACGTTTTCAATATTTTTTTGCCAAATTAGCGTCACCTTTTAGAATCACCTCACAAGTATAAGTACAATGTAATTGTTACTTTCTCTGATAATTCAATACGACTGCGTTGTGTACAGCTTAGTAATTTTTGGAAATTTTTTTTAACTTCTTGTTCATTTTTTTGGTTAAACCTTTGGTAACCGTGACTATAATAACGAGGGACACTCATTTTTAAGATTTTTGCCCGCTGTATTCATAGCTCGAAAAGCAGTTAGTTTGGCGCGAATTTTTAAAGGGCCAAATGAGTGAACCGTTGCAGGAATTTAGTTGTGACCTCTCAGACTTGCTCTGACAATTGATTAGCGTCTGCCAATAACTTCTCTCAGTGTGAAATATTATTTAATTTTATTCTTTCGTATTTTCATTATTGCTATTAATGCTAATTTCTTAACAGGGGTTTTAAAGGTAAATAGAGTAATTATTCTAGTAAAGACGTATATTTTTTAATTTTCGGAAATTTCGGGGGGGGGGGGGGGGGGGGGTTTGAACCCCCGAAACCCCCCCCTGAATACGCGCCTGACCGGGGTTATATCCAAGGGGGGGTTTTTCTCGTTAAAACAACAACAACAACAGGATGGTTTGACTCCAATGTCCACAGAATTGAAAATATTGCTTCTGTTCTTCCAAACGTCTGAACAAGGTTGCTATAAGAATTAATTTCTGCGAAGCCTTCTATTCCTTTACTCAAGCTTTGGTTTCGGAACAGAGGCGAACAAATACTGTGAAAATTGAAATCGAAAAAAAACAAAACAAAGAACAAACAAGCTTGCATGTAAAAGAAGCAAGCAGAAATCCCACAATGGCGAGTATTAAATTCCAATATCAATATTTACATTTCAGCCTTTGGTTGTCGTCAGTACGTCGCTAGCGCACCATCACCACCAACGGCACTATCTTCATCCATTTTGTGGTCTCGAACTACTGAAGCGTGATTTATTGCGCGAGAGATGCAAATGCCGAGATAAACTAATAAAAGTTAAGCTTGAAAATTTTTTAATTACACCATAATTAATTAGTAGACCAAAGCGGGGGAACGATTGGTTGGTGGTGGAGCGGAGTATAAACAAATATATGTACATATGTATGTCTATCTAGTATGTAAGTTTGTACAAATCTAAATATGTATAAAATAAAAGAGTGGGGCTGCACCAAAATCCATAATGCATACAACAAAACATAGCTGCGCTCACTGGGGTACAGGAGGTTTCATACCCCTTTGAATTCATTGTTGAAATATTTGTACTGATTTCATACGAGTTTTGGTCATATATGTATGTAGGTATTAAAATAAGGTTTAAATTCATGTTAAAAATTTGAATCGTGTGTGTTTTATTAAAATAATCGATCTTGATTGAAACTATTTCCAGTAAGCCAATATTCGTCTAAAAAAACGAGCAATTTGAAGTGGCAAAACAGCCAAACTAAGAAATCTTTTACGCGGTTTTGCATTGTTACCGACGTTATGTTTTATTATAAAGTTGAGCTGCCCCTGAACATTTTTGGTCTCAAGAAAGAGTAATGGTAATGGCAGATTACATATATTTATATGTATATAGGATGGGTGAAAACCCTGTAAAAATATTTTCATAGTATTTTGAAAAGAAAAAACTTATCTCTTCCTTCGTTTCTATTCTCGATATGTATAAATCATTTCTTTATGTGTGGTCTTGTCAAGATTTGTCATGGGTACCTTCTACCTCGGAAAACCTGGGCAGTGTTAAATTCCTCATGTTTTAAGCCACATTGTTAAGGTTCAGCCAGTCGGCCCACTATCGATTTCAATATTTGCTAGATCTTCGACTGTGGGATCGGTTTCGAAATTATCTCTGAGTTCAAATTCTCCGTTTAAGAGGTCATCGAAGTTCACCCTCCCTAATCTCTAAGCATCGGTCAACTAGTCGCCGCTTTTAAATTTACATTTGCACGCACAGGATACAAAGCCTTTCGTAATTACAGTTTGAAAGTTCGGACGATATTGTTCTTGGTTAGCATATTTCTTCGCCCGGAAAAGCAGTATTAAACTCTGGAGCATTTATACATTCTTCTCGTTGTATTCACTATTTATTCGGGTTCGCCGGTATCCAGTGTTTCCAAAATATGAGGGCTATAGTGATCCGATTAGATAGATATTTGATTCGCTGGACGAATTCCCAATCTTGAACACCCTGCGGCCGACTTAGGACGGCTGGCACCACGAAAATTTACATTTTTAACTCAAGACTAACGTTCAATGAGGCGTTAAACTAGTACGATTTTGACAACATTTTCAGCTAAGTCTGCATTAAAAAGAGAACTTGCCGTTTAAGTGGACCTTAGAGGATAGGTTCCAAAAAACGAAGAAAGATTTTTAACACATATTTTTGGATTGAAATGTCAAAATCATAGGCCTAATTTTCTTTTATTCGGGTATCCCGCAAACTTCCCCTTGACGTCTTATACCCATTAATCAATTGTGTATCTACAATAGGTACCTTAATTTTTTCCACTTGTGTAGGTATAAGTAAGAATGTTTGTATACTCTGGCGCCCCCATGCAATAATTAGCACCTGCGCCTCTTCAAAGGAGTACCAGATATTCTTACTTAAATACTTTTTTGAAATCACTCGTGTCGTTTTTATCACACACATACACATTTTCCTATTTCCGTAACTGTGTGTTGTGTTTGTACGTGAAACGGAAACCACGCCTACTTTAACTTCAGTAAAAGCAGAATATACACAAACAAAAGCTACCTAGCTAGTGTGAAAGAGATAACAAGTTGAATAAAGTCATCCCCATCAATAAAAATGACTGGCGAGAGCGCGTTGTTAAGAAATATGCGCATTGTTGTTGTTGTAAATATCAAAGTGTCGGCCAAAGCATACTCGCTCACTTTCAATAGCTTCCATAATTTATGGCTGCTATGTGTTCGCGGAACGAGTTGGTAAATGAAACGTTGAGTTAATATCAAAAAACCGTTGCCGCCTTAGTCAAGTACAATGCGTGCTACTACTGCTATCCTGCTCGCACTTATGTAGTTCGCTATATAAACTGAGTATATTATGCGGCTTCGTAGCTCAATTGCCACTCAAATACCTTTCCAAGGCATTCCAATGGCTAGCAAGCTGTACGAATTGGAATTTGAGCCAAATGAGTCACTTCAGTTCAGGCTGTTTACGTCCTTCATGTACACCCACTCAAGCAGCAGTGTGGCTAACATTGGAAGTCCATTTCCATTATTTCTTTTTTGTTTGTTTGTGTTGTTGTTTTTGGTAGCGCGCACGAGTTTTACGTTTGCTTTTTGGCCAACAAACAGGACTGGTTTTTTCCAATAACTCAGTTCTTGCTGGATTCTTGAACAGTTCGTGCGTTCGCCCGTTTATTAGTGGTGTCTGCGTACGTTTGCTAGCGTTTCGAATTCGATTTGAGTGTCCGAATTAGTAAAATTCTTCTTTTTGTGTGCGGTGAGTGCGCGCATTCGTAGTTCGTTTGTGCCGTTTTAAAGTGTCTACAATACCTATTGGAATACAAAAAAAAAAAAAACTATTACGCGTCTACTCTCCAGCAATGGCTCATCTGCCGTCTGCAACATAGATATATTAGTTGTTGTTTGCGTGCAACAACAACACGGTTGCGAGTTGCATTTGACGTTGCCGCTGCAGTATGTTTCAATGTTTTTCATGTTTAAATTTTTGTTTTGTGTGCGGTTTGTCGTTCGTGTTCAGAAACGCATTATTGCGTGTTGTTATACATCGCTTTGTCATATGTTTTGTAATGTTTTCTGTTTTTATTTTTTCGTTTTTTTTTTCACTTGTGGTCAATTGTTGGCACGCAATGAGTTAGACGGTGGAAATGAAAAAATATAAAAAAATGAAAACAATAAATTTCAAAGTGAATTTACATACATTTTGCAGTGAAGAGTGTATAAAAGAACTGAAAAAGTACCTAATCATCAAAATAAAAGTGCCGATAATATATAGTCAGATAGTACTTTGATAACTAATCCTTCAACATGAATTTGCTAAATTTTTAGGCAACATTTTACATGCCGACGATATTGTAAAACGCCCTAGGTATCTCAATGAAAATTGAAAACATTCTTCGATCGCTGTTGAAAAAAGTTTTGAGATAGCGTGTTCTTGAACCAAATTTTGAATTAGGGTGATCTTCCACTCAGCCGTCGATATAAAACCAAACCAAAGTTGGTTTAAAATTTCAACTTGTCCAGTTTTGAAGGAAAAAAGTGTGATCAATTTTTAAATCAGAAACAATTAACATTTGAAAAATAGAAATTGTGCCAGTTGGCAGGATTTCAACTCACTGAGCAGTGAAACTCATCTTAATGTTCAAAGAAAGTTTAAAAGTTTTCAGAAATACAAAAAATATATTTTTTCTACTCTTCTCGTTTAAACTTTTTGTTAAGATTAAAACAAATTTTAAAATTAAATACTTTATTTTTCGGTTCGGTATTAAACAGAAAGAAATTAAAAATTTCGGAGTTTAATTAAAATGTTTACAAATTTTTACAAAATGTTTAATAAATTTCTAAACTGATGAACAGATAAATATTTAAAGTTATTTATCTCGCTACAACTCTCCAAAGAGAAATACACAGTTGAGCTCAATATAATAGTAGTAAAATTAAAATGGACATCGTTGAGGAATATTTGTTAGAGCAGTCCGAATTTTTCATGTTTTTGTGCAATTGTATTAGAGAAAAATTACAAAGATAATCACAGCGATGGCATGGGATTAAACGTTTCAAATTGTCCTCATCCCTTTTCCCCTTTTCTCTAATATCAACTGACAATTGGATAACGTTCGACGAAATAAGAAGCACCATATGAGTGGCTCAGTGCCATCCTTGCCTAACCCTCGAAATTTCATATATGGAGTTATTATGCTATACTACTTAGAAATACTCCAAATTATCAGTGCCAAAGTTGCACATCCCTAATTTTTGAACGAAATTATTAATTAAATTAATTAAATGTTTCAAACCTTCCTAAAAACTCTGTTTAATTTTTAATTACCTATTAACTTTGTCACTAATTATTAGGAAATGACTAAATTGAGGCTTAGGCAAGGATGGCACTGAGCCACTCATACATATGTGCTTTGTTCTTATACATATGTATGTACCTATATGTAGGTACATATATTAATAGTGTTGCTTTCGAAGCTATTCTGCCGTTTTGTTTTTAGTTCCGTTATTTTGTCACGTTCCGTTAGGTATTTTCCACATTTTTAATGTTTCGATATTAATATTATGGTTGAGAATGCAAGAATCCTTCTTAAGCCTAGTTTAAAATAAATATGGTTTGATGAATATTTACGATGTCTATTTACTTTAAAAGGATATTAAAAAGCTATTACTCGTGGTATTGCATGTTTGCAACAGCTATGTACCTACGTGATAGTTGCTGGAAGGAGTTTTTCCCAGCAAGCCATTTATTACGTCCTTAACGGACTTCCAAGCAGCCATTTCATAATTTATGGCAAGAAGTTCTATAGTTCACAGTTAAATTTGTACTTTCAAGCAGGGATCATTAGTCAGTCTGGCTTTTATTTTTATTCGGCTGAAATAAAAGGCCTTATGCAATAATAAATTAGCGGCTAATATTAAAATGATATGTGTGATACCAACCACTTTCTACTGAATTGCACCTCCAACTTTTTTTACTTTCAAAATTTGTTGTTTCGTAAGTCTGAAAATCCCAAAATATCTTTCAGTAAAACACCACAATATTGCATTTTAATGAACTCAAGACCAAAATTTTTAAAGTGGCCAATTCAATTCAATCAACCTGTATTCCCGCAGGTGTGACGATCGAATGCGGGTTGTGAATTCTCTGTAACAAGTCAACAAGCAAAATTCCAAAAAAGGTTTAAAATTTCACGGCGAATCTCGAAAGACACAAATCCCGTACCTACCAAAATTACCTACTTTGTTTCGATTATTTTATAACCAACTACCAAAACTAGCTGACCCTTCAACCCTTACAATAGGCACAGATATCAAGTAAAGGTCAAATGAAGTGCATCTTTAAATAATTCACCCTTTAACTGAAATTTGTTGATCCAAAATTGTTTTTGTCTTCATATATTTATGTAAAAATATATTCACGGATATTTGCCGTCGGCTCAGTCGTAGATTTCAACATCTTCAATCCAATAAAAAATAAAAATATTTCATACCAGTTAATTGAACTTGCAAGCTTTAAGCAAGTTTTTTAAACTGTGACTGATATATGTACATACATACATATCTGTGGTCATAAGCGATAACAACCTAACTCGACTTAAGAAATTAGATCAATTAAAATTTCTTCTGGCGATTTTTTGTAACAAAACTCATTTATAACTTAGGTAAACATATTGGATTCAATTGTTTATAAACAAAGTAATAAAAGACCAATGAAAGTCTTGAACAATGTCTCGGTGTTGCTATTCAAAATCGCCAGCAAAAATTTCAACTGGTCTAATTTCTTAAGTCGACTTAGGCTGTTATTGCTTATGACCACAGATATCTGCATTATATTGTAAACAATCGACTTTTAAAGAAAATAATAGGTTGATTTACAAAAATCGATTTTTATACCTTTCATGAACATGAAATGGTATTATAACTTTGGTCCGATGTTTGTAAGTATGAGAAGAAGAAGAGATAGACCCACTATTAAGTATACCGAAATGATCAGGCCGATGAGGCGAGTTGATTTAGCCATGTCCGTCTGTCCGTCCGTCCGTCTGTTTGAACGCAAACTAGTCCCTTAGTTTTAGAGATATCTCGATGAATTTTTGCAAGCAGTCGCCATTTTGCTTAGGATTAATCATTTGTCGGAACCAGCAAGATCAGACCGATACAAGGCATAGCTCCCATACAATCGATTGTTCCGATAAATGGGTTTTGGCATTCATGAAAGGTATAAAGCCTTCGGCCCTTTCCTTGCTTGTTTTTTATAAGAAAATGCGATTTATTACAGAAAATATATCACGAATAATTAGTTCAGGTGAAAATCATTTAAGAAAATAATAAAAAACTAATCATATGGACGATTTTCAGATTTTATTAGATTCGAATTATTCATATACAAATTTTCAATAATCTCGAATATTTTATAGCAGTGAAAATACATAATAAAAAACAATTAAATTCGATTTTTGGTTTCTCTCAGTTTTTTCGAATAGGTTTCGTCTCCCGAAAATTGACAAAAAAAAATTGAATTGGAAAAAAAAAAATTATATTAATTAGGGTATCTTGCGCTCAGCCATCGAGCACGTAATATTTTGTGTAGGGAAATCCCAAATTGAAGTGAAATGTATGTATTTTCGTTACCGAATCAAACCGAATCAGTGAAACTTAGTCAGACTATTGACAATAATAATAAAATGAAGCCAGGAAAGCCAAAACCATGATTAGCTCCTCATTAATCTAAGTTATTTGTTTGAAAAAAATGACAATATTAATTCGCTTAGAATTATTGTTAACTGGTCTCGAGCTTGCTCATAACTTACAAAAGGGCAATATTAAATTAAAGCAACCTTATAACAAACCACTTCCGCTTAATTCTTGGACTCCAATGGCCGAATTCAACAAACAGTAGTTACAACTCACAAACACTGAGTAGGTGGAAAGACTATATGTAGATAGTTCGGTAATAAACAAATTTTATTGATCTGAGTTCAAAATCTGAAAATATTGTAAATAGGATATACGGAAGTTTGTCTGTTGGTTTTAGTTCGTTTCAATGTAATTTCGGTCAATTCCTGCAATGTATTTGGAACCTTAGGAGGATTTGGATTATAAAACTGCGATCTTGCCGTCGGTAATACAATTACATACATATATTTTTCTTTGAATGTTTTGTTGTTGTTGTTGTTGTTTTAACACTACTTTGCCCTGCCTAGGTAGTCAGTGTCAACCTTACCCAATATTGTCATCGAGCTCTTCTAACGGAAGTCCTAAAAACCTAGCGGCTTCAATAGGGGAGGACCAGAGGGATATAGGTGTTAGAAGAGTAGGCTCAGATGAGCAGATAAAAAGATGGTTAGTGGTATGGGGGGACAAGCCGCATGCCGGACAGACATTAGGCAAGTCGGGGTTCAGTCTGGATAGGTAAGAGTTTAACCTATTACAGTATCCAGACCGGAGTTGGGCCAGCATCACCCTAGTCTCCCTAGGCAGCTCGCGCTCCTCTTCGGCAACGGGTGGTGTTGCTGCCTGAAGAACGGCGTTCACCGGGAGAGAGCCAACATAGGAATTTACCGAATTTGTGTGGATGAGGGTGAGGGCCTGCCGGTGCACCTTAGGATCAAACGGCGTGGAAATCAGGTGCCGGATCTCATCGTAGTGTTTGCGTAGATGGCTCCTTATGCTCCTGGGGGGCGGATCCTCGTTGATCAGGCGTCCGTTCGGATGCTGCGGTTTGCAACAGTTGAACAGGAATTGCCTGGTCAACATCTCGCTATGCTCTTTAACGGCGAGCATTTTCGCTTCATTATGTAAGTGATGCTCAGGAGACATAAGAAGACAACCAGTGGCGGTACGAAGGGCGGTGTTTTGGCAGACCTGTAGCCTCGTCCAGTGTGTGTCAGCTAGCCCCGGCGACCATATAGGCGTCGCGTAGCTCAGTACCGGCTGGCCAATTGCTTTATATGTAGCTAGTAACGTTTCTTTGTCTTTACCCCAAGTGCTGCCAGCTAGGGACTTGAGGATTTTGTTACGGCTTTGGACTTTATTGGCAATTGCGGTTACGTGAGCGCCGTATTTGAACATGTTATCAAACGTCACCCCTAAGATTTTGGGGTGTGAGACAGTTGGTAGCTTGACATTATCAACGTAGACGTCTAATTCCATGTTCACTTGCGTTGTCCACGTCGTAAATAGGGTGGCCGAGGACTTATTCGGTGACAATGCCAGGTCTCTCCCGGCGAAGAATTCGGACACGGCTGGGAGGTATGAGTTAATACGAGAGCAGAGTTCTTCTACGGAGGGGCCTGTTGCCAGAATCGTACAGTCGTCGGCGTAAGAGACGATCGAGACACCCTCTGGTGGGGGGGGAAGTTTCGATATATAATAGTTGAACAGGAACGGGGATAGGACACCACCCTGCGGCACCCCCTGTTTAACTATTCTGGGTTTTGATCTTGCGCCTCTGAACTCAACCGACGATTGACGACCACTCATGTAGTTTGCAGTCCAACGTTTAAGACAGGGAGGAAGGGACGAATCTTCAAGGTCTTTCATTAGTTGCGCATGGTTGACCGTATCAAAAGCTTTGGCCAAGTCAAGCGCAACTAGCACTGTCCTGTGGTTTGGACGCTTTTGGTTTAGCCCGTCCCCTATCTGAGTGGTTATGGCGTTCAGCGCGGTGGTGGTGCTGTGATTTTTGCGAAATCCATGCTGATGTTCGGCGAGCCGCAGGTTTGCGGTGAAGTACGGCAACAAGGTGGCTTCCAACACTTTCACTACTGGCGAGAGGAGAGATATCGGGCGATATGACTCCCCTACGGCAGCTGGCTTGCCAGGCTTTAGTAGTGGGACCACCTTTGCTTGTTTCCATCTTTCAGGAATAACAAAGGTGGAAAGGGAAAGGTTGAAAATTTGTGTGAGGTATCTTATGCCTTCGTCGCCAAGGTGTTTCAGCATCAGCATGGAAATGCCATCGGGGCCGATATATTTGGTGTTCTTGGATCTCCGAATAGCCTCATGAACTTCTGTTGTGGAGATGGCAACGGGCGCATCGCTGTTTTTGTGTTTGTGCGCTTCCCTGGTGGCTCGGCGAATATCTTTGTTCAACGTAGGATGCATTACAAATTGTCGGCAGAAGGCGCTCGCGCATCTTTTTGGCTTCGACTGAACCTTATCACCGAAGGCGATGGATATTTTGTCGTTAGGTTTAGTCGGGTTGGACAAAGATTTCACCGTCGACCATAATTTGCCAACTCCAGCCGAGAGGTTGCAAGACCTTAGGTGCTCCTCCCACTTAGCGCGTTTGTGTTGATCTACTAAGCGTCTGATTTCCGCGTTAAGATCCCGTATTTGAGGATCCGTAGGGTCAAGGTGTCTAATATGGTCACGTTCATTTGCCAGGGCCGCTGCCTCTGCGGGGAAGAATGGACGCACTTCCTTTATTCTACCTGACGGAATGTGTTGGTGGGAGGCTGAAATTAGGGCCATACGAAACGCCTTTTCCCCTTCTCGTACGTCAGACGGGGTAGGAAGAGCAGCGAAGGCGCTCTCTGTGGTGTTGAGAAAACCCTCCCAGTCGGCTTTATTGAAGTTAGTGTATGTGCGTTTCTCAGCGGTGACAAAGTCGGTGGGGCGATCGATTGAGAGCACTATGGGTAGGTGGTCTGAAGCAAGCGTCAGCATCGGTCGCCAGTCAACGCAGTTTATTAGTCCAGCGCTGACTATGGTGATGTCTGGCGAGCTAGAGCAGTTTACCGCCACTCTAGTGGGGGCATCCCCATTTACCGTGCAAAACGTCGAATCATCTATTTGGTCAGCCAGCTCCTGTCCCCTACCATCGGCCTGCAGGCTGGAGTGCCACAGGTCGTGGTGTGCGTTGAAGTCACCAAGGATGACGCGGTTCTCGCCCCTGAGTAACGCACGAATGTCAGGGTGGTAGTCCCTGGGACAACAGGTGACAGGAGGTACGTAAATGTTTATGATTTCAAGGTCGACATCGCCTGACCGGACAACCATACCTTGACGTTCTAAGGTGGTGTCCCTCGGGTCGATGTCAGGCTCAAATAGACGATACTGCACAGATTGATGCGTGATGAATGCCAAACCACCCCCAAGCCCTCTCGCACGGTCACAACGGTGTACATTGTACCCATTGCAGGTCAAAAGAGACGACCTTCCACCTAACTTTGTCTCCTGGATCGCCGCGATCTTGATGTTCAGTCGCTTCATTAAATTTGTCACTTCAACAATTTTGCCAGTTAGGCCGTTGCAATTAAATTGCAGGATACCGAAGTGTGTAGGGGGAGCAGAGTTGATGCTGGGGGCCAAGGACTGGTGCGTATGCCTAGGTGGTAATAGGCTGGGTCGCGCACTACGGCGCAATCTTGAAGTCGAAGGAATCGCGTTACCAGAAGGTAGTGGCGAGTCGGACGACGTTGAAGGTTGCGTAGCTCGACAGCATGGCGCAACGTACGTATCAGTCCATAGGTTCCTGTTCGCGAGTCCAGAGCATATGAGCAGGTGACACAGGCCAAAGCAGTTATTGCACTTGACTGATGCCAACGGCGTATATAATCTTAACCGACAAACAGTGCACGTAGTATAAGGGACCAGGAGCTGATGGTTGTGGCTTATACTCGTGCTAATGCTGGAAGAAGAGGGGCTGACCGGGGGGGTGGGAGAGAGCGGACGCTCAGCATTGCTCAAATCCACTTGGGAAGTGCTACGTAGGGAGTAGCTGTGAGCTGCTGTGTGAGATGTTGACGCCTGTGGGCGTGAGCGGCCGCTCGAAAGGTCTACTTGCTGATGTGCATTGTTAGTGCTAGTCGTGGAGACTGATGTGACAGAGTCAGACATATGTGGCGGAGCGATACTTGATCGACGACGGCCACAGGACGTCATAGGACGTGAACAGCAAGGGGCCACAAAAGTTTTATAAAAACTAGCGGGTCTATGAGTAGAGGGATTTAGTCCGGAGCAACTAGTTAGATGCAACCATCTGCTACAGTTAGAGCATTGTACCGAATGTGAACGTTTCACATAAATTTTCTTCCAGCATACACAGCAGATCCATTCTCTAGGTCCGGGGTTGGATTCAATACCAGCCCGGAGCAGGAGAGTCTTGAGCAGTCCCGCTGCAAGGAGCTGCTCGGAGGATGACATTATTGGGGGGGGGATTACTGACGGTTTAGGCAGGGGGGTAGTGAAATAACAGCCCTTGGTCGGGGAAACCCCGAGTCATTCCGGTACGTAGAACCGGCTGTCGTGGGAATGCTGAATGTTTTGTCTTTGTTATTGTTGCTTATGATTCAGCCAAAATTGTATTTGGTCACAGCCGTCGCAGCTACACTATCCCAACGCAACACACACACATACACATACACTCAGATTATTCCAATGGCTAGCGAAAACCACTCGTTTCATGCACTCAAACCTCCATGGCGCTGAGTCACTCAAGTTTTTGTAGAATGGCTTCGTTTGTGCTTTTATTGGAGGTGCGCATGCCACCTACCAGCTAACGGTACGGCACACACATGCAGCCTCAATCTTACACACACCCGAGCACACACCCACATATCAGCGGTCGTGCAAATCGCGCATTTTTCGCGTTTCTTTCTCAATTTCAATTGCTAATGCGTTTGTTGTTGTTTTTGCATGGCAAAACTGTGGAACGATTTCGATTCGTTTCGACTGATGATTGCTGCGTGTGTAGGTGCTGGCATCCTCCAACCGCCAACTACCAACCGTCTGCTGCTACGACGCTTACTGCCCAGCCAGATCGACCGCTTTTGTATTCGTTTCACACGCGTCAGACAGGCCGCAAGTGCTGCGTGTTGCGGCTATCACACGCAAGATAAATCAAAGAATACAGACTGGGAAATGTGTAGTTAGATACAAAAACAACAACAAAAATAAGACATGAGTCAATTATGAAAAAAAAAATAATATAACAAATAATAATGTAGTGATTTAATGGATACAACAACAACAACTAAATAAATAACGAAAGCAACTAGAGCAAAATAAAAATTGAGATGGAAGCAAATCAACAGAAAACAGAAACAAAAACAAAAATTTTGACAAATCGTGAAGTAGAAATTAGTGCAAAAAAGTGCGAACACGCATTTAAGCGCCTAGGCGCCACGCAATGTGTTACAACTGTGGCAACAACAACAATAAGAAGACAAATGAAACAATAAAAACAAACATTCACAATAAATTTGTGTCCAAATGTGCACTTAAAACGCAATCATCAGTCGTGTGTTGGTGTGTAAATTTGAATGTGTGTTAGTGTTCCCTGATTTACATACAAATATACAGTGTTGTGCAAAACGAAAGCAGCAAACTCAGTATTCAACCGTTAGCATTGAAAGAGAGTCACTTTTTTTTTTTGTTTATTGAGAAGGCTTTCAAGCTGATTAAGCACTATTTACTCGCTCGGTAAATCAGGGACTTTGTAAAAGCTTTTAGGTTTTCACTGTCATGGCAGTTATATTTTTTCTCGATTTTGAAAATGACCGGACATTGGCCCTGCACATGCTTCTCTGGAGATGGATTCGTGTTCTAGAAAAAATGGAGGATTTTTTATGTTTAGTTGGGTAAAAAAATAAAAATAATAACGATAATGTTTTTTTTTTGATTTTCAGACTTGTTACAAAAACTAGTTAGGAATACGCCTAAATTTTTTAAGTGTCCGATCTATACTCTTCAAAACTGCTAATAAATAGATACATAGCCCAAACCACATTTATCGGGGCAATCGATTGTATGGGAGCTACATATACATATGTATGTATTTTATGAAGGTCCGATCTATCTGATTTTCACTACATACTTTACGCATATAATATGTATCAAACTGGCAAAACTAAACGTTCCTAGTTTTTTAATTGCGAGAGTTAAAGGCCAAAACCAGATTATCGAAATAATCGATTGTATGGGACATACATATACGTTGTATTGGTCCGATCTTGCTGGTTCCGACAAATGATTATTGCCCCGCTTGCAAAATTTCATCGAGATATCTTTAAAACTTAGTTTGCTGGCAGAGAGACCTGGATAAATCCACTCAGCTTATTTCCCTGATCATTTCGGTATTTAATGGTGGGTCTATCTCTGATTCTTTCATACCTTCAAACATCTGACCAAAGTTATAATACCATTTCGTGTTCAGTTTTCAAAATAGTGAGCCCGAAATATAAATTTTTAGTGATATCTATGTCAGTGCTAGTTCTATTTTTTACTGCTCACATTTTTGTTTCAAGAGTTCATCTGTGTTGTAGTGCCTTATTACTATAGCTTTATTATGTATGTAATGTGGGCAATGTTTTTAGCCGATAAACTTGACTTTCTTTAATTCTTTGATAAAATTCTTAGAAGTAGGTCATCAGCCGATTATAACCTCTTAGTTATCACACACATTATTCCAATAATAAGCGGTTAAACATAATAGCAGCCATTTTTTATTCGCAAGCACGTATGAATATAAAATAAAAAATGAAACTATTTTTTGAAAATTTGTAGGTAATTTTCTTTGAAAAATGTATGTGAATAAGCCGCATGGAGCTAAAATTATAATCGCTTGCAATTTTACCCAGTTGCATAGTTTTTGATGCTTTTAAATAAAATCATTTTTCTAAGCAAGTATAAAATATATCTATTATCTGCCATTGAAGAGCCAGAAAGTAGCTGAACAGTATTTAATTTGAAATTGTTGTATCTCAGTAAATAGACCGTCGGTAAAAGTGCAAAACGGACAATTCTTGTTTGTGCGCTTTTCAGGCTTGAAATTATTTAGCTTCCAGGTGTTGGAAAAAATGACAAGAAGCTCGATTCTTTAAATATAACTCACAGGGGGGTCAATTTCGGTTTTGTGTTATTGTTAAGTGAAAAGAAAATCTGAATAAAATTTTGAATTGATTAAATCAGAAACATAAAATTTTTCAGCATATTTCTTCCGATCAGTTAATTTAACTATTATTACTTATTTGATAAGCTGGTCTGATCTATGTACATATGTATGCAAAAAAGACAAAGCTTTTGCCACCTTGCGTTTTCCATTTTTTGAAAATCCAAACGGTAATTTTATTACTTTTCTAAAAATTTTAAGTTGCAATTTTGCAAAAACATTACTTTTTACGCCAAAAGCTTCCGACACCTACTTAAAAAGCTTTCCAATTAGATTATTAGTTTAAGAGAAGGATTTTTCAGTGTAATGCAAGTTTCAGAATAGGTGGCAACCCTATTCAAATTTAAAACATTTTTACAATACCTAGAAAGTGAGTTAAGCTGTAGATAACTTTATCAAATATGGCATCCCACTGAAACACTTTTATTCAAACCCCATAAAACTGATTTTTTTGATACATAAATTAGGATTTCGATTTTAAATTTTAAAAACATATATGTCAAATCTTATGTTCTATGAACTTCTAATTATTGTTTAGATTTTTTTTAATTTCAAACACATGACTTAATTTCAAAATAATTTGAAATAAAAACATTTTCGGTTTAAAATTTAAATAATTGTTACTGCGCACATTTTTTTAAAAAGCGGCGTAAATTTAATTCTAAACCAAATTTGGTTTGGTCATATACATATGTAGACCATAAAAGTTTAAAATTAATGTAAAATTTTTAGCCGTGTAGTAAAAGTTGAAATCACAGGACCTAATTAAGAGATCTTAATCGTTTTTAACTCGATATTCTTATAGTGTTCCATCGATTCCGATAGTGTCGATACCGATTACTTTAAGCGTCATATAATATTTTTGTGTATTAAGATAACTTTGGTAGTTAATCTAGTTAAGTACGGTTACTGCAATTGCATTACCGAAAAACTAATTAAAAAAAAATTGCGCACTAATCGTTTATCAATCGCGTTACAACGTGTTTTACATTTTAATTACTGTAATATTTAATTTAATTACTATCTCCGGCAACAATTACAGTAATTAAAATTTTGATTTTTAATTACTTTAGTTGATCTTTTTATCGTGATACAAATTACTATGATTGTTTAAAATTGAGAAAAAGTTGTAGCTACAGCATTATAATTCTACTGTAATCGTATTGCTTTGGTAATTGTAATCCTCATCGTTGAAAAGATTTTATTGGCTATTCAATTTACTATAACTAAGCAATTGTCAACAGCAAATTTACAGAAAAAATATTCATATAACCGCGCACTAGCGTACTGAATGGCATACGAGTACAAAGTTGAAAAGCAAGAAATTTCGTAAAACGTTTAAAGCTTGAACGAAATCGCTATAAATTTAAGCAATCATAAGGACTAACCAAGAAAGCAGTCTTCATTCAAAACTTAACATAAAAAAAAAACAAAAAAACAAAAAATTTAAATTTGTAATTAAATACTGAAATCCAACAAAGAAAATCAATAAATCGCAGTCAATAAGTAATTGTGTGAAACAAATAAGAAAAAGGCATAAAAACAAGTAAAAATACCACTTACGGAGTTCGTTTGTGAGAGATTGCAAACGTCGATAGCAACAAAAAGGCTAAAAAAGCACTAACAAATATCCAAATAATCAAAGCAACGCAGAATAACTGAAAAAGGTAGCCTAAGCAGCAGCAAAGTGCAATGAATTGAGGCTGCCTTTCAAACGAAAACAAAAACAAAAACAAATAAAATAAAAATTAAATTGGCAGCAGTGCCCAATTGTCAAAGTGAAGTGTGGAAGCCAAAAAACTGAGTGTGGTGCAAGTTTTTGTTATTTGCACCTCATCTTTTTACGGGCGAAACAGCAGCAAGAGTAGGCGCGCCTTAACCAAGTGGGGCGCTTTGGTTTCAACAGCATCACAACAAAAACGTAGTCAAAACGGCGACCATAACGAATTCCGCGGCGTTAGCGATGAGCCAACTGGGCACCGTCTACGCCACAAAGCGTAGGCGACGCAACGGCAAAAGGTAAGTAAAAACAGAAAAAAATACAAATAAATGACAAGAAATATAATAAAAGTAAATAAGAAAGAAGTGTATAAAAAAACTGGCAACACTAACAAAACAAAAATTGTTTACATAATTAAGTAGTGTATGAAAAGTGATTGGCCTAATGAGCGAAAAGTTTTAGATTTGCTGGATGACAATCACAATTGAAAGCTTTGCTTTATGGTTATTTATGCACAAATCTGATGAAATTTATGAATTTGGAACATCGAATGTGTATTGTAATAGAGGCCATCGTCTGCTTTAATAAAGCTAGTTGACCACTTAAATTGAACCAAAATTTTACTTTTACAAGGCTAACATTTTATATGGCTATATAACGTCCACAACTTAACACCCGGACAAATATGTATATGTGACTTTTATTTAATTTATTTTTGAATTTGTTTTTAACATTTTCCACTTCAAAATATCCTTAGGCTGTGTGCCCCATGGGCTAGGGAAAATTGTGACATTCGTATTCACCACAATAAATGTCAGAATTTTCTCCTGGTCTGTCAAAATTTGCTATTTTCAACCGATTGGCACACAGCCTTACTGTTCTTTTATCTACACTTCAAAGTTCATAGAAAATGCCTTATTTAGACTGTGACATACACTTGTGTTCAATATAATAATAGTGAAATTAAATTCCATATCGTAAGACGAGTATAGCTCGAACTCTGTAACAGAACCACATAAAAAAAAATTTCCAATTTTACATACAGCAGGTCCAAACTCGCTCAAAAATTTCGCTTAATTCCTAGAATTTTTATTTACAGCCTGTTTAAAATTTTCTTTCATACAAATTTGAATTGTGTTGATGTGTTGTATTGAATGGGCTACAAAACTGCATGCTCAAACATTTTCTTGAAATTCTGACAAAATATTTTCGGATTTTGGTGGCCATTTTTTAAAGTTTAATTAACTCTCCTGAGCTTTGTGCAAACTTTGCTATTTCTCTGTATAACTATTCTGTAATAGAATTCGCGATATTAAAAAGTAAACACATGGGCGTGTTATTTTGAAGAAAAATAGTGATATGTGGAACTGTATTAGAGGTCTGAAAAAAGTTGAGAAAAAGGTCTAAATCATTATCCTATAATACAAGTCGTGCTGATACAAAACCAGCTGATTTCTACTTTTTTCTTGAATTTTGACAGTGCACTCATTTCCCAGTGCTATTTTGACAATAAATCTATGGATAACAAAAACATAATACATGGAAAATGTATATATCAATATATCTGTCTCTGTGTTTGTGGAGCTACTGGACTATGGCCTCAATGAAGGTAAACTCCAACGGTTAAATTACACATTAAATTAAATTTAAAAAATCCGTGAGGGGGAAGTATTCTGGTTGTAATATCTGGCATCCATTTTTCTATTCTTCGTGTGCAACAATTGCTTCGTTTTTTGGGAAAAAAAATTCACATACATTTTTTTCGTTATATTTTTGAGTCAATATAACAGAATTATGTGGCAACCCTAGATGCTAACCCTTAATCGAAGAGCAATGCAAAATACCTTTTGAATACGGTATTATCAGGTAGTAAGAAAGTCAGTAGGTAAGAACCTTATTTTAGAAATATTTTCAATAGTTGGCAAACTTGCCAAAATATCCTCAGTGGCAACATCTACTAAGGTTTCATCCAAATCTGTTCCCGAGATGGTGCAGAAAACAGAGTTGCTCTTTTAAAGTTTTAATAATTCAGTAATTCAAAAGAGTACCCGACACGCTTAACCCTACACTTACTTTGTGGCAGTATTGCACGCACAGCTGTTGTATGATGTCTTTCGCGTTGAGAAGCGCGTGCGTGCGCAATTATTTCGCACATCTTCCTCTTTACACGCTAAAAGATTTGAATCGGCATATTATTTTGCATTGTTGTAACACTTTTTTTTAAGATTTTTCAATCACTCGCTTCGGTCTTTGTTGTAGCTTGTAAATGCTTCTGGCGCTTAGTGGCATGCCACCCGCTGTTTGCAACATCAACAATCAATCTACAACGCCTCTATAATTGCAGCATATTGAAATGAAGTGAAATGTATGTGTGTGTGTGTGTATGTGCATGTTTGTCGATGCTGTGCAATTCAATGCAAAAACAGCAACAACTCCTCCAGTTCCAGCTCAGGACTTTGCACAGCAGTTGCTGCTAACAAATTCTCACATTGCACATGGAGTTTGACTGATTGCTGTATTTATTGTTGCATGCGTCTGTTGTTGTTGTTATTGTTATTGTATGACTTTTTTTGTTGTTATTTGTTTTGCTGTTATTGACGCTCTCTGTCATTATTTTGTGCGTAATGAGAGCTTAATAAATGGTCAACAGTTTGCATGATTGCTACCAAATCGTTGGCTGCCATCGAGCTTTCGTTCGTTCAGTCGGCCGGTCCGCTTGTACTGAGGAGGTGTCTTAACGCCTTGGAATTAATTTCAGAGTCAGCAACTCAATCAACCTTTATCCGCCACCTGCTCGGAGCGCATTTACACCCACCGTTTAATTGCATATAATACAAATATGATTATTGCCTAAACGATTGCTGTTATTACAACAACAACAACACCAATGGTGATGTATTTGAGGTGTTTTGCTTATTGTTTTACATATTGTTCTACATACTCAACTCGGTATCTTTCAATTTGTTGTTGTACACACAAGGTTAATGATGTGTCATTGTTTTTGTGACAGCATTCATTTATTTGATTTGATAACCGACTGCGCCGAATTGAGTAAGAAATCAGTCGCTTTGGTGGCAATTAGTAGCTTCTGGTATCAATGACTTTTAAGTATGCCCAATGGGAGATTTTGTTTTCTGTCGGTTGGGGCTCTCTTGCGATTTGTATCTCGACAAGGGCTTCGTGTACTAAAATGTCCAACAAATTTGTGACTAATTGATTGCTCTTTTTGTTTTGCATTTTGTGTTGACTTGAGCCTAGCTGGGGGCAAATTACTAATGTCGACCTACTGATACTTCTCTTGGTTAATTTTTTTATGCCGTAAAACTTTTCAATCAAGGGCAAGTCCAGCGACAAGTGTCTAGCACACATTTTTGAAAAAGTAATTTTCAGTTAGAGGAGCAGGAGTTCAGTAAGTTGCCAATAATACCGTTCTAAACCGCGCTCGGGAAGAGTGGGGTTAGCTTGTCTCATGCATCAAGAGGTCGGATTTCCTAATTATTGATATAAAACCTGTTCCTTGAAATTGTTAATCTCTCTCAATTTTCTACTTAGAATAAAGGAACTATTCATTAAGAGCTGCACTTGCGGCAGGATTGCTTTAATCCTTAATAACTTCAGCTTAGGCCAAAGCAGTATTTTTCTTCTTTTTTTTTTTAAATGGTCATCTAACCGCCTGGGCGATTTTGACGGTTTAGTCTGTATTCAATCGACATAAATTGAAATAGCTCGAGTTTTAGAAATGAAATGAGTGAATGGCTGCTGCGAAATACGGTAATAGCTAAGCAGTTTATTACTTAATTATTCGCAACAACAACGTTAAAATGATACAAACAAATAAAAAAAGAACAGCAACATTATCACTACAATATAGCTCGAACCGTCCGGCGAAAACTCCTTAAAGTAGTGCTGGGGAAACAATGATACTCACAAACATCGATTAATCGATAAAACAAACAGTTAGGTCTTATTCTGACGTCATGAACTTAGAAATCGACGACTGAGTGAAAGATTCCCTTTTTATACATCTAAAATAAAATTTTGAAAAACACACCGCCCGTTTTTTGTTAAAACATAGTATTTCTGAAGATTCTTTCTTCAATATAGTAAAGAAGTTCTACTTTCTCAATAGCCATGATTACAAATGAATTATTAAAATTTTATGGTAACTAAACATTTTTCAAATATTTCGATACCTTGTCACGCCCACAATTTTTCAAAAATTTAGTTTATTAAAATGAGATTGTGTTTGTATAGGTAAAGTGTAGCTGCAATTTTAACAAAGGCTGAGAGAGTCTGGTTGGAAGACTGTAGGGAAAAAGTGCGAATTAGACTAAATTTGACTTTGACTTCGAATAACTTTTAAAAGAGTTCATTTATTGAAAACTTGGCAAAGATTTTAATGCAGAGCGTTAAATTTTCTATAAAGCTGTGAAATGGTTGAGTACAAAATAAAAAATCTCCCAAACAATTTGTCTGGAAAACTGTGTATTTTTAAAAGCAGTTTGACTTACTTGTACAACCACTATTGCATTAAATAAATAAAACTGAAAAGTGCGATGTGGCACTACTTAAAATGAAAATTATCTTATTTTTAGAGCCCTATTTTTGGGTTTAACCGAAGCTTTTTAGCATGGCTCGAAAAAAGTGACAATTTTTTTTTTTTTTAAAAACTTTCCAATATGTACTTTCTTTAGTAAACGGTTTTCAAGCTAAGTTTTATGTTTTTACCTATTTTTGATTACCCGTAGTAGAGCGCTTTAAGTTACCAATAATCTTAATTACTAAGGTAATTTTTTATCTAAAACATTTTTTTCTACAAAAATGAGCGCACACAGTTTTTGATAAGGAAATTTTCAAACGCGTGAGTTTTATGAAAAATTTAATTCTTGATATCATCTGCCTCATAATTTGAATATAGGATGTTCGGTACTGGACAGGGTACAGTAAAATATTGCCTCAAAGCGCCTTTAAATATGCAACACACTCGCACTTAAACACTGCTTTTGCCGTAGATAGTACGGCAGCACATAATAAAGAAAGAAAAAAAATTGTTTGGACGTAGATACATAGTATTCACAGCTAGAAAAAGCGCCACCATATACTTAAATACATATTTAACTGTCACAAGTGTTGTTGCATAGCGACAGCGATAACTTCTAGAGCAAGAGCAGGTGTACGCAGCGCTGAAAAAATTTCTCAAAAAGCAAAAAACAAGTTCATAGCACATTTGCAGCGTAAAATTATGTGCTACATACACCGCACCGCACACTGCTACACCTGCTACCCTTCACCTAGGAATTTGCAATTATGTCAATAATCATTCCAGAGTAATCTACATAAATAATAAAGCGACTGAATTAAAGCGCAAAACAAAAAAGTCAATTTCGTTTCACCTCGCCGTGGCTGTTTGCAGCTACTCAATTCCATACGATGCGTTCGACAGCCGTAGTTGCAGCTCTTTGTTTTTGCACCGCTGCCCATTATTGTGTGTTGGGGGTCTAAACACCGCGCGCTCTTAGCTTTTTTCTTGTCAAGGGTGACGCATTTATAATTATTTGCAATTGCAGTGAGTGCAATGAGAGACGCCGAGGCTTCGTTACACTGATGCTTGCTTAACGGCTGAGCGAGCTTGCGCGCCGTTTTTTTTCGCGAAAATTGCGCTCGTTGTGGCGTTTTGTGCGCGCTTGCAGCGTAAGAAGCATTTGCTTTTGCATAATTTTTATGGACAATTTTTCACCTTGGCTTCAGTGATGTTTATTGTGATTAAATAAGCGAAAACAATGAATATATTAAACATTTAATGGGCGCCGATTAGTTCTTGGTATTTATGTGCATAGCGGTTGGCTTGGTTTAGTGGTTCGAGTGCTTTAATCAAATGCCAGTCTTGCCAGGCTAATAAAGAAGGAACGTTTTTCTGGAACATACCAGAAGCTTTTGCTTTCCATCTGCGGCATTAGATAGGGTTACAACAGCTAGCCTGTAAACTCAGTTCCCTATCAAAGGACCCACACTCAAGCTCCATCTTGCCTCTGTGACAATTTCACCGTCCAGACAGTTTGTGAATAAAGAGAACCCGAAACGATTCAGCAGCCTAAATTGAAAAGTCCCTGTCGATAGCCCTTGTCCGAAAGTAGAAGACAATTCGACCAATAGAAAGTCCTCCCGCAATACTCGTATGCTGTTAATTCCCTATTACACTTTCTAGTCCATATCCACAAGTTACAACTAACATACGAATTGATATCCTGTGAATGACTAGGTCCTTCCTAAAAAATCTGTTTGGTGGTAGCACTCTCAAAAATGTGGCGAGACAAAGTCGAAGTATGAACTTCATTTCGGGTATCGTTGTACACCTGAACGAATTATCGTAAGTCGAAGTCAGCCGGAACTCGAATGGGTATACACAAATGCATATTTATAATATCTTTGGGCCCGTTTAAGTCGGACAAGCTTGAGTGACACAAAATAAGCTCTACTTCGGTTATGTTGGTAAAACCTGTCGAAAACAACTAAACACACCGAATTCGCAGTGTCACCATACCAACACCAGTCGCTACCAACACTAATCAGTAATTAAATGTTGCACTCTATCGTATCGGCAACACTCCTCACCCCTTCATTAGCTGCATTTACACCACTCAAAATGAATGGCACTCACAATAAATAAAAATGCAAGCTGCCTTATGTTGCGTTTCATCGAGCTCCAGCTGTTGGATATCACTCACCATATCAATAACGCTCTACTGACCGTCTCTGCTTTTTTAAATTGTTTTTTGTTTTTAGTTTTAAATTCTCGTCTTTTGTCACAAACACCACTGCTGTCAGCGTTGATGTGTGCAGCGCGCTTTGACAATTCTATTCAAAAATTATTATACGAACAGCAGGACAAAAACAATAATAATAATGAAAATAGGAATTAAATAGCAAAAAAAAAAAACAACAAAAAAAAAAGACGTGTGCAATTTACCTTTGAAGTGCGGCAATTTGATAACATCGATGGCTGAGTTGTTGTTGCTGTAGGTGGGCAATGCCTTCGGTGCTAGTAGGTCTGTCGGTGGCATTAATGTTAAAACGATTGTTACAGCTACCTGACCATATGTACTAGGGTGGGTTGAATTTTTACTCAAAATAAATATTTTGACTCACATTTTGAGGAGGCCCACGCGATATTTAAATAAATTAATAAAATATTTTTCAAAGAAAATTTTAAATAGCAGAAAACAGAGACAGTATCCAGCAGTTATCACAGTTATTTACGTACATATGTCTTAAAGGCTCTAGTGAAGAAATCGATTTCGTCAGTTCTAGTTTTCGAAATAACTCGATCCGTGTGTTTCCTAGCGAAAGTTTGTTCTTCCATGTAGCATTAGTTCTGATATTTTCTTGAAGTTTGAAGCCTCCAGCTCAATGGAAAGTTCCTCAAAAAACTATCTCAAAAAACAAAAAAATATTTGGTATGGGAATTTTGTTGAATTTTTTCAAGTCCCTGGGTCAATTAGATTTCGAAGCAGCAAGTAGGATATGAGCTAGAAAGTGTCTCGTTTTTGCCGAGAAGACGGAGTTATTTTTTAACGTGGATTCTGGTTCTTGATATGGTGTTCACTTCTAGTCTAGGAAACTTCTGATAACACTATGGACATTTTCAGTCTACGTGAGGTCAATTAAAACTGAAAAATCTTTTGCGATCGAACAATATCGATTTTTTATACTTTCGTTGCACTAAGACTTGTTTTTAAATATTGTTCAATTTTCAAGAAAGACGTTTAGTTACGTTTTCCGATTGAAAAATTTTCGATAAGTGGCGCGTAGGTCGCTATATTTTCAAAAATCGCATTTATGGTCCCATTTGGCTGAAATTCGGAACATGGAATAAAAATAAATAGGAATTATTGACCGATTTGGCTGATATTTTACGTGTGTGGTACTTAATTAATTTCCATATGTTTAAAAAAAATTGGACCCTCTAGTTAATTTTATTAAACAATAATAAAAGCTTATTTTTAAAAAAGTTTTTTTCCTATAAAATACAAATTCAACTCCCTTGCCAAAATAAAAAAAATCTGAAAATATTTAACCCACCCTAATATATCCACGTGCATTTCATTTGTTATTTTATTGTCGCTGGGTCAGAAACTTTTTGACGACTTGACATACATTTAAAAATAATTATTAATTTGCTTGCTATGATTAGATTTGTCTTTGATATTGTATTTTTCGAACAAAAATAAGGATGACATTGCATTTTCGCTGACAATACCAATCATGTGATCCCGTGCACAAATCTCGGGATTTCTTTCTTACAATGTGCGACCTATTTGTTGTACTGCACCCAATGTCGCAATTTTTCTGGTTATTTAATCAAAATTCGATTTTTATCTCACACAGAGCTGTGCTTTGCAATTGGCGGTATTTACTCACACGCGATGGAGCTGCAAATTTTTCGCTCAGTACTGTACTTCTTAACACTAAACTTCCCTAAGAATACTATTTTTAAGTCTTTTTAAAGTTTCGTCGAAACCAAAAATATCACAACCACTCGTCGCTTGCATCCTTTCCTTTCGCTATCTATCGCACGAAGAAAGTAATAAAATACTTAGCAGAGAAATTGTTGCAAGCAAGTGTTGCACATTATGTCTAAACGAAATAGCACGCACATGCTGCCATGAGCAATGCAACCTACATGCATTCTTAAACTTTAATATTTAGACACGATACTTGTTTTTTGTAGCCAAAACACGCACGCTTTCAAGTGGATTTGTGGGTGGTGGAGTTTTTGTGGAAATGGATGCCGAGTAACCTTTTGCGGCCAAGGCAATCTATCTATCTAGTTTTGTTTTTGTTATTCTAAATTGATAGTAAACTGTTGTACCTCCTTCAGGCTTAATCTTACTTGTTGTTTATTGTTTTTGTTGTTGTATTTTATTGCACTGCATGTCAGCTTAACTGCGTTCAATTTTATTGCAACAAACTATTTTAAATGCTACCTACCGCCGACATTCAATCCCTTTCCTCACTTTCTTTCCTCCAAATGCCGCGAAAAACTTGCGTGCAAATATTTTATTAGAACTTGAAAATTTTTTGAAGTTGTTGAAATTTCAATTTAGAAGCGCACACTCTCAGTGAGCTTTAATGAATTCAAATGGTAAAATGTATTTAAACGCGTATCTTGGGTATTCCTGAGGATTTAATATGTACTTAGCTTGTGAGTTGCCAGCAATGTGAAAAAAATACCTTAATTATTTTATCATATACATACATACATATGTACATAATTGTGGTAATTTGTATTAACAATTTTTACAACAGACTTCATGGGAGTCATCTGCCGGTTATTCAACCTTAAGCTAAGCTGTACGACGTTGTACCAGAGTTGTTATACAGAGACGATAAAATCGATTAATCAAAAATCGATTTATTTTCTTTAGAGATAATCTGATTTTTTAGCAAATGATGGGCCTTTGAAAAATCGATTTTGTATGAAAAATGCCTATTCGATAAATTAGTCAATACATATGTTGTAAATACAGTGCACTCGCGAAAACTCGAACTAATGAAAACCAGCCCTGTCCGAGTTATCGAAATGTTCGAGTTTTCGAACGTTATGTATTTTTAATCGATATATGTATTCTTTTTAACAGTTTTTATACCCTGTCCGATTTTATGGTATTATTAATCAAAGAGGGTTTGATGTTTTGTAGTTCATTGCCAGTTTATTTAATAAAAAATGCTAGCAAATATGAATCTTGTTTACAAAAGCAGTTATTTTGGTTTGATGTTTCTTATTTTCTACCGCATTCAATACAGCCTTTTTTGCTAAACTTAAAACATTTAGTTTTCGTCCCATTATAAAACGCAAATAAATTTGATCCTAACCGCGCAAAATCCCGTGTATCACTGACAAATATCAATCAACTTGAAAGAAAAGTTCCGTAATTAGCACGAAACCTAGCCAGTGCGGCGCCTTAGAATGAAACAAAAGACTCACATAACGACAAAAATTTTAATATCGGCCGTTACAGCACATGCAAAACGACAGTTTCTAACATGTTTTTCCATCAAAAAAAGAAAATAATTGTTCGAGTTTTAGAGTAGCTACATTTTGTTCGAGTTTTAAAGTAGTCAATGGAGAAAAAAAAATGTTCAAGTTTCCGAATGTTCGAGTTATCGTGTGTTCGAGTTTTCGCGAGTGCACTGTACTTAGTTAATTCAATTGAAAAAACATTAAAGATACGATTTTTAAAACTCAGATCCGAATTATTCCCATACAAATTTTCAATACTATTAAATCTGAAACAAACAATGCTCACTTCAATTTTGGAATTATGATCAGTATACTGTTATACCTGACATTAAGATTGACTAAATGTGATTTATACCAAACTATGTGTTTTCAGCTGTATCCTGTATAGATTATAAATGTGAATTTCTCATAATCGATTTATTAAGAATCGATATTTACCATTATTAAAATTAATCGAAAAATCCACAGGCCAAAAAAAAACGATAAATGCCATAATCGATGAATTATTAAAACCGTGTGCTGGGCTATCTCTCGATATGCACCAGAGCAAGATGATTAATTTTATTGGTGAAGTGAGTATTCTCTGGAACATCGACAGAGAAACAGTTTTGCTGTAAACCATAACACCCTTCTAAATAATTACTTGAGTGTGGTAAAAACCAAGACGGTATTCAACATCAACATCCTCTCAGTCTCGTTAAGCTGCTTCGTCCACTGGCTGTCGACTAATGTCGTCATACAAACAATATACAAACAAAGGTATCGCCTGCCTATAAGGCCCGAGTTCAGCATGAATATAGCAGTAGGTCAGACTCTTACTTATCCATACTATACTCCAACGCACCAAACGTTACGGCTTCAATAATACTTGTAACTGCTCAATTCAGCAGAAACTTGAATACTGTCCAGGGGATGTTACACTGAACCAAGATGCGAAAACTTTAACTCTATGGGGTTCAAAGTTGAAATCCGTTATTGTCTGGATATATCGCAATCGATCAACCAATCTATCGAACTATCTCCTTATCAAGACATGTGAAATGACATCCGAATCGTTTCTCATCGTCAAGCCTTTCCTACCAAGCTTGCAAAACGAGTTATTTACATCAGATTTTCGAAGGAGTTCAACAAGTTTTCAGGTTTTTTATTCATACTTTGCTTAGTGATATGTGAATAAAAAGAGGCTAGAATTTCAATATTTGAAGCGATTAAATTTTATTTTCCCTATCAATGACATAAAACTGGATATTATGCATTGCATTTCACTGCTTAACTATCACTTGTGGGGTTGAAGAGGTTAGGTGCTTAAGAAGGGTGTGTACAAGGGACACAAATCCGACACATTAAGCGAGGTCACCCTGTCAGCTCAAGTATAAATATGTATGTACAGACTTAACTAAGCCAACTAAACCGTAAATCGTTCATTTTCTGTGAAAAGAAAAATCACAAAGTAGCATTAACACAAAACAGAGATAAATACAGCAAAATGACGTTAAAAACGGGGTGGCAGGAAAACAACTTTCACAGTACAACAACAATACCGTTAGAATATTACATCCACCCACCCACTCGTACGCCAAATGGAATGCACTTTTAATACTAACTTACATTGAAACAAACTGCGGCTAATGTTAAGGAAGTGGCGCCTTAACGGTAATGGAAGTCTGCGAAGAACGCGCCAAAGGAGAGCGTTTCGGGTAAAGGGGGAGGATTATAAGGCAGCGTTGGTACGCACACTAGACAGGCTTCGATACGCCGCATTACGCAACGGTGTTAATTACTAACCCAACTAACAATCGCTGCTAAGCTAAAATACTTAGCTAACTTAAAGCGAAGGCGAAGAGAAATTGAAAAAAAATTACAAAAAGAAAATAAAAAAAAGTTAGAAAAATGTTCAAAAAGGCATAAGTATCAGTTGAAGGCAACAAAAGCGACAGCTGCAATTGAACGTTAGCGGATTTTTGTTACAAACAAACATAGGAGTACAAATCTACGTTCAAGTTAGAATGAATTCAACTGAGAAGCATAGCTGCATACAGTGGTGGGCGTATAATTAGGCATAACAGTGTTAAACGCAATTCTGGTTGATTGATTTAATGAACGAAATGTTAAAACTCTAAGTGAGGGCAAAATGCTAAAAATCTTCTTTATAGGAAATGGGATTAGAATGACTCATGCGAGATGCGTGAAGCTCGTTAATATTGAGCAGAAAACGACCGTTACCGTATGTTCTCTCTTTCTACAAGCTTAATTATTGTACCCTTGGATCATTATCAGATATTGATAAAATGCATAACACATTTAGAGCCATGATATTTTGACCACTAACTTTGGTCCAACCCAATTGATACCGCCAGCTTCCTAGGACTAAAATGTATTGATAATAATGCTGGGTAAGGTTGGCTAAAACTAGTCAGAACGAAGCATAGTTACAACAACAACAACATCCATTCACCGCTGTGGACGCTTCACAGTACACCTAAAATATTTCACTGGTTATAAATCGGTTTTACGACAGTCGGGCAATAGCGCAAGGGAGTACCGAAGCGTCCCGGGTTTATATGAGGCCAAGGACTGTTAATTCGACATCACTCCCCAAACCACCTCCACGTATCTTCTGTTACCTCACAAGCATCCTATTATCATATTCGACCAGATAGCCAACCCTATACAGGGCCGTCAATAATAACGTGAGGCAGGGAATCAACTTTTGCTCCCAGTCAAATATTATTTTTGGTCCTCTTTATGTCCACGCAGACTTCCTTGCTCTCAAAGTATGTCTTAACTTTGTGGGGGATATAATGTCGGGCTGCATAGGTTAAGCCACCCTGGAGATCTTCAGTTGTGCGACCCTCTGTAAAGTTTTATAAGTTATAAGTTTCAACCTTATGCATCCCCAATAACTTGACCGCCACTTTCCTTATATCCATATGAACCCTCGACTTTTGTTATATTTTCTATGCATTTAGCACCTGTTTAGTGTGGGTGTGTTTTAGTCGTCTTTCACCTCAGTCTGGCTGTTTGTTGCATTTGTTGGGAAAGCAAAACAGCCATCAAACTGTTAAACCTTCGTTTGGCTGAAAGCATTTTGTACGCTTGTATAGTGACTTTGGATTAATGAACCATTTTGTTTGTAAGGGATTAGTGCGCCAGGTGCGGTATGACGACGTGTAATGTACGCTGCTTTGTGTTGATCAACGGGTGGGTCGAAAGTGAAAGGATATATCATAAAAGAAGTGGGGGTTAAAGGTGTTGGGGTTGGGGGTTAGGTAGTTAATCAAACTTTAAATAAATTACAATATGTAATAAAGCCGTCAATGGAAATGTGAAAGCTGATTAAAATGAAAATATTCATGAGAAAACGAGCAATAATGGGGAAAGAATTACGCGATAAAAGCTTATTTTATGCTTAGAATATTTGTCGAATTAAATTCTATGTTCATTAAAGTCTTTAAAAAGCAGCGGGTGGCAGAATAAATAAAACTCCCTATGTGGAGACTGGTACACTTCTTACCATTGAAACCACTAAATAGGTAGGGGCTACTGAAATTAACCCTAAGTTGCTTGAAACGATTTCAGAGTTTTATTGATTCGACAAGCCTCTTGTATGTGGCTCCTCGTTGGTTTGCGACGAAGACCATAAAATAATTAATAGATAATTGGATATTACATCTCTGCTCTTAAAATTTGAAGGCCTCCATGCGTAGTGTGTAGCGAGAGTCCGAAAAAGGAACAAGGATCGCACACTACACGCCACCCATCATGAATCTTGGTAAACGCAGATGAGATGCCTATGAGTTACTCGATGGAAAAGTTGGAGATTTATAGTCGTTCCCTTCGTACCAATAGACAGTGTTGAGGAATATATAATGATGACCTATACGGTCTAGGCCAAAGTAGGCGGTTGGACAGATTATGATGCGGTATCGCGATGACAGCGACAGGAAAGTAACTTTATCAACTCTAGGTAACTATCGCTATAGCTGTGTAGAGGGCTTTTCTATAGTATTGCAAACCGCATGAGTGAGGGTTCTGTAGAATGGGCAAGAGAAGTGGCATGGTTCAAGAAAATTGATGTCGTTTTTAATATAGATAGGCCTGGCGCTACCACACCAACCCTAGGTGACTAAACTCTCGAGGTCAAGAGTCCACTTCAAACGTTCAGAAGTTTGTCTAGACCTTAAAAATTGCTTTTGCCTCTTTGTTCTAGAACCAAAGCTAATATACTTACAACCAGCCTAGAGGCGTCAGAAACAATATGTGGGTAGGTGCCTATAAATTTTCCCCCAGAAACTGTTTTCACTTAGTCAGCTTATCTTCTGTTTTTGTTTTTGTTAACAAAATGGGCTCTTTACTTCAGAACAAATGAAATCATAAAGAAGCATAGCATTAGGAAAAGGTCAAATGCACTTAAATAAACATTAAAAACAGAAAGATTCATTAGAAAAACGATCACAATTCAACTACACACAAAATGTAGCACTACATAAACAATAAAAAAGTACTGATAAAAGATAGTCCAATTAAACACATCTAACAGCTGACGTTTGACATTTGAATGTCACTTAATTAACGGTAAAGTAACCAAATGAACGATATGTGGTGAAAATGGGTAGCTTAACTATGAATGCCACCACTTGAGTTGTGAGCGGGGTGGGTGGAATTGAGTGCCACGCGGTGATGCCAACAGTAAGGAAACGTCTGGTATGAACTGGAGTATTGGACTTTGGCACCACTGGATCAGCACGGAAGGCTTGAGCGCTAGAAGAATATAGGAACAAATTTTTTTTTTTTGGAGAATCGGAAGTGTTTAAGAAATATTCTGAGGTTATTTATTTCTTGTAGTGAATCGGGTTTGCATAAGGAATAGTAGGCATTTTCAAAGCTTATTTGGCATCACTGGTGCTGTGTTGTGTTGTGTCAACGAAGAAAGTTAGTGATGAGGTGATGTTCGACCATCAAAATACACCCAAATTAATATATGTATGTATGTATATATATATATACGTATATGTAGGTATGCTTGTACGACTATTAAACTGTATCTACAGCTAAATGTTTCGTATCTGCAGTTAAATATCTCACAACACACTATAATTAACTCAAATTCCATACATATATTCCACACTGCTCTAGGTCATTGCTATTATTTTCAGTTGAAATTTTCTATACAACATATTTAACCCCCTCCACAAGAATGGTTCAAAAAGGAATCTAGAAAAAGAATTAAAAAGTGCACAAAATTGTTGGAGTGACAGGCTGACGGGTATGTGGCATGACGTATCGGAGTGTCCTGCGTCGTGAATTGTTGAAAAATAATTTTTAGCGCAACTAATGAACTCAAATTTGTGTATGCTCTCACTGGCTTTGGCTTCTGAAAGCGCGATGTTGCAGCAAAGGATTTTCGAAAATTCCACCACCAGCTGTATCAAGACCTTGCTAGCTGTGGAGGGCACGTTTAGGTGCGTTGTTCTAATGCCGCTTGTTTCGACTTATTTTTGTTGGTCATTTTTAGTTTTAACACAAATAAAAAAAGCAAAACAAAACATAAGAATGATTGAGTTCGGGTTAAAGAGAAAGCATATACCCAGTAGCGTGTAGTATGAAATCTCCATGGACTCCAATTTGAAGTATTATTAACTGGTCTTAAGTATGGCTTAAGGATTGCTGTCTTCTGGTTAGATCAAAAATGGATGCAACTAAAGATTATTTTAAGGCTGGAGATTGAAATACATTCACCAGGAACAAAAGATTGTGTCCAAGTAGGTGTCCTCTCGATAGTCCATGGTGAGCTAAAGTAACAAACCTCCCAAAAAAATTTCGACATAACTCGATCATGATGGGCACTTTAATCAGCATCGTCGAATTGAAGGATGAAAGCTAGATCCTCATTAAAGGAAAAGCCGAAAACCTATCTCACAATCATTTGCTTGCCTTCACTTTAGCCGACAAACTTGATTTGTTCATTGGCTGCTTCTTTTCGACTTCTACATATTCTCCCTTTTTCATATGGACTTTTGCGCTACTGGTTATACAAATATCAGTTTTACTAGCATAATTATTACTCATTGTGGCATTTTCAGTTTTTCTTTTTACTCATTCCCATGCCCAGTGTAGTCTACTTAAAATTGAGAAAATTTATTACAACACTTTGGGTGCAATATGACATCTGGCCACTCGACTACATGCATTCGGTCTCACACCCCAGTACACCCCTACCACACAACAATTGCTATCCGTTGCACCTAATTTTATTATTATTATTTTCCTTTTATTTCTTTTTGTTTTTGTTTCATTGGCTTGCCTCAGAGAACGCATATGTCGTTCGGTATGTTGGTAGTTTGCGGTTTACCGGTCGCTGATCCTGTCTTGCCATTAGTTTGACTGTCTGATGTGGCAGTGTCTATTACTTTTCGAAAACATTCCCTTTTGCATTTCTGTTGATGAATTGATTAGGTAAATTATTTATGTTTGCCAAGTGAGACTAATTATTTTTTTGTTTTTGTTGTATAGGTATGAATAGGTAATTGTGCTATGTTTTCAAAACTTCTGAATATTTTTGAGTTGATGCTTTTTAGAATTTTTAGAAGTTTCGAAGATATGTATAGGTAAATACATATAAATTCAATTTTGGAAAGCTTTGATTGGATATTAAAAGTGAAATCGTGAATTTTATTTTATTAACGATCTGAATTGTAGCTTTTTAAATCTATCTTGGGATGTTGTGCGGTCCTTTAAAAAATATGGGTCACAACAGAAATTTTCACTTTATACTTTCAAATTATATGCCTTCCTATCTAATATTATTTGGCAGCAAAATAATTTGTTAAAACACAATAACAAACTAATATTTAAACTAAAAATCTTATTATTATCTATTTAGATCTTGAAGTGTTAAAATATCAGAAAAATCCAATATTTGAAAAGAAAATCGAAACAAAGTATTGAAATAATTTTTTTCAATTAAAAATATTTTTATAAAAACTATAATTTTTGCCATTGGAATGATGGTACACAAAATAAAAAAACTAAGACGGAGAGCACGTGAGAAGTAAGCTCTCGATAATAAAGCTGGTGGGGGAGTTGCTCATATACATACATATGTACATGGTAAAGTGAATAGGAATAGCACAGAAAATTAAATTAAAAACTTTTAATAATTTATTAAGATTATTTAAAAAAAGATAATAATTTTCATAAAACTATTATTTTTGGGATTATTTTTTATCGTTTTATCTTGGAATCCGTATAACCGACTACACTTTTTCTGTTGGAATATTCAGTTTGTTAAACATCGATTTTTAACAAAAAATAAAGGATGACACAGTTTTTAATTCCAAATCTTTATTTTATGAAATGATAATAATGAATACATAATTTCGAAAATCCTACCGTTGAATATTTTAAACTGATATCATAAATAAGTAGAATAAAATTCGGAATTAAAAATTAGTCGAAATTGTGATGCAACATAAATCGATTTAAAATTTTTAATTTTTATGGTCGATTTATAAAATATTAATAAAATGTCTCCAAAATAACGATTGTTTACTCACAAACAGAAAATTTAGGATGACCAACCTGGTTGTGGAGCGAACAAAACGAAGTCGTGTAAAATAATAAAGATGTCACCTCTTGGATTTGAAGACCTCAATTTTATTCGCTATCGAAATAGATAGAAGAAATCCTTCGTAATGTCAAATTCTGGGAAAATACCAAGTTATTTTTCATTTCAATAGAAAAACTTATAAAAAATAGTTAATTACTTTGAAATTAAATCGAAGTCAAAAATGTCAAAAATAAGTTCGAAAAGAATTTTAGTATGAAATGCTTACCTCGGCAACTCCCACGGGCAGGTACTCTGTAGTATTTTTTTGTTTTTTTGTTTTTACTTTGTATGAATTCACATTGCAGTATTATTGGAATTTT
Source organism: Sphenella marginata (assembly GCA_951509765.1). Lineage (NCBI taxonomy): Eukaryota > Metazoa > Arthropoda > Insecta > Diptera > Tephritidae > Sphenella > Sphenella marginata. The sequence goes on from OX608079.1 coordinate 24,581,666, forward strand.
GGCGTTGACGCTGATGAGCAGTTCATAATTTATAATTTTGTTGTTGTTGTTGGGCGAGTCAACAACTATGAGTTTGTCGCATAGTTAGTTTTCAAAAATTGTTGGCATAACTTGCTTGCAATTCGTTTTATTGCTGCTGCTGTTGTGGTTGTTGTGGTTGTTGTTGATAATTTTGCTATGATTGGCTATAAGTTTTATGATTTTGTTTGTTGTTGTTTTTGTGGCGTTATGATTTTATTGTCGCTATTTGCTGATACTTTTGAATAGCTATCTACCGTTGATGGCATTGGTTTTAGTTGCCAAGTCGTTGTTGTTGTTCGAGTGTTTCTTCTTGTTGTTGTTGTTATTCTATTTGCCATTGTCTAGCAAAACTTGGTGAAAAAGTGAAGGCAAACGAACATAAACAAATATATGAATACTCTCCCATAGCAGCGGCAGTAAAAGTTATAAAATACGTCAACTATGTCAAACTATGTATCAAACACGTAAATAAGCAACGAAACTAAAATGTGATGCCCTGTAGGAAAAAGGGGATTTAATAGCAACGTACTAAATTGTTTAGAATTAAAATAGTGTTCTAATTTTTGGTATATTCGCTAATGTAAAGCTTAAAAAGGCTGGGCCAAACACTTTGATTAAGCCACCAGCCCGACACTTACTACCCTGCTGAGTCCATTGTGATGTCCTATACGTTCTCAACTAAATATGTGCTATATAGAAGGGATAGAGCCCCTTCGTAAGGCAATACATTTCGCCTTCCGTCTTTATTTCCATCATCATCATCATCAAAATCTTCCAACGTGAGTCCCAAGAAATCAGCGGCTTCAATAGGGCTGGACCAGAAATTGGTGCTAGAAGGGTTTGCTCGAGTAGGTGAGAGGATCGTTAGTGCCATGGGGAGACACACCGTATCCCGGGACAACATTTAGCCTGTCTGGATTGGAACCAGGATACCTCTTTGGCAACATGTCCTTGTTCCTGAATGACGGCATTCATCGGACGAGCGTTAACAGAACGAGTTTACGGAGATTTCAGCGGTCCAACCTATTGTGTTGGTATGCTTACTTTCTATTTCCTTGCGAAAATCTTGCTTCACATACTATTTTTAGCAGGGAATGATATTGGAAACGTTCCATTTTTTCAAACTTCTGTATTAAGGCTGCCGTCGCAAAGCTCCGAGCTCCTTAGGACTTTCTTCAGTTGTTTAAGGTGAGTCGACTTTGTTAGGACTGATGCGCCTGGTCGATCTTAATGTAAGAACAAAAATATTCATAAAAACTTTTGGAGCGAACGGTGTGATACATAGTCTATGATATGAATGAATCGTGCCCATTTCAGAACTACGACTGGAATGTAGAAGGAAAGGGATGGCAAACGTCAAAATATTTCGCTTCAGTATAAAAAGGACTCGTTATTGTTCAACCTTAGGCTAGTTATCATAAGGAAATCCACAGCGAATTTCGTTCAAAAGTTTCTTACAGGGTACCCGTCCATAGACACATGGATATATCAAAAAAAAAATACACTTTTATTCACGTGTATATTGTCAACAACTTCGTACTAAAAACTTACAACAAAAACAAAAGTGACTGGCGAAACAAAAACAAAAGCTTAGCAAATGCCAAAGCGATTCATTTGCTTTATCGATTAAACATTCGCGGATTTTGCGTTGTATCCGTCGCCAGTGTTGCCAACCCACCACCAACGCTCCTCTACGAATATAAAAATGTATCTATGTATGTGTGTATCTGCTATATATTCCATGACAGTAAAGAGGCGGGGCGTGAAAGGCACATAAACTGAACTATTTTTTATATTTATATCTCAGTTATAAATCGAAAAATATGACAAACAGAGTACAGATTATGAAAGTTATGCATTAGGGTGTTTCATTTTGAGATGGTTTATGGTTTCTTTGTTCTATTGCCAAGAATTGAAGAACGGAAGTAGATATGCTAAAACCAGCTAAATATGTTGAGGAAATAAATCGCAAATCTCGGACCCTCAAATTTAGAAGGGTTCTAATGCTTAAATTTAAGGTTATCAGCACTCGATCTACTTAGAAGTCAATTAACTATTTTCCAGGCCCTCCTTTGGCTAAGAGTATGCTTACTTCAAATCTGGCTTTTTTCTTTTGCTAAACCCCTTTGTGCGAACTCGTTGGATTTCTCTTGGTGACAATAAAAAGGGCAGTAGTCAGGAACCCTGTTTGTGCTCTCCTGCGAAGTTAAGAAATTGGTACACCTAAAATTTCCACAGAATACGAACTTGATCAGCTCGATGGGACATCGAGTCTGTTTTCTTCAGTTTTCGAATTTTTTTCAGTTTGGTTCTTTGTTTTGGAGGAGACAGTGTTTCAAAGAAATTGCTTATTTTTTCAGTTGAACTAAAGCTTCCAAAAAGATACAAACTTAAAGCTATCCTATAAATTCCATCATATATTAATTAAGTTTTATCACTAAATTTCTTAAAGTCAGCCCTTATTCATAGGGATACGACATATTATCCCTTTACCCAGATACATACATATTTCAGGTATAATCTATCATTCTGCTAAATTTCAAATATCATTAACTCAACTTGTACAAACTACAACAAAAAAAAAATAGAAACAACATTATCAACAACAAAAATGCTGACCCAACACATCATTAGTCAGTCGTCGGCTTTGTTTGTTGCCAAAAGAAGCAACGCCATCTCCCTTAACAGATCACAAAGGGACAGCACAAACACTTTGCAAACTAAAAGAACTACACCGAGAACAAACCGAATTCAGATCTGCACCGACGTACATAGATACGCTGTTGCGATTCAAAGCATTTTAAATGAATTAAAGTTAAAAGCTAAGCGCCATTTAAGCGGCTGTCAGCGTCCGACAAACAATTAACGGCTACCGTTGAACTGTGCAAACCCCAAAGCCAGTGAGTCTGTCCGTTGTGACTTTGCGGCGTTACGTCTTTGTCTGACATTTTGTGTTGTCACTACTTGACTTTTTTGTTGTTGTTGTTGTTGTTGCGCATCGTTTCTGCTCTGATTTACTGTCTGTTAAGTTTTGGTAGTTTCGCTTGTTGACACCGTTTTGTTGTTGTGATTACTGTTGTATATTTAGTTCATTTATTTAAATTTTGTTTGCATTCGAGAATTGCTCTTGAGCTGCTCTTTAATCAACATTTGCACTTAATGCGTTCAAGCATAAATTTAATCACATGAAAAAAAAAACAACAAAAAATTTTTTTTAAAGAAGTCTTTAAATGGAGGAATTGTAACGAAGTGACATTTCTACAAGCTCGGGGCATTTAAGAAGAGCGGCAAGCTGTTAAAATTAACGACTTAGCTGCCAGTAATCCGTTTGCATACTCACACCATTAAATTAAAAAAAAAGAAAAGATTTTGTAATCGAAATAGCAAGTTGACGGATTTACAGTGGACCATTTTGTATAGGAAATCTGTAGAATTTATTTCTGCAGCATTTTAAACTTGAAACTCAACATTTTTAACAGAGCATTTTATGAAGCTTTCAAAGTATGTTTATGGGCCCTCAGGAAAAACCTGGGCTTAAAGTATCTAATTCAAAGGAAACGGAGTATTATGTGCAAAGCAGCGAAGGATAGGGTTAGGCAAAGGGAACGGAATGTGGATAGGACAAAACTCGAATTCGAAGCCGCGACAAAACTTAAAGTTTACAATTTGCGGAGGTGAGAAAAACTCAAGTAACTAATACCCAATAATACGATTGAGTGCTAGATTTAGGATACATTTCAATAACTTTGTAACACTGTGCAACAAGTTTCTGAAACACAAACGCATTAATTCTAGGAGCAATAAAATTGTCAATTCTATTGGAGGAGCAACCAAAAGGTAGTCAGGTATGCTGGTGGGGAGCTACTTTAGCGGCTTAAATTAAATCAACGAAAAACACATCCATCCGCGATCAACTCTGCACACACATATACAAATCCTGGGGGCAAACACCAAGCTAGTCAGACTTATCTCGAACTCAGGGTTGAAAAGAGACGCACATCTACTTTTATTTAAGTTTTCCTATATCCTCCGCCAGGGCTTAGACTATGGCCCTCTTATTTAACGCTTTTTGAACAAAGCTAAAGTAGATCACAATTTTTATCCTACGAGCTTTGATACAGGAAACTCTACATCTCTATATCGATGTCTTTCTGCTGTTAAAAATCCGAGTTTTAATATCATATTATATACTCGATCGGGCAGTAAGGAGCTAGCTCGGAACATCTCACTTTCGCTGCAAGGTATTGATTGCTCAAAATGCGAAAACTAAATAATCATGGGAAGTAGAGTGATTCGTAGGTGAGGTGAGCAAGCGTATAGCCAATGGATTTGATCTTTGCGCAGGCGCTTTACGCAAGTTAAGAGGCGTTTTGTTGCTGTTGAAACGTAATTTTTGGTGTTTTTTTTGCTGTTGTTGCATTATTCGTTTTGTTGTTGTTTTCTTGCATTTATTTGTTGGAATGCATTAAAGCGACAACAAAATATGCGTCACTATCACAAACAGTAGCGACCTTTTCGATTAAACTGCAAATGACCATTTATTGTGCGACATCTTTGTTGAGTGTTGTTGTTGTAGTAACTTAATTTATTTTGCCATTTGATGTGATTGCTTTTATTTGTTGTTGTTTTATTTGTTGTATGTTATTGTTAGTGTGCGCGCGATTTAAGAAGTCACCTTCGTGCCAAAAGTGTCAAAGATAACAAAACGTCTGCTGATAGAAGTCATCGCATCGCGCCTCAACCGCAGCTTAAGGTTCGTTTTTTGTTTTGTCGATTAGGCATACCGATTGGGACGAGGCGGGCCAGAAGGTCTGATGTTGAGATGCAGCGCGTTACTAGCACGCATACTAGCGCATTTATAATCTACATATGTTTGTATGTTTGACGATATGAATAGGCCCGTCCACAATGAACACGACGGCGGCGAACGACAACGACGAAAAACTGAAGCTTGACGATATTTGCCGTCAAGCATTGGCGACATGATTATAATGAGAGCAGGGGCGACAGGTGCGAATCATCTTGAAAAGTAGCAAAAAATGTTGTAAAAAGTGTGAAAGAGACATATTCTGTAATAATTGGAACTTATTTTACAAGTTATTTACCTTCCCTTCGTTTTTATTGTCAAAAAAAACCAAACGCCACCATCTGCCGCTTGTCAAAATAGAATTAGATTTAATCTGGCGACAGCGGCATCTGTGATTGATTGCCGCTTTGTCGCGTCGTGTTCAAAAAATTCCTCCCCATAAGAACACGTGTAAAAATAATTTGACAGATGCCGCTTGTCGTTTGCCGTTTTCATTCTGGTTACCACTAATGCATGCAAATGTGACGAAGTCAGGCCAAGTCGGCTGGCTAGTCGTTCGTGTGCTTGCTTTGAGTGGCGAATGCGGACGCGTATGATGCTGTGTCGCAAATTGAGTTGTCAATGTCACATTTGCATTTTGTTAATGGGCCACAACAACAGCAACAGTGTTTGTTATTGGAAGCAATAAAGTTGAATGTGTCAATGTTGCAACAACAATGTGTAACAATTAAGATTTCAAATGCAAGGAGGTGTGAAGATGTTTGGAGGGAGAGCGCTTGAAAGTATTCAGTTTTTGAAAATTTATAATACTAAATGCCTTTTTATGTATTTGAATGTTCTTAATTAGGGCGGTTTTTCTTTCACGGAACTTTTGCTAAGTGATAACCGTAGACAATGGGAACAGAAAGTCCGTCCAGAACAGATGGCTGTAACCACAAAAAAAGATTCATATCTGTCCCCATTTTTTCCTATTTTCCAAAAATCTTAGGGTCTATCGATCAGCGCGCCTCCAACGGGGGGTTTGGACCCGAAAACTTTGAACTTTGATTTTGAAATGATTCACGATTTACTCTTCGTGTTGTGGAAATTCTACTCTTTCGGAAACGAAAAGTATCTCAGGTTGGCTTCACTTTGTGGCTCTATGAAATTTGTTGATTGGCAACATCGAAAGTAGAGGAACCGTGTAGAAAATGTTTAGTAGCCGCTGGATATTTTTCTCCTTTAAAAACCTTTTTTATGAAAATCTATCTTAGGAGATGAGCTTTGTGATTGGGCAAAATTGTAGTGACCTTTTAACATTGTAGGATATGGAATACCAAAAACCGAAATCTAGTATAAAACTAGTCTGCAACCAAATCATTTACTCGAACTGCAGTGATGATCCGAAGTGTGATTCAAACGCTAGACCAATACTCCTATGAATGCAGTCAAATGTGTGCGTGATGTGTGTGGTCACGCATGCGGAGGCTCGGCTGTAACAAAATGAGCAAGTGCGTGCAATGACTTTTTATTGCGGCTATTTAGTCGAATGTCTACGGAGTATGTATGTTTGTATACATATATATTCTGACAGCTAGACTATTAGTCTGTCCATGTTGGAGCTTTTTGATTCTCGCATTGTCATTTGACCTAGACATTGAGAGTCGCTTGACTTTTTATGATCGAAAGCGGAACGCAAGGTACAAAATAGGAAAAAACTATGAAGAATGGAAATGGAAAGCAAAGCCCTGGTGGTGAAGGTAAACTTAACCGTGATTTATTAAGTATATATCCAGCTCCGACCTTAAACAATATCTCTGGTATAGCATAGTAGTATGTATGGTGACGAAGATGCAGCTTCATCAAAAATGTAAAGTCAACTTGAATTCTCTTATTATATCAAGTTCCCGACAGAGAACTCTCTTCTATTACGATATATTCATAAACAATAAAACTGGTCCACAACGCTTTCTTTGCTGCAAAGAATAGCATTTTAAAGCTAGGAAATGGAGAATTCATTAAAGCAGTCGGCTGGCTAAGCCTAATCTCCAATAAATTTTCGGGTTATCCAACGCTATCAGACAGGAGTAGCAGTACTTCCGCTTTCAAGGTCACGCTCAACGTATTATGAAAGAATTAACTCTGCTTTGCTGGGGTTGACTGCCAGACAGCAAGACTCCTGTTTTTGTTGTGATTTTCTATCGGCTTTTGTTTTTTCAAGTCATAAAACGGTTTCGTTTACGGTCTCACTCTTTGGCACATTGTATTTGGTTCTCACGCAATTGTGTTGGTGAGCAAACAATTTTCAAGTGCAATGTCCAATACAAATTTGCATGCCGTGATTTTTTTTTTTTTTTTGTTTTTTTTTAATTCAAAACACTTGTTCGTGCCAAATATTTACGGTTTGCTGTTGTTGCTATTCGATGTAATTTGCGTGCCTCGGTTGTGTGCGTGCTTGCATTAGCGGCATTTTGGCACTGTACCCCATTGACTTACCTACAAACACACCTGCATATTTACACACACACATACATACATACATATATGCTTTGTCAAATGTATGTTTGTATGTGTTCTCGGCTGTAAGTGCGTGCCTAAATGCACACCACATTGATTAGCTTTGATGATGATGGCGTTTGTTTGATTTTTTTTGTGATTTGTTGTTGTTGTGCTTGCATGTTTGCCGGCGTTTGATTGTGTGGGCGCGCGTGCGTGTTTCCATTAAACTGCCATTGGCGTTTATGTCATACCACATGCTACACGTAAACACCGTCAATATAGTATGAAGAGAATTTCCTTTTGTTTTTGTTGATAGCCAGTCGGTTCCTCATGTATTTGTGGTTCAGTGGGTCAGGTTTATTGCAGAAAGTCATCAAAGCGATTATGCAACATTAGTCTAATCATGCATGAAATTAAAATTGACTAGTAAGGAAGTCTAAGTTCGGGTGTAACCGAAAATTAAATACCTAGTAGTGATCTGTTGCGTTATCCCAATTAACTCAGGTCTATTTTAATACCTGAAAAGGTGGTATAAAACAACTGATTGTTTTCGATTAAAAACACTTCTGTTGTAAGTGGTAAATTAAATTATCACTAATTAACAAAATATAAATAGTTTTGCATGGGGCTTATGAAAGGTATGAAAATAAAAAAAATTAATAAAAAAAAGGCAATAGGGAGCTAACTACTTTCCCGTAAATCTTGCTTGTTTGTCATTCGATTTGCATAATTTTTGGCAGGAGTATACTACATACTATTGGGAAGCATCTCACTAACTTTCATTGAAATACCTTCTTGAAATTTCAAGCAATCGCTTTTGAAAATAACAGACCTTTTTTGCGGAAAAGTGGGCGGCGCCACGCCTACTTCAACAAAATCCACAAAATTTTTTTGCAGTTTAGTTTTTCTTAAAAAGCTTATTAAGTGTGTAAAATCTTATATATATAACTTATACAGTTATGGAAATATCGCGATTTTAATTTTACAAAGAAATTTTTCAAAACTGTGTTCACCGATTTTGTTTATTTTTACAGCAAAGAGTCACCTTTATATGTTGAACACTTTCTGTAAATATCGTTTCAATAAGTCAATTTTTACCGGAGTTATGGCATGGAAAGTTTTATGGAACAATCCCCCATAAAGGGGCGGGGCCACGCCCATTTTCCAAAAATTTTGTGTTTTCGACTTTCTTTGCCCACGAACACTTTAGAGGTGAAATAGAAATGATATACAGCTAGTTTAAGCAAAGTTATAGCATATTCAATATATGTATCTATGATCCTTTTCAAAATCTTTCGTATAAAATTGGGCGTGGACCTAACCCGATTTCGATAATTTTTTTTCGAAATATTGCCTGTATTAATATAAATATGTGTGCTGAATTTCACTTTGCTATCTTGAGCGGTTTTTGATTTATGATTAATAATATTTCCAAATTTGACTTAATCAAAAGTGGGCGGTACCACGCCCCATTTTAAAAATTTCTTCAAAAATGTATTTTTTGCCTTAACGCTAAAGTGCACACCAAATATTATCCTTAAAGGTGTATTATGTACTGAATAATCACTCTTTTTGTATTTTCGAAAATATTATATATATAGGAAGTGGGCGTGGCTTTTAACCGATTTTGCCTTTTTTCAATAGCGCTCCGAGATAAGTGAAAAGGAACCTGCATACCAAATTTCATTGAGATATCTCAAGATTTACTCAAGTTATCGTGTTTACAGACGGACGGACGGACGGACATGGCTTAATCAATTTCTCTTTTCCTCCTGAACATTTTGATATACATAAGTCAATATCTATCTCGATTCGTTTATGCCGTTACATACTACCGTTAGGCGAATGAAGTTAATATACCTTGTGTGCGAAGCAGTACTAGGTATAAAAATAAATAATTATTTGTTAAGGATATCTGCCTTGCAAATAATTTTAGTTACAATTTATTAATACATAAATAAGGACATACTTTAGTCCTTCATTATTTTAAGTGGGTTGGGTTGCATTCTATCTACAAGCTTAATTAAGACTAAATTCGGTTTTTAAGTTTTATTCGGGTTTCAATAAAAAATTAAAGCAATAAATAAAGTAGAAAAAGCAATCTCTTTTTTTAATTAGGATATCTAGAAAGACATGTAATAAAATTAAATTACATTCCAAGCAGCAGGTTTGTACTGATGCAAGAACAAACATACATATGTATGTGTATGTATGTACATACATGCATAGACGTGTTTTCTATTGCTTGAATATATAACCCGCAGCTAATTATTAATCTTGATATTTATTGTGCATAGACAACAACATCCTCACTTTTTTTGGTAGATATGTACATACTTCAAAATTAAAAATCATGTCAGCTTAATTTCATTGCCGCCACTGTATAAAAAGTATTTTAATGCGTTAAAATGGATCATAAGTTTAAGTTTGTTCTCTATCAATACAATAGTGAAAATACGATACAGTTCTTTGTTGTAGTTTTTGACTGATGCGCGTACAAAAATTCAGTCAGAAAAATGCAAATTCTATAAAAATGCTGATATATATTTTTCTTTGATACGAGAGCATCTGTTAAAAGTTTTTTAAAATGAAACTATCTAGGTCACCTCATCCTTCCTTCCGTAAAGAAGGATAATAGGGGTAATGAGAGGTGAGAGGCATCATAGTTGATGGGGTGCTCTCTGGTGAGGACAGCTGGTTGTTTCGTCCTCTTCCTCCCCTAGCGAAAGACAGGCTAAAGAATTTCCGATCTTGTGGTCGTAAGAGCAAAACACTCTCCAAAGGCTTTCGTCGGACTGAAACCGTTCGAATACTACCACCTTCTTCTACCAGTTCTACTGCCGCGGGTAGTATTGGTTTTATTCCTTGAAATTCGGGTAATTCTTGTTGTACTATAAAAGATGAAAAATCTTGTTGTACTAACATTCTGTCCAATAAATCAAACCAATTGGTGGGACCGCTTACTACAGGAGGACATTTACACTCCCGTTCTGGCTGGTCAGTGATCAAATATTGCTGGAAATACTATTACGGGATTATGCCGGACTTTATCACAGCCTTATCCACATAATGAGTGGTTACTATTCTTCTATGGTCCTCATGGCCTTAACCAAAATTTCACAATCGGCCTAATTTACGCAGCTCAATGTTTAAGGTTTAAGCTGTTACATAGCCATTCCCAGCTATCCCAGCAAGACTTATTACAACCATAAAGTTGTATGGATCTGCAGATCACCCCTGATGGGACACACATATTTATGCATTAAAATAACAACATTCAGCTCCTGGATATAATTCGGATACAATCGGGGTCACAGATTTTATGTAACTGTCTTCTCATATTCATGACAAAAAATGTTGGAGAGTGGACTTGGCACTGCCGGAATATTAAGGACAAATGAATCGTTTAAGCTAGAATTACTAAGGTAGTGGTGGTGGATGTTCGACCAGAACCCGTTCCATATAAATCACTCAATGTGTAAAGAGTTTTAAAGTTTAAAATACATGTAGGTCCTGACTTTTTTAGAAAATATTAAAAGCATACCACAAGTTGTGAAAAGATCGACTGTAATCTATATTTGCTTGTATGTATAAGTATATACAATGTAGATAAACTAGACCAAAAAACAAAATTCTTTTTTTTGAACTCAATAGTAAATAACTTTTTTGTACACATGAGTATGTCAAAAAACGTGAAATCAGAAATTTATTGCAATGTTTAAAGGTTGATTACCTTGGAATTTGCGTGCACAATTTTGTTTGTCGTACAAAACTATTAGCTGCTACATATTTTTATTTCAATATTTTGACAGGTTTAAAAACAAAAATTAGATAAGTCTTACAAAATCTGTACTAGCTTTCCAACATTTTTTGCATTAACTTAAGGCTGAAGTCCAAACCATTAAACGGGATTTAAAATTAAATTAAGATCCAAACATGCTGGGAAATGGTTATGTTATGTTATGTTATGTTATGTTATGTTATGTTATGTTATGTTATGTAATGTTATGTTATGTGTTATGTTATGTTATGTTATGTTATGTTATGTTATGTTATGTTATTATATGTTATGTTATGTTATGTTATGTTATGTTATGTTATGTTATGTTATGTTATGTTATGTTATGTTATGTTATGTTATGTTATGTTATGTTATGTTATGTTATGTTATGTTATGTCACGTTATGTTATGTTATGTTATGTTATGTTATGTTATGTTATGTCAGCATTAAATTAAGGCTGAAGTCCAAACGTTTTTTATTTTTTTTTTCGTCATATAGTAAATTTATAACATTTTTATTAAAATAATAAAAAAACAAGTAAGGAAGTCTAAGTTCGGGTGAACCGAACATTAAATACCCAGCGTTAGTTTTCAGAACGAGATACAAATACCATGACTTGGCAATGATATAGGCCCTAGAATCTTATTTGAAATTTTCTATATCTAAAAAGGGGGCGTGGTTATCATCCGATTCCGCCCATTTTAAACACCAACCTGCCTTGGCCAGAAAATAACCTGTGTACCAAATTTCATGCGAATATCTCAAGTTTTACTCAACTTATGTTAATTTATGTGATTTTCGATATCGAAAAAGTGGGCGTGGTTATCATCCGATTTCGACTATTTTCACAGCAGCTCACCTTGGGAAGAAAGTAGCCTGCATAGCAAATTCCATGCAAATATCTCAGTTTTTACGCAAGTTATGTCAATTTAGGTGATTTTCGAAGTTTTCGATATCGAAAAAGGGGGCGTGGTTATCATCCGATTTCGTCCATTTCCAATATCAGCCTACCTTGGCCAGAAAGTAACCTGTATGCAAATTTTTACTCAAGTTATCGTGTACACGGACGGACAGACGGACGGACATGCCTTAATCAACTCCTCTTTTCAACCTAAGAACTCTTATATATATGGAACTCTATATCTAACTCGATTATTTGGCGCCGTTACATAGTACCGTTATGTGGACAAAATTATAATACCCTTGTACTAGTACGCTGGGTATAAAAATATTTTTGCACAGTCTAATATAGTAAACAGGCATAACATTTGCTCACATAAAATTCAAGCTTTAAACCGAAATTCAGTTAAACCATTTAAGCCTAATGCAGACAAACGTTATTATAGTGTTTATGACTTATAATTGAGGCAAAACTGCTTTGTTTGATGGTAACAAAATACGTTAACAGTTATAATCAAAAGGACTTTGTATGTATGCATATATGTGTGTATGTATTATTGAAGGGTTTTGCATTCGGTTATATTGGTGTGGTCAAATTGCATTTTGAATTTTGGTTAACTTTTATTGTACGCACAATAAAATCTACAATCGGCGTTTGAAAGAGTTTCACAGAATTTTTGGTTTTTAAACGTTTAATATATTGCGCGATTTTATGAAGTCTAATTTATGCAGTAGATGAGAGCTAAATAATAAAAAAGGGAATGATTAGGCTTTCATTTTTGTTATATTGAAGTCCAGAAGGACTTTGGCGAATTAGATGTAACTAAAAGAACAAAAAATTTAATATTATGCTAGTCCAACATTACGCTCACAAAAATATTTTACCAAACTCCTTTTCTCTAACGTTCCACTATTTTTAGTCATTTGGCCATGCAATTTCTCTAAAAGCAAATCATTTTATTATGGTCAGAAAAAAACTGAATGAAAAGAAAAAGAAAACTAAGTAATAAAGAAAATGAAACAAAAGCACAAGCAAATTCAAGCAATACCACAAAGTACAACAAAAAAAAATGAAAAAAAAGCAATCACTTGCAATATCACTACTCCGCCAAATGGAAACAAAGAATTCAAAAAATTCGTTAGCTTGTAGCGCAAAAGTTGAAACTGAATCAAAAAAAGCGAAAAAACGCCAAATAACTAAGAAAAAGAATAATGCTTCTCTTTCACGCCCGCCAGCCCCCAGCTAATACAAACAAAAAAAAAAAAGCGCCGTCATGCTGACGCGCTCCAAATGTTATGTGGACTGTGAGCTTCGTTGGCTCGTTCGTTGTGTGTGCTGCTTGGAAGCTTTCATTTATCCGCCATTTACCACGACAGAGCTTAGCAGATTGTGCTACGCTTACTCATAGTCTTTGTAAGGCTAGTTAGACGGCAACAACGGGCGTTGCAGGGGTGTGCATGTCTATGTATTGATATCCTTGCTAGTTCTTCTTCTTTTGCTTATGCTTAACAACTTTTCTCATTTTTTCTCTCTTACTTTGTATCTTCATTTTATTTGCTTTTCTTTTACTTTGCACATAAATATTTAGTAAAAAGTTTCTGGCAAGTTTTTGTTGCCACAGCTGCTTCTTTAAATTGTTTTGCGGTTACAACTTTTGCCAGTTGGCGCTTCTCCTCGCTGCTCCCGCAAAACGTTTACATGCTGACTGACATTCTTTATGAAATTCACTCAACAAGGAGTCCTTCATTGTCAGGCAACGACATTTCCTACTTATTCACCGAAAATTTTGCCATTCTTTTGGCTATTTTTTTTTTTGCTTTTTTGCTAGAAGATTTTTTTCTGTAAAGATCTAGTAGATACATAGAGAGTAGGGGGTGGTTCTTGAAGACTTTTTTTCATATTATTAATATTGTGAATGGAAAAACATTAAACTTCGAAATAAACAATGAGTCAGGCTAAAGTAATCGAGGTTGTTGGTCATTAAAATAACGTCGATTTGAGATCCAGAGACCATTCTTTTTTCTGGCAGAAGCTAAAAAACTTTTCAACAGACACCGTTTTGAATCAACAATTTAGTGCTAGTCATTATCAATATATACTTTGTAGGAGCCACTACCTTCCTTGCTGAGTATCGATATGAATACCTTCATTGTCGAAATGTCTTCATCTGTTCGCATACCCGCCATGTATAATAACGCTAATGTTGAGAGTGGGGTCAGTGCAAAGATGATTTTAAAATAGACGAGATCTTTCATAGTACCGGCTATATCTAGAACTAACTTCCCGAGAATCACGCTTAAGATATTGAGAAATATGGACACATCTTCTCTGAAGAATCATTGGCATTGATGCTCAACGAGGTTTTCATTCAACACCAAATATCTACGGGATTTGGTTCTTAAATAAGGTCTAGTCGATAGTGAAGTGTTCAACAGATGCGGTCTTGAAATGAGTGGTTTTCAGTCTAATACATTTACATATAATAAACTTTAAGCAGGTTTATGTCTGTCAGTCTATTATAGCGAAGCATGGCTAAATTTTCTAGGCAGTTTCTTTTGAGGCTTGTGTTGCAATGGTAGCTTTCAATTCGTTTTGTTTATTCGTTCTTGAATAGATAGATATAAGAAAGAAATACGATTAGTCTAGCATGAGTCACAGAGGAGTACTGTTGACATATGTTTTATCATATCCTTGTGGACAGACAAACGGGTACACTAGGACGGATGCCCTTTCTACCTTACAAGCTACAGTTCAACACCCTCATACGCCTAAAAGTATGCTACACAATTTAAACTTTACTTGTTCCAACTAAGCAAAACAAGGGACCAGTTGGGATCAGAAGGGATTAAACTAGAATTAGTTACAGATTTTTTTGTGGTGTATTTTTATGTTTTTTACCTTTACAGCTAGCAACAAAAAACACACAACTCAGGTTTTCATGTCCTTCAATTTCTTTACTTTCTTACACAATTCCATTGTTTGGTTGTATCAAATTCAATTTTTTTTCTTTAGCTCACATTTAGTAGAGTTTTGGGATTTTTAATGTCCTACCTTTGTTGTTGCTGAGAATTGTAGTCTTGCTGTTATTGTTGCTGTTAGCGTCGAGGTTTTATAGATAATAAGAAAATTATACATTTTATACAACCCCCGAAATAAAACTGAACCGCAATGCCCCCAATTCATTGTTGTTGTATGTAGGAATGTATGTAGATACAAGTATATATGTAGGTATGTTGTTGTATTTATTTTTGTGAAACAAACGTTAATTTAGTAGTAAATTATTTATGCCGCAGACTGCAGCAACGATGGTGCTCAGCACCGAAAGAAGCAAGTTTTGTGAAGGATTGAGGAGTAGCAAGGACGATAGCGCCGTTGTTGCTGAGGAGTGTTTTGCTCGAAATATATCTACGTACGAATTATTAGCGTCGAACTGTAAATTAGGAGTGGCAATATAAAATATATACACATACATACATATATGAAATATATTTTGTTATACATATGTACATACAAAGATAGGAAAAGGAGAATACCGAATTTTTGTGAAAATGAGCTTAGATCGTTGTACAATATTTTTTAATTATAAAAAAATTTGAATTATAAATGAAAACATTTTGGTTTAATCTCTTAAAAAAATAAGTTAAGATAATAGATCATTATCCAAATAAAAAATTTTAGACAAATCAGTGAAGTTGTTGGCTAGATAGTAGGATATACGGGTTTATATGGGTAAAACATATAATCTGGATTAAAATTAAAAATCAATTATATTAAACTGCTCTATTAATTGAATTGATTAATTATGATAATCGAACATTTTTAGAATAACTAATAGATTAGGATTAAATTGAGTCAAATTTAATCTTGGGATTAATCAAAATAATCACAATTTCAATTTGATTAAAATTTTTGATTAATTGCGATTAACGAGGATTAATAACAAATTTTAAATATTTCAATATTAAAATTAAAAGATTTTACAATTTTCTGTTTTTTTTAAATTCATTCAAAACAAAAATTATATATTCATAGGAGTCCTAAATGGGAGCGTTAATGCTCTTTATGAGCTCGTTTATGACTCCGAAATGAGGGTATTTCCTTTGTTGCGATGGTCTTCTGATATGAGCCTGTTTCCATATATCATATTAATCCTTTTAATCGCAATGTAATTAGAATTTTTGATTAAAGGATTAAATTTCCTAATCGATCAATTATTCTAAAAAATATTCATTATCATAAAAAATCAATTATTACAAAAATAAAAAAAGTTTTATTTAACTATCAAAGATTAAGATTAATAATCATTATTAAAGAGGTCTGATATAATCAAGAAGAGATCCCACCTTACTCAAAGTACTTTCATTGCAATACTTTTACATGTGCCTTTCATTTGAAGCCCGTAGTGGCATAGTTTCTTTCATTAAAAAAATTATTTAAAATTTGTTAATTTTTAAAAAAAATTAATCAATCACTTCAGGGAAAGAGTTTAGACTTGCCCATTGGTTTTAATAAGTAATTCGATGCACAACTGTAGATCCATTTTCTAGACGGAAGTGAATATGCAGAAAAATTAGTCTCAAAACTAATCACAATGCCATTTAAAACTGACCGCTCACTTGTTAGACAGCCGACTGTGAGATGACTTAATGAGTACACTTCATCCTCTATGCCACCAACAGAGAGAGGAATATTGAAAATCCCACTAAACACTCTTTTCACCAAAGTGGGATGAACCTTATATAGGCGCAATAGTTTCCCTGGTCGTTTTGACCTTGAAAGAAACGTATTGGATCTGGCAAGAACAGTTGTAAGCTTCGAAGAATTGATTTTGTATAGTAGAATTAACTCCCCGCATCCACCTTTTCTCTATTAGTAACATCGCATTCCATTCCTTTTACGCCACACAATCAAACGTTTTATACTCGTTTGTTTCAAAATCTTTATTCTCAATTATCTAGCTAACGGTTAACTGTTCAAAGCCAACAATTACTCGAATTCCCGTTTCGTTGCGCTAAGTTTTGGTTTCTTATTCATCCTCAAATGAATTCGTATGGGAACACTTTCTTAGCATATTCACTCAATCTAATTATCTAATATCTCTTTTAGCCCATTTATTAGCCAATTATTGTCTTTTACCTCAATTTAGTGCAATTTCTTTTGTTTTCAATTCTTTGGCAAAAATATTTGATATTCTGCGCATAGCTTCCAGTTGTGTGCAACTAATTTTAGATTTTAACATTTCATTTTGATTCAATACCATTGCTTTTGTTTGATTCGATCACGTTTTTTCATTTAATTAAATAAATTGCCGCGATTTGCTACTTTCAGAAAGAATAAATGATAAGGAATATTTCGCAATTTCTCAAAAGCTTCATTTGACATACATTCCGTCACGTTCATAAAGTTCTTCTGTATTTCGGATATTAAATACCGCTGTCTTGGAATAGTTAGAGATGGGCGATTTTTTTATTCTTCGAAAAAACTTGTACTGAACCGTAATCGTAACCGTAATCGCAACCGAATTGAAACCACTCCGATGACATCGACCACGCCCTCTAGTAGTAACCAAAACTAGTAGTAACCAAAACTTGGCTAAAACTAGGCCATGTAATTGAAAAGGGTCCATTAGAATAAGATCAACCAATAGGTTAAACCCTTTCTGAACTGAAACCGTTACCATAACTGCAATTGTATGTAACCATAACCGTATGCAAAACAGTAATGAAGCGTAAACATAACTGAGACCGTAAACAGTAGCTAAAATCGTAGTCGTCATTGAAACTGCGTCTGTTCTGAAACTATTACCGTAAATTCAAACGTGCTCGAACTCTTCACTGTAGCGGCATCAAACAGGAAGAAGTCTCTTTTCAGCGGTTTCACTTAGTTACGTTAAGGCTAGGATATATATATGTATGTTACCGTTGGTATGGCGAGGGCTAATGTTGTGTTCGCGGCCAGCTCTATGCTTACTGTTACGGTTGTTACCTAACCTAGACTTAAATCCTTCAGTTAAGATGGCGTAGTATGTGACTTAAGAAAGTGGAACTGCCCTGAAATCGTTTTGGGGCGTCCAATTTCAGCAGCGTTCAGGTTGGGCTTGGTCTCGTGATCCGTGTTAAAACATTTCTGGGAGATCTCACCAAAGTTAGGGCCTCTGACAGCCCTCAACAGCAACAAGGAGACATGGACTAGCTGCCGATACACCACATGTTAGGTGCGGTTTTCCCCTCCTTCCGAATATTTTACAGTCAAATTTTGATTGTCTATTTCACAATAAAACTCCACTTTTTATCTCAAAATTATCCTACGATTTTTTTATGCTTGCTTTTGTTTTAGTTTTATTACCTTTCCCATACACTCAAGTATTCTTCTCTTCTGCACATGGTTGTGCACATACATATGTATGTACCTATGCACCTACATAAATACATTTGAGTCTAGTAGTTACAATATGTTTTTCTAAATTTTTTGCCATTTCATTCTTATCTCCAGTTGACGCAATATTCCCCTCTGACATTTGTAATTATGGGATCAAGTGGGCATGGCTAATCGATTTTAACCCCTGGCTGTGGGTTATACCACCGCCATCCACCACAATGCACACACAAATCCATACCCACACTTTGTCTTTGCTCTGTCAATGAGGATTTTGCTGGTTTCTCGTATTCTTGCTTCTTCGTTATACCTTGCCGAGGGGTTGCTCAGTCGAAATATACGATTTACAGAAATTAAAATCCTCTCAGCCTTTTATGTGTCTGGCAAGTAAAGAACCAATCAGCCAACAAAACTTGAAACTAGCAAACAACAACAACAATACGGGTGAGCTGCCGCCAAGCTGACTGAACTTTTTTGCTTGTCTTGCGAGTAATCGATGACGGTAATAAATGTAATTATTAATTATGTACGCTACTCTTGCTGCTTGCCATCAACCTCCACCCGGCGGGGTGCGTACTTCTGTTCTAACCTACAACCATATTGCACGCGTCATCTGCTTGCGGTAAATTTTTCTTCTTAAATACTTTTTCAATTGATAATCGAGGGCAATGACGCAAGAAAAATAGAATCAAACACATGCGGGAATTTTTGTAAGGGATTTTCCCTCTTACAATTTTATTAATAAGGGCTTGCAATCTGTGTATGTCTGTACGCGCGTAGTTGATAAGTACTCGTAGAATAACACTGGATTAGTACAATTTCGCCTTCAAACTCAAGTTACTTATAAACCAAACAACGAAAAGTAGCCACCCTGTTTGAAGATCTTTTGGTTTCGATTGTCTTTGAAAGATTATTTCCAATCCTGAAAGAGTTGTTGGTAAAGTGTAGCATAATTTTGAATAGCCCTATAAGCCTTGTTTTGAAATGATGCTTTGCAAAAATTGTGTTGGACGATGGTGGATTTACCTATCCAGAAACCGCATTGTTCGGGTCGTTTGTGAATGATGGGCTTTGAAAAGGTAGAACCTCATGCCTCATTCTCTATCACGAAACGAACCTTCAACAACAAAAAAAACAATTTTTTCAAAAAAATAAAGTAAATTAGTTGTCAAAAACTCATAGGCAAACGAAAATGATAGAGAATACACTTGCTAGACGAAATCGTTAGGAGACGAATCGAACGTCTGAGCTTTCGTTCGCAATACAGAATGAGGCCCTTAATTTTACATTTTCTATTCTATTCTATTTATTTGACCTTGTTTTGTCATACATGTTTTGTTAGGTTATACATACTATGTTATGTTATGTTATGGCAGCCGGTTCTACGTACCGGAATGACCCGGGTTTTACCCGGCCAAGGGCTGTTATTTCAGTGTAACCCTGACCAATTTGTCCAGTCCCACTCCTAAATTGTCATCCCCGGAGCAATCCCTTGCAGAAGGGTTGCTCCAATGTCTCTTGTTACGGGCTGGTATCGAATCCAACCCCGGACCAAGAGACTGGATCTGCTGCGTCTGCTAAAAAATAAAAAAAATTGTTATGTTAAGTTATGCTATGTTATGTTATGTTATGTTATGTTCTGTTATGTTATGTTATGTTATTTTTTGGTATGTTATGCTTTGTTATGTTATGCTTTTTTATGTTATGTAATGTTATGTTAGTTTAAGTACAATGTATGATTGTTCATATGTACATACATACATACATACATACATATGTATGTGGGATTTTATTTAAATTAGCAGTTCAGTACATATGCATATCGACAGCCACACTGCAAAACCCCGTAAGTCACTATTTTCCCAAAAATAAGGTTCTGAGCCTTTCCCATAGATCGTGATATTTCGCACATTAAAATTCAGTCAAAATCGGGTTACAACTTCCCGTTTCTTTCCAGTGGTGAAATGAAATAACCGTCGCTCATATAAATACGTTATAATTATTACAGTTTTTTCGCTCTCCTGAGAACTTTTTGGTTTTGAACATAAAGGGTTTTGCAGTGTGGCTGTCGATATGTACATATTTTGTATGTAATATATTTCAGTAATTAATATGTATTTAGGCAATAGTGAACAATGAGCAAAATTTTTGATAGAGAACTACCGTAGTTTACTCACGACTGTCTCTTTTAACTACTCCATATGTATGGATGAGTATGAGGGTATATGCGTTATGGTGTTCGCAGTGGCTTCCCTTTTAACCTGAGTTCTACATACATATTGTATTTAATTTGTTCCTTTCATTTTTCATAGTAGTTAGATACGTAATAATATACATATGGCTCTTCTTTTTTCTTGTTTCAGCTTAAAGCCGCCGCCCAAGGATGGCGTCACCAAAAGCAATCCTTCTAAACGGCATCGTGAACGTCTCAACGCCGAATTGGATTTGTTGGCTTCGTTGCTGCCATTTGAACAAAATATTCTTAGTAAATTGGATCGACTGAGCATTTTAAGGCTGTCTGTTAGTTATTTAAGAACAAAAAGTTACTTTCAAGGTGAGTTAAATTTTATGAAGATTGTGTTATTAAAATTAACTAAAATTTTTAAAGACTTGTTTATGGTGAATATTATCTGCAAACATGTTCCGTGGTATTCAAAATTTTTGTATAGAAATTCTCATATATTAATGTTTTATTTATCAAAACTCTGTCAAAAGAATCATTTAATTTCTCGTACAAAATATCTCATGATCCTTAGATTGCGAATAAGTTTCTCTGTTGTAAAAGATGTAGATAAAATGTATGAACAGGAATTCAAAGTCATTCCCGTTGTATGAAGTGATTTATGAAGCGGTCATGTAAATAGTCATTGTTTCAGAAACAGTTCTTGAAGAAGTGATCGGTGGTGCCAGTCATATTTTTGACACTAGAAACTTACCAACAAAATCAGTTTGCCGTAATACAGGAAAATATTAAAAAAGACCGAAAACTGGAATAGATGCTCGTCAACTCTGAGGAGTCATACCGATTCCTAGTTATTATTCGAATTGTAATTAGCTTGCAATATTTTGGAAATTAACCTAACTTTAAAAACACCGTTTAACCTCTGGCTTGAGCGTCCAGCTGTTCGCAAAGGTCATTCACATACTCGGTAGGTAACATGAACTCTTTCTCAGAACACAAAAGAACATGGAAAAAAATTATTTAAACACAAAGTAAACAAACACACAAAAGGACAAACGACAGTCAAACAAAAGTGCGAAGGTTGAATAGATGACGGAACAAAGAAAAAATGTATGGAAAAAAGGGCACTCTTGAGTATACACATGACGCAGGAACACTTAGCGACCAAACGGCATACGCCTCGACAAACAACAAACAAACCAAACAAAACAACTGACAGTGAAACTATTAGAAGGCGAAAAACAACAGGACATACGGACGCGTGGCGAACACATTAAAATCGTATCAAAATAGTAAATATTTATGTTGTTGTCGCTCGACACACCGGTCAAAATGAAAAAATGTACGAAAATGTGTAGTAGCCAAATAAAGAAACAAATGTCACCACCGTGGGAGGGGTAAGGGTTGCCAGTGCTTATGCGTGGGTGCGAATTCCTAAAGATTAGTTTGGGCTAGAGAATGTTGTACTTGTATTCAATGAATTCCGGTTTTAAGTTAATGAATTTTGTACTGAATTAGAAAAACATTAAGCGCTTAGGATCTACTTAAAGGTGCGGCAGAGATGTGAAGGGAATTGAATGTCCACGCAAAATATGGTCAAAAGTTCCGGACAATATTTAGTCTTAAATTTTTATTGACTTTAAAAATTAAGTGACACGTATGCGCCACGTGTCATAGAGTAGATTTGGGAGACAGCAAGCGATAATGAAGAAGCGCGACAGGATGTTTGTCGGCAATTACAAGGAGAAATCAAACGAAAAAAGTAACATCCGCTTCCCCGTCAACCAGTTTTGGAGTAATTCCCGAAGCGATTAGTCCTAGGTTAGTCTAGTTGGACAACAATTTTTTTTATCTAAGTAAGGGTGATTGGGTTTAAGTAATTGGTAATTCAAAGAAAGAATTCAAATATAGTTCTGATCAACCCTCTGTTCGTGCTTTCAATACAAGAACAAAAAATGTGAAGGTTTTGAAAAAAAATATAGAAATTAGATAAGCAAAGGCCGACTGGGAGAGGATTATAGCTTTGGGCACTTTAACACATTGGCAGCCAATGCATCACCGGTGATCACGATAAATAGCTACCGCCAGGTGTCAAGTACAAAAATACTCTGCTCTGTTGATTTTACCTGAATTTTTTTACCGGAAATAAAAGTCTTGCTCGATACTCGTTTGGGTACACTTTCATGTTGTGATCACTGTTGAGCACTAACTGTTATATTTAATGAGTTATTCTAATTCAAGCGTGATCACCGGAGATACAACGTTTTAACGAATCTTCTTTGAAAGTCGTTCTCCAATGTCCAACTAGTCTCACTTTGTACTGGGTTTATATTTTGCCAAATTGTTTGTTGTATTGTATTTCGTAGTTGTTGTTTTGTGCCACAGCTATTGGCAAATGCATCCATATCTAAACGATTGACCACTAATTGTCACAATATTTACTTGACAACATCGAAGACCGGCCTTGTTGAACACGTTCAGTGGTGGGTGCGTTAGAGTTTTGGTACGCCAAAAACTGCAAATACAAATGACGCTCGTGTCATCAATGTGTAGTAGCTAGGTAGTGGTTTTGTTTTTGTTTTAGCTTACTTTTTTTTTGATACTTCGAGTTCTATTTAATTTTATTTAGTTAGAATTTGGCAAAGCCGGCATGCGGCACGTGATCTAGTAATTTATTAAGGCTGTCGCCTTTTGCCGTCTAAGTTAACCCAAACGCAAGCAATCCATTTATGTGCTACTTGTAAGTTAACATTTATTTAATTGTTTATCCATTCATTGGGAAAACTTTTTACTTTTCCTCGACCATCCACCCACATCACTCTAATCTTTGCTAGAGCCCTTAACCCCCTTCTCTGGCATTAAACTAAGTATTAAGCCAATAAGAATTTCGATTGTTTTTATTATTTTAATGTTGTTGTTGTTAAAGAGTTAAACAATAGCCTGAAATGTATACCTGCAAATTAAGCTGATTCGACTGGCTGGCTGTCACTGGTCATTGTAGCTCATTTGTCGTCTCGTCTCCTTTATTGATATTTATTATTTACTATTTTATTTTCATTTCTCCTTTTATTTGTTTATTTATTTGCTCAAATGCAATTAATCTTAATGACAATGTAGTAATTCAATTATTGTCAGTTCATGGTTAACTCAAAGATCGCGTGAAGGCATTTAAATGCGGGATATTAAGTTGTAATAAAAGTTGAGGAGCTATAAAATTAGTTATTTTATATAAATTAATAAATTAATTAATTTTTTTTATTCACATTTCGATCTATCAAAGTCTTGCAGACCAGCTCCCCTGTTTTTGAAGAAATCTTTAAAATATGAAAAATAGAATGAATAACAAGCTTATTTGAATATATCCTACAAATGTTTCAGATATTTCATACTTACTTGAGTCAAAGTTACAAATCAACATCCTTCACCTTCGATAGCCGGGTGAAAGAATGTTCCTCCAGAAATCAGATTTGCTTCCTTTATGGTCTTGCAGAGAGAAGGTTATTGGAATAAGATATTGTCGGAAAAGATATGCTTACTTTGATCAGGAAGCTCGCTCGTTTCTTAGTGAAACATGGGAACTTTTAGTCTTCACAATCGTTTCAGTGCGCTTAATACTGAATTCTTCGACTAAAGAAATCAGATTAAATCAATTCCCTTTTTAAGTCTATGGTTTGCTTACTCTTAGCTGCTTGAAAAGGTTAGATTTTAATAAAATAATATGGACCAATCACGCAAGGCTATTGCACTTAAATAATCTATACACAGAAAAAATTTTTTGTACTAAAATTAAGGAAGCTTGGTACTTAACTAAAAAGCTAGGAAATTTTCCTATTTTTCAGGAAAAAACGTCATATTTAAGGACATATTTACTTGAAATATTAGGAAAATTGTCTTTAAGACAAGTAAATAAAGGTACTTACACCATATTTGCGTCTAGAAAATGTGATAAATTTTACATAGGGTCTGGACAGAGTTTTTCTCTTAAAATTATCGATATGGCAGGAAGAACATACACAGTCCCCAGCGAGTTTGGTAAACACAAGGTCTGAGTGGTAACGTAGAAAAAAATTCAAGGCAATAAACCACAAATTGAAATAGAAGCTAGCCGTAAAATTCTCCCCGCTTTAGTTTCTAGCCAGGTTGTATACAACTTCGTTGCAGAAAGAAACACGTTTTTAAATGCATTCCTCATCAAGTGCTGGGTCGAAATTTTCGAATGAACAAAACAGGAAAAAAAAAACTAAGCCTGTTCCGAGTAAAACCGAATACTTTACATAGAGCATTATATATCCAGTTTGGAGAGATTGGGACACCCGCATCAGACACGAGACACACATAAAAATATTTTTAGAAAAACTCAATGACTTGATAAAGCTTTCCAAACAGGGGTGCCTTTATCTGTACCGCTTTTAAAACTCTTGAAACTAAAAGTGGCATTATCGTCGGATTGATATTCAAACACATATGCCCATAATTACAGTGAAATTAAAATAGAGTTTTATCTACTTCAACATTATTCTAAAATTAACATCATTTCTTGTCTGTCATAGTCAAATTAAAAACAATTTTATGTCTAAGAAGGAGTTTTAATTTTAGAATGAGAAAAACGTTATTTAAACATTTTAAAATCACGGTTTGTGTCTATGGTAGCGCTTGATACATCGATTACTTCAAACTTGACTTTGGCTTTTTTCGCTTATTGGCATAAAATAGTTGCCACAGGGTGGCCTTGCAAACATAAAAAAAACATTATGCCACCAAATAAATTAATTTTTTTTCATAGGGGAACCCTGTTTATACCATTTTAGCTGTTTTTTTTTAATATGACTAAGATTGACCAACATTTTAAAAATCTTTTTAATTAAAGTAAAGATATTAATTAAAACGCAACGGCTATGTTTATGGGCCATAATATTTTTCTGCTTAAATTGGGTACAATATGAGTGTTTGATTTGCCATCCCTAATACGAGTATCTAGCGTTCCTTGATAGTATGTGTGCGAGCAAATTTTGTTGGCCAGCTGCTTGATTAGCCGAGTTGGTGGGTTGGTTGAATGACTGAATGAAAAGTTAGTTTTACTAGATATATGTACATGCTTACACGTAAAATTCTATATCTACGTGGTTGTTGATATACATATATTTAGTTTAACTGCTGTTTTCCCACTAGCAAGGACTGCCACTGAGCCTGTATGGTGTTAGACAGGACAAAAGGACGAAGCTTAGTAGACAAACTGGTATGCAGTTGTTTGCATGCACATTACCATATGTACATATGTATGTATTTATATTTATTGCACATAACTCGCAATTCACCGAGGGCAATGACTTTGGCCAATGTGTTGCAATGTTAACTCATTGTTTGGTTTCAATGTTTCGCTAACAACTTTTGCTTTTAAATTGTTTAGCATGTCTAAACAACAACTACCTAAATAATAATAGTTCAAATGAAAAATAGGGGAATTAAATTCTTTTGGGGAATCGATTTTTTCCAAGGTAAAAGCAACAAATTTGATGTTGGTAATAACAAACCAAAGAAAAATACAGAACGGTTTGCAAGGATATCAACTTGAATGGATTTTTTTGAAAAACTTTGTTGCCCTTTTATTAAATCAGCAACGAAGTGAAAATTGAATTATACAAAAAATTCGATTCAGGAGGTTTAAATTGCACAGTGGAAAAATGTTTAAAATGTGAAAACAAATTTAGAATTTTTGTTTGAGCGATCTTGAAAATCGGAATTTTTTTGCAGTGCAAACGATTTTAATGAGCTCATCTTGTCACATATGTAAATAAATGAGTGCTAGCAGTACATACATATTTCATAGAAAATAATTGTGCGCCATTTTGTTGTTATTGTTTTTCCATGACTAATAAAAAGAAATCTTGTCAAGTAGTTACAACATTAAATTATGTAATTAAAATTGATGAAGGAAAACGAAGATTTGTTAGGGAAGAGAGTTAATTAAAATGAAAAGAAAAGAGATAAATAAATACTAAATAAAGTTGACACATGTACAGTGCTGTGCAAAGCAAAAGCAGCACACTGAAGGCCGAAAGTACAACGAATTTGCGGCATTTGTTTTCAACAACACTGTAATAATATGCATCACATATATAAGCTGTCGTTCCCAATTAAATCTCTTCCCACAGCAAAGATTTAAAAAACAAGAAAATATTTGTTTTTCTCTCACTTCCCACAACCAATTAAAATAAACACATAACTAACGGTACAACGCGCAATTTCCATATATATAATACTTCTATATTGCTAGTAAAGAACTGTGAAGCGTGTCAAACATTACAGTACAGACATACAATGAGAGAAGAAGACAAAATCTCGGTTGGCGTCGTCAATTTTTTTGAATAAAAGGGGGTCAATGAAATATTTGGATATTTCAAAGATTGCATTTATTTGCTTTTTCTTATTATTTCCTGCACTAATGTAATGTACAAAAGTCAGTTTCGCTCTCACAATTTTTCAAAATTTAAATAATGCATTTCAACCAGCTGGTTGACTGACTGAGCGTAAACTGCCACAAAGCACGGGTGCATGGCATGCAATTTATTGCAATGCAAAATCAATGCCGCCGTCGCACAAATTTCATTTCACTTTTCTTCAATAATTTATTCATGCAAAATTATTAGCAACAACAACAAATGTGCGGGTGTTTGGCAGGAGGTGTCTCAGACTTTAATATTTGAAGCAACCAAAATTTTTGTTGTTATTGTTTCACTCACAAGGTCAAATGTGGTCACAAAGACTCATAGCTCCTAAATTTAGACGCCGTCAAACAATGTGGCGATAATCACGAAGGTTGCCTCTTAAATAGCGTTTGATGAGCCGAAGAGGTTTCGAGCTACTCCACGGTCGCCTGCGTGCTTTCGGTTATTATCATCGCTTAGCACAGTATTTTTGCACTTTTCATGCGCAATCATTTGGCTATTATTGGTTGTTGCAGCGCAGCTATCGCCTGCCAGACATACAGACAGACATCACATGTGTGGTAGGTATGTAGTCATGGCTAAATCTTTGAACATGGAAAATTATTCGTAGAACCGCGCAAGCTTTCGTGCGTTAGTTAAATTAGCCGCCAACAGGCGACGTGCGGCCTGCTAAGTATTAAGGTTCCTTTGTCTGCTGCAGCTCCTCCACACTTTCATTTCTACCATGAGCGCTCTGTTAGAGGTTTTGCCGGTTTGTCTGTTTTTGAATTGATTGTTTTGTTTTTCATTTTATCCGTTTTTATAGGTTAGGGCTAACGGTGCAGGCCTATTGTATATGCATGTTAGTTGGTCGCGCTGCTACTTCGAATTACACCAATTTGCCACTTTCCATTTTTTCCTACCCCTGTAGTATAACTCAACGTAAATTCAAAGGCTCGTCAGCTGTTTACCGTCGGATTTTTTGCTTTCGTGTGTAGCTGTCACATGTGTATGTATGTACATACGTCAGATATAACTTATTCGTTGGTAAAAAGAAAGGAGTAAAGCTTCTCCATATTGTTTTGATAGCGTTAAAGACAGCGTCGTTGATGACGTCGACGACCTCGACGCTATCGGCGTCAACTTTGTGTGGGTCACGCTATAGCGCGTGTCTTGCGTGACTTACGTCGTATGACGTATGCAATAATGCTGCAATGCAACAGTGCTACTAAAAATATAAACAACAAAAATACATGCATGTAAATAATAGCAATAACAACAATAACAACAACAATGTTGATGGGGTCAAATACGGCTGAGTTTCAGCAACAATTGCTAATAATAATGGCGATAATGATAGTGACATACAATTTGGCGCATAAACAACTACAACACGAAAGCTAAGTTCTAGATAACTACTCGTAGAATGAAAATCATATGTATGTGGAAGAATAATAATTTTGTGTTAATTAAAAACGAAAATAAAAGTAACGCAACAAGCAAGGGGAAGGTAAAAAAAGAGATCTGATGAATATGTAAAGCTTATAAAACGCTTACTTTTCGTTTACAAACCGTTTGGAAGTAAGGGTTATGAAATTAAAATATTTTTAATTTGTAGATCTTTAAGAAATGAGAGCAAATCACAACAGAAGGACCTAAAGAGATAAATAAAATATATAAATGTATGGCGCGATATGTATATAACAGTTATACCATCACAAACCTCCGAAGAGATTTTTGAGCCAAGGTGTGCCTCATTTTGGTTTTTCCCCACAAATTCGCGTGACCTACAGACTCCGAACGGTATCTGCAAAGGAAATTAATTTTTATTTTTTATTGCTGTTTTTTAGGCAAGTCCAATCTAATTATTTGTTGATGCAAATGTGAGCATTTTAATATTTTACCCGACCATTCGCTGCAACTTTTTTTTTAGCTTCTTCAGGGAAATTTTTTTTTATTTTCTGCGAGAAACCCGTAAACATAAATGTAATTACTGTTGTTTTATCTGTGAGAAGCCCTCCATGGCAAACCACTGCCGAGGGGCGATTGCGTTTTACAAAGTTGTATTCTATAATTTTCTTAGACCTTGTTTCCCTGAGTTTCTCTTCGACATACCCTCATCTTTTTATTACTTTTATATTTTTAAATCCTCCTTCTCTTTCTCTCATATTTCCATTTTCGTTTCTGAGGTTTCTCTAGTACCCTCCACTGGACCTGTATTTCAAAAACCAACTAGGGTATCGAAAGAACGCGGCGGAAAAATGTTACCTCAGGTTGGCTCCTATACCTGGTAAAATATGACCAAAACTGTGACAAAATTCCCTTGAATTATATATGTACCCAGAGAGGACGTTCTTATCTGATATGACTATGCGATCACGAGGAGGAATAAATATCAACACATTAGTCAGTTATAGCTGATTTAATGCTCAATTTACTAACATTTTTTTGTTGGTTCAAAAGGTGGAATTGTTGTTGTCTAAGCCTTGTGGATGGCGAGTAGTTTTTGATATTTTATTATTCATTTTAAATTTTTTGGTAGATCGGTGGGACGGTCTTTGAGTTAATTATTGTATAACAAATTATCACTATTCAAATTATTTGTTCTATATAGAACGGGAGTTGCGAGGCACCTGTTTCATTGCGCGGCTTTGCTTCCTCGTTTTCGTTGTGAAATACCCCGATTTGGGATATGCAAACATAAACTATGCCTTGGGAATATTTCATAAGCTGGTTGCGAATTATAAGAGAGGGTAGCGAAAACGGGTAGTGAAACAAACGAAAGAAATAGCTTATGTCGCTTAACAGTTTTTACACTGGAGTAGGCCTCTAAGCAAATCCACCGCTGCCAGTACTAACTAACCAAATAGATTTATTATTTACGATTTCTACTTCTTTGCTTAAACATTTGAATGACTTTGACATTTCCATCATCAAGATGACAGCATTTAACAGTTAATGTGGTGTCAAAACGTCAAAATCCCGTTTCCATTTATAGCTTATATTTCGTGATTAATGAATTTTTCAACAACAAAAACAATCAATATTTGCATAAATGCCAATCTCAAAAAGCTGTAAATAATCGTTTTTTTACCGTTCGTTCGCTGGTCGATTGTGAAAACGTTTCATATTTACCAACAAATGAGCGCCATTTTGTTTGATTTCATATCTGATTTTGGTTTGCTTCAGCGTTTCTTTGCGCACGTCATTCATTTTGCTGGTTGTTTGTACTATCAATTTCCATTTTTACCCATCTTCGGCGCTTATTTGGTCGTGTAGCCATTACATAAATATGTACGTACATACATATCTACAGCAACTCATGCTCTCTTCTGAATTTTCTATTTTGTGAATTCTTACTTATTTTACTATACATTCGCTTCGTAAAAATTTGCGCAAAGCAAGAAAGCTCATCTAATGCTCAATGCTTCTCAAATGGGGTTGATGCTTCCGTCTACGCAGCTCACCAATTGCTTTTCCAACCCTTCTAACTTCGCGCTTTTACAATTTTTTCTTTTTCAACCAGATTTTCTTGCGGCCATTCCGTTTTCTTTCCATGCTGAGGGAAGAGCAAAGAATTTAATGCATCTTTTAATGGTTGGTTTCCCTTTAAGAAAACGAGCTGACAGAAAGCAAAGACGAAGGTTTGTACATTCGGCATACAGCTTATAGATATAAGGTAGCTCATATTATCGAAAAAAAAACCAACTCGATAGATTAAAATCAATAACAATGCTACAAGAATTATTCTAGCGGAAATAGCAGGACTTCGGTGTTTCAAATACAATTCCATTCGAAGCCGGAACTACTTACGGAATAAGAACATATAGCTTTTGGGTCAGCCGCATGTTTAAGGGGTGTTGTCGATAGTGACGGCCCTTTGCCTGATATGAATCCGGTACTCCGTTGCGGTACATTTCCGATTGTCGTCGGAGCGATTTCGTATGACCAGTGGAACATTCTAGGGTATGGACGGAGAAGATAGTTAATGAAAGGTAAGATTCTTCATATCAAGTTGGAGGTGCTGCTGAAAACAAACAAATTGAAATTGCCCCGCTGCATTACTACAGGTTTAACATAAAATTTAGAATACCCTTAATTTCGATGACTCTAGCGGGATGGGGACTAGCGATGAACCAAAATGCGTTAGTTCAATATGGGTATCAAAAGAAAGGTCGTGATGAATACTGCAATAAGCGATGTGTTTAATTTTAACATCTCAACTGGTTTCGGAGATATAATAGCTAAAATAGAACTGAGTACATTATAAATTCTGAGACGCAGCGAAGTCTAGTGGGTCTTTCTGGCAAGTACAGTAAGCCATCGCTGGAAGCTTTGAATTAAAATAGTGCTATTGGGCTTATAAATATTTAATCCAAAGTATACTATATGCCAGTATAAGTATATAAGGTACATAATAGTACTACCCAAACCATATGTTCGGCTACTTCGGTGTACAAATGTCTGTAGCTTTGGGTGCAGTTTTAATAGGGTGGTCGATTATTTGTGCTTTTTCAAACGCGGGGATCGATTTGGTTAGTTAATAGTGGCATCGGTAGATTTGCTAAGAGGCCTATTCCAATGCTACAAACATTCCACCTTTTTGAAACAGCTGAAAATCTTAGTAAATCGGATATTAAATCAGCTATAACTGACCAAACTCAAAGCAAGATATTCGGTAAAAAGTTCTCATATTTTACGAGGTATGGGAGCCACCTCTATACAAGTCCAGGGGATGTTTACTAGATAAATCGCATCACTCCATTTAGCTGTCTGCATGTGACCGTCGATAAATGAAATATGAGATGACGATATTTATCTCCCACAGCAAATCCGACGACAATTTCCAGCTTGTCTGCGGGTCCAATCCAACAGGCGTCGAAACATGCAGTGGTCGTATTTACTTTTCCCGCTCATAAAATCTATTGGATGGCGGAACACAAGGTCATGAAATAGCCGAACTAAGGAAATTAACGGGAGCCCAACCTTCTGAAAACCAGTCAAAGAAGTTTTCCACAGCCTATTTAGCCACCCTAACTCTATAATGAATCATATATTTCGGTTAGAGTCAGAAACAAAAAAACATTAAGCTACATAATCCTACAATAACAACCATCAAAATAACAGACCAAACTTAGTTGTTTACGAGTATTAGCAACAACAAAATGGCAATTTGTTACTCGCCTTACCCAGCTTACCTACAATCAAATGAAAATCTAACGCCCACCATATGAATGCCGCTAAACGTTTGACTCACACCAAGCGAAATAAGTAAATTGCCCACCTGGGGCTGAGAGCAAATGTCAGGAAATGTAAGTAAACGAAATAGAAAAGAGGGAACAAGAAAGTGGAATAGAAAGAATATAATTTTTTTTTTTTTACTTTACGTTTCATTGCTTTTCGTAACTACAGAATATTTCACCCTCATAAATATGCAATGCACACCCCTAAGAGAGATAAAGTTTGTACTTGAGTTTTTCAATGGTCAGCAGAGACAACGACCTAAAAATACTAAGTTTGTTTGGGGTCGAGTCGTATATAATTAGCTGTGGAATTTTATAAAATCTCATCGATAAACGGGTTTTAGCCTATAAGTAACTCTTGCAATTAAAAAGCTAGAAGCGCGAAATTTTGCAGGTTTAGTAAATATTGTATGCCTAACATGTGTAGTGAAAAAGATTCAGATCGGACCAACATAGAATATAGATCCCATCAGGCCCGTGCGCCCGGGGGGGTTTTGGGGGTTAAAAGCCACACCAAAAAAATCACTTTTTTATGAAGATTTACGAAGCGTTGAGAGAAGAAATGAATATTGTAGAGCGAATGGCTCAATTATATGTGAGATTTCGAGTGTTTTCTGACCCTTTATGTTGTAGGCGTAAAGAGAATTGTGAGAAAATGAACGTTGGAGAGCAGATGAGCGACAACGTTCAATTATGTGAATGTTTTCAAGCATTTTCTGAGGTTTTTTTAACAGAAGATAAAGATCGCATTTTTCATGGATGTTTATCAATAGCCTGTAGAAAGATATAAACATAGCACATTTCATATTTTCAGAATTGTGTCAATAAAACTTCATAAACCTTGGTATTTATCAAGTTTCATAAAAATATCGAAAGGCTTCCGAAATAAATCAATAATTTGAAACCCGATTTACTTAGTACGTTCTTCAAGAATTGAAAGGGTTCAACGTAAGTTCATTCGATTTGCTTTGCAACCTCTCCATTTAGAAAATCCCTTGCCTCTCTACAATGCCAGGTGCATGCTTATTAATGTTATGTCGCTTGAAACCAGACGAACTGTTCAACATGTAATGTTTATTTACGATATAGAGTCTGGGGCTATCGATTGTTCAGCTCTCCTTAGACAGGTATGCTTCAATATTCCGAATAGACCCCTCCGCTCTCACAATACTTTTTATACCGAATTTCGTAGAGCTAATTATCTTAGTTTTGCTCCCCTTATTAGAGCGAAGAATTCAATCGGATTTCTAGAAATCTTGGTCTCGATTTTTCATGGCCGAGACTCCAGTTCAAGCTACGTGTTAAATCTTATTATCGAGCAAATTAATTGATCTCATCATAATTTTTAATACTGTTGTTATATTTGTAACTAGTTTTAAGTATAATTGTATTCTATTCAGTAAGGTTTTGAACCAGTGGACCTAATAAAGTTATGAAATGAAATGAAATTACCCAAAAGAAATAAAAAAAGACCCCAAATAAGCTTCAGAAAAGCATAAATAAAAGGCTCCAAAAACCCTTAGAATGGAGTCCAAAAAGGCTCCGAAAAAGGTTCTGAAAAGCACCAATAAAAGGCTCGGAAGTTCATTTAAAAAGAGTCATATCGCTCCAAATTCATCAGAATCGGACTCTTTTTTTATGACTCCGTTTGGAGTGCCTGCGTAGAACTATTTTTGGCTCCATTTGGGCTACGAAAAGAGGTCATTTAGAGGGTAAAGCTCTGAGAAATGAGCTTTTATGGCTCCGAAAGTAGTCTTTTAAGGTACTTTTGGTTGGCTGGGATATGCCACCATATCACTATTTCTCTATCAAATACAGTAAAATTTGTACAACCAAAAAAATTTTCTTGGGCATAATTTTAGGCATCAGAGTATGCAGTTTCAGAAAAGTTAAAGGACATTTAAATTTATGATGTATGGGTGTGGGTATCTGTTTCAGCAAATATGTTTATCTTAGCTAAAAATTTATGCGAATGCAAATCAAAATTAAAAACCCCCCCAAGGCTAATTCCTGCGCACGGCCCTGGCTCCCATATAATCGATAGTTTCGATAAATAAACTTTGGGTTATAAATTTTGGAATTAAAAAGGTGGGAACGTAAAATTTTGCAGGTTTGGTGCTTATTACATATGTAATGTGTGTAGTGAAAAGCAAACAGATCGGACCTACCTAGCAACATAACCCATACATATATGGCTCCTATACAATCGATTGCTCCGATAAATGTGGTTTGGGTTATGTATCTTTAAATTAACAATTGTAAGTAAGGATCCGGCACATAAAAAAATTATGCGTATTCATGAAAGATAGAAAGGATTCAGCATTAAACTTATCTATCGGTGCTCGCGTCTCAATAAATAAACTCAATATCCCAATGTATTTCTATGGGAATCGTGTGGGTATTTTGACCACAATAAAAATGTTTGGAAAAGTAATATGTGTACCAAAATTTCTAAATATTTGTTTAGAGCAGAATTTTCAGATTTTTTTTGATCTACTTCGACTGCAAAAACAATATATTTCACTGATGAAAGCTTGCTTATCGAAGTTTCACTTGAAATGATTGAGAGCACGACATTGATAGAGGGGGAAGAAAGTCATCTTATGGATATTTATACATACACGAGTATAAACGCCAGCACCAGAGATGCATTTCCGCTACACTTTGCATCACTCATAGCCTGAAATCTGATTAATTTGCTAAACTTATGCTTCTTGAAAATCTGCGGTGACTCAATAATCTGTCCTAGTTTTGCTAAAATATATTGCAGGTCAGAGATGTGAGAGAATTCATTCTTTTGCGAATAATTATTCATTTGGTTTATCGCAAAATGATTGCAGACATTTTTTGAATTCTTTGACTGGGACTTAAAAAATTGAAGTCATCATTCAGATTTCATTCTGCGACTTCGACTTCTTTTTTTCATTCATTTTTTGGTTATTCATATATTGCATTCATTGAATAAAAAGTCTCACTGAAGTCAATTGAAGTCATTTGGAGTCATATGGAGTCATTTGAAGTCAATTTACCCGTGGCATATGAGACATGATCATAAACTTTTTTTGTTGGAAATAGTTAGTGACTTCACTCAAAAAATGAAGTCAGTAAGTGACTTTTCTAAATGATTTCAAATTCGTAACTTCAAAAAGACTTCAGACTTCATTTTATCATTCTTTAGTCAAAAAGCGAGCCAATGAGTGCAATCGAAATTTGAAGTCATTGAATAAGACTTTAACTGATTGCATACGAATATGAATGCATTCTTTTACAACCCTGTTACAGGTAAGAGGTTTCGCAAAATGTTAAAGCTTACTGCAAGTATTCCCATACTGGCTTGTCCGAACTGCAATAAACAGAAGTACAAGTGCCTTAGCGGATGGAAGAAGTTCAACCGAGAAGCTCTCCTGACCCATGTGTAAGAATGTACAGATTTAGCTCACCCTCTATTAAACAAGTGAATATTTAACGCTAACTTGCAGTTTGAACAAATTGACAGAAAGTCCAATTCAATCCTAATATTAATGACCTATTTTGTGATTTTTATCCAAATCTGGAACCTTAAAAAATTACATGCATATCTTATAAAAGTTTCAGGGGTAGTTCCGTGGTTAGTGATTTGATCTATACCTATAAAGA
Source organism: Sphenella marginata (assembly GCA_951509765.1). NCBI lineage: Eukaryota > Metazoa > Arthropoda > Insecta > Diptera > Tephritidae > Sphenella > Sphenella marginata. The sequence continues at coordinate 24,617,516 of OX608079.1, forward strand.
TTATCTAAGTAAACCTAGCTGAGAAAATTTTTAGATCTTTAGTATAGAACAAAAGGCATTTGTTTTCTGTAGGAGACAACTGCTTAAACACATTTCAAAATGTTAAGAGAGATATCAAAAGACGCGGTTGTTTTTGCTTTTTTCATTTAAAACTGGTACTTACTTTTTTGGCATGAGTGTTTTTCAATTATTAATAGACAAAAACAATAATAACAGCTTAAGAAAAAAAGTTCCCGTTACTAACATTGAACAGCAACATGTACTCACTTTTGCTCTCACTCTATTTCCCCTAATGAATGGGAAGTTAACCGTGATTTTTCAATAACAGATTACCTTATTTTGATTGATTTGTATTCGTTATTCATTTCTAATTTTTTTTAGTTGTGATTTTAATTGAATAATTGGTCCGCAGACCATCAGGGATCCGCCATCAAGTTAAACGGTTTATATTACCTGGTGACTCTGGGTTGCTCTTCCGGTGTCTGACTAAAAATATCGCCATCTGAATTAATTCGATTAACTTTACATTCATCAGACCATATTGCCCGTTTCCAGTCTTCTGTAGTCCAATACAATCCAAGTACATAGCGTCTACCCAATAAGTAAGATTTAAGTCACATTGAAATTAAGAGTGGAGTTCAAATATTTGTTAAAGTAAGGGTGCTATGCACACCTAGGTATACAAATAAAAAATAAATTTTTAACTTAAATATATATATATATATATATATATATGGCGCGATATAAAACAGTTATATCATCAACCTCCTAGAAGATTTTTGCACCGAGCTTCTCTTCCAATTTGTGGTGTGCCGCTTTTGAAATTTTTTCCTACAAATTGGCGGGACCTACGGTTTTTCGCCGACTCCGAACGGCATCTACAAAGCAGATGAATTTTTGCTGAGACGCCTTTCATGGCAGAAATACACTCGGAGAGTTTGCCAAACCACTGCCGAGGGGCGACCCCGTTTTGAAAAAAACTTTTTCAAACCACTTTTTGATGTAACCTGTACTAGGGCTCGAACCCGGACCTTCGGTGTGGTAGGCCGACAACACTACCTCCACACCACGGTGGCCGCCAACTTTCAACTTAAATGCTCAACATATAAATTGAGAGAATGCTATCTACAGCTTAGAAAACCAAATTACTTCAAAATTGCAGAAGATTCTTAATATTAAATTAAACACCTGCTACGATTGAAATATTACAAGCTTAGTCTTGCCTTTTTGTAATGGAGCAATTTTATTTTAATTCCCGACAATAACAATAATATGTAATTCCAACAATAATAGTACTTTAAACGTCATTACCTCACTCTTGTACTAATTGCTCTTTCGACATTACTTCATATCATTTACCCACATTTAACCTTTCAATAATTAATCGTTTACTTAGACATAATAATTGACGACTGCTGTAATATCTAGTCAATCGAACACAATTTAATTGATGAGTTTCGCAATTAAGTGCAAAATATTTTATTTTAACCGCAATGCTAACCTTTGGCCCCAACTCGTGTTAACTGCGTATCACATGCATTTCAACACACTGGTATACTAACGCTGTGGGTAGAATTTTGAGTGCATAGGGAAACTCTAATAGTTTATGACGGTAAATCTCTTTTGAATCGACTGGCGACTTAAACATGGCTAAGTCCACGACAGTTATTTTGTGATATTACTTCTATAGTTCTGAATCAGTTTTAATTTTTAATTATGTTATATTCCTCCAGAGAGAAACATCGGGCTACCGCGGATACTAGTTTGGAAGTGTGCTTTTGAAGAAAATGATTGAGAAGGGAGCTTTCTCTAAACTTTTTTCAAAACCATCATCAGTTTAAAATTAACCGTGTCTGAAATGGGATCTGATGATAAGCCTGGAAACTCTGAAACATGTAATCCTATCCATCGCTGTGATGAACCATGTAATTTTTCTCCAATTATCAGTTTTTCCCAAAAACTGACAATATTAATTCACTTAGAATTATTGTTAACTGGTCTCGAGCTTGAAAAGCTTACAAATATTTAAACAGGAGAAGACCGTAAAAACCAAGAACAAAACAAAATAAAATAAAATGTTATTGGTTTTCAATTATTAAAATTTTGTAAAAGTTTTTGTTGACCTCAAGGCCTGGTTGAAATACAGTGGAACTTCCTTATAGTGAATTCACAGGGGACCTGAAAATCGCTTCACTATATGGAGACTTCATTACATAGAAACGTCATTTTTACTTCAATTTCTTAACACAACTGAACTCCTACTACAATGTACATATGTACATATGTATGTATTTTCATTTTGGGATTCCCGGTTTTACATTTCTACATTTCGTTTATTTCTGAGAATACGCAGTTACAAATAATTGAGTGCAACCGAAAACATATTTGAAAAAATTCACTATACGGAGACAAAAACGTATGAAGCTTGATTTTCAAGCAGTAAAATTTGTTCATTATATAGAAAACTTCACTATATAGAAATTCATTATAAGGAGACAAAAATGCACCTAAAGTAGAACCAAAAAGCTGTGTCTTCAAAATGACTTCACTATAGGGAGAGCTTCATTGTAGGGAAGTTCACTATAAAGAAGTTCCACTGTACAAGAATAAATGTTTTACGTATTTCTAATTTTACTGTCGATATTTCGATCTCAATCTGAGGTCATCATCAGGAAACAATTGAAATAAAATAAAATAAAATAAAATAAAATAAAATAAAATAAAATAAAATAAAATAAAATAAAATACAATAAAATAAAATAAAATAAAATAAAAAAAATTTAGTAAATAAAATAACAAGAAACAAATTTAAAATAGAAAGAAAATCAAATCGGAAGCCGAGAGAGAAAAAGCTATATTATTACTATTTCTTAATGAAAATGGGATGCGTTCTAATTATTTTTGACTCAGCGAAAAGAGGGTCTAAAAGTACTATTTCTTCTTAGGTGTTGATTTTTTGTTAAAGAAATGAGTGTAAGACTACTAGCAATTGTTACTTATTACTATTTAAAGGTAGCTGGTTTGAAGAATTTTTTTGCTAAAATAGACTCATATTAGGTTTTGAATACAGCCTTTGAACCGAACGACATTTACTTGTTCCTTTTGGCCCAAAATTTATAAATTTTTTCATATTACAAGTAGGGTCAAACTTAATTCCATTATATCCGTCTTACGAATCATAAAATATGAATTATTTCAGCTTTTATTATATAACCGTAGTATTTGATATAGCGTATCCGTTATAATTTACATTTGCCCTCGCTTCATCCCCTTAGAAAAAAATATAATTTCTTAGAAAATTTAAATAAAATGATTTACACTTGAAATCACAATGAACGTACACACCGCAAATGAATGGCTTTTAATGAATTCACTCCTTAAATCATAACACAACAACAAGTAAAAAATATTAAATAAATAAAACAGGAAATATAACCATATAGCTAGCGACCACGTCGGCGTCATTGGTGAACTCTTTTTTTTTCAATTAGCGCCAGAAAATGTGGTAATTTTTTTTTGTTATTGGTTTAAAAGCTTTTTTCCACATATTTGGTGTGTGAGTTGATATGGTTGGCGTTTCTCTAATCTCAGATGTTTTGCGTTTTTATCAAATTAACAAAATGTGGCCAGCGTCAACGTAGAACGCTCATGATGTGTACGACGGTGTGAGTTGGAAGAGCGTAAATCCACCCTTCTTTTGTTGTTAATGAAATTGTTTGCTGTTGTTGTAACTCATTTTAGCGAAAGTGCGATAAAACAAATAGCGGTCAGGCCAAGGTGCCGCCTATCCAAAGTATACCGCTAAAAGTCTAAAAACGTTTGTATTAATGTACATTAGAGTACCCATTATACTGAACAGCATGGGTTGGAAATTTTTGTTCCGCAAATTTGTAATTTATAGCAAAAGTGAATTAAAAGAAAAAAATGATTACTCGATTTTTAAATAAATTATTGATCAAATGGTGCAGCTCCAAAGAAAATTAAGTTTGTTTTTAAAGGTGTTCTAGAAAATGTAAGATGCTGTAGGATTAAGTATTATTATTATATCTCTCGAACATCAATCATTTTTCTTTTCAAAATCGATAATAGAACATTTCAATCCCTTTCGTATTAGAATGAAACATAATAAATATCAGATTTTAGAATGTTTGGATGTTTTTGGGAGTGTGGACCAATCAAATGTACTTCACTTTAACCATTATTGATTTCATAATTGAGTTTGCAATTTCATAATGCGTAACAAACAATTATTTTTCATATAATTTTCATTTCCTTATAAAATATAAGTTCTATAATTCTATTCTGAAAGCCAAAAAAATTGCAACCCACTCAAATTGCTACTAACACACTATCTTAACAGCGCTTGTCGACGTTTCTAATTTTCATATATTTCGTGGGTAGCCTAATGTACTCGTACTTGAGTTTTTGGTAGCTCGCCAGTGCGTATACGTAACTTTTCCTAATTTTCATATTCGCTCATTGGCTAATTTGTGGTAAGTAGAAATTTCGAGATAAGAGAATGAGAATTTTACTCACTTTCGAAACTATGAATTATGCATGTTCACATGTGCGAGTGCTTATTCCAAATTAGTAACAATAACTAAGCAAAGCGTCCTCGTAACTCAACTTTCTTTTTGGTTGCAACTGCAGAATATGAAAATTGCGTTGATTGATGCGGCCGACTGCCTCGTGATTATTCATAATTTAATTAGCTTGACAGCGTACATATTTTAATTGTAAAGCAGCCCTGTTTTTGGACTTCTTTTAATTATATGCTGCCAAGCTTTTTTTGTTTTTTTTTATTTATTTTTATTGCCTACACTTTTAGTGGTGCAAAGGCTGCCCTTATTTAATTTCTTACTTTTTCTCATGCACGAACTCATTAAAATAAATTCTTATTTAAGTGATATACATTCCGATTTGTTACAACAAAATGTTCGCTATGAACTATGAACTTTTTGTAACAATAAAAATATAAAAACTGAAAGGTGCAGTAAATCTGATAAATATTTGCTAAGCTTTACACTCATACCAAGAAGTTCCTTAGTTAATTTTCTAAGATTTGTACATTTTTTTTTTTTGCTTTGAACAAAATTGCTTGATCCAGCGCTATTTTCACTTTAATGAACTTGCGTTATGTTTCCCTCAGCACTTTAGCCTTTTGTTTTTTGTGTTTACATTAATTAAATTAATTCAAGCGTTTTTCCGCAAACAAAGTTGATCCAAATCGGATTCTTACATCTGCTTTGACTAAATCTTCCAATCGTTTTGAAACCTTCAAATGACTATCCTTGTTTGATTTGTTGTATTTATTTTACTTTACCAACTTCAAGAGTGTGCCTCATATCGGTTTATTAACTCACTTGAAACGTTCTTTTCCCTTTTTGTTATTGACAATCAGTCACTCGAAAATTTGTTAGATTACTTCATTACTTAGCCTCGTAACGAATGTTCTAATAGAACCGTTTCATAATATTCGGAATTTCATTTCGGTGAATTCTTGATGAGGAAATAAAAAACAGCTCAATAGTTTATTTATTCAAGAATTTGCTTTGGTTGTAATATTTCGTAATTTTGGCTTTCATTGTTCTTTCGATTTTTTATCGGAATGAATTTATTTACTTTCTACTTCATATTTTTAGTTATATGACCTTTTATGACAATATTTCACATTTTTTGATATACTTCACTGGCAGGTAAGAGACCTACGTTGAGTTCCATTGTTATCTTGCCCTTTAACCCTCATATTTCATTTTATATTTCTTTTACTTTCACCCCCACCTACGACTTAATTTTATTTGCTTTATCGTCCGATCGGCGTATAAATCAATTTTTGTGACAAATTTATTATGAACGTCACCAACAAATGTACACATTTTATAATCCTCCTCCCACTTTTACCTTCTTTCTAACCGTTTAGTTTCGGCAGAGAAAAAACAAAAATAAGAGGTTGCTTGAAACTTCGTTCTACTTAGAAATTTAGTTCCACTTTCTTTTTTTCCATTTCCTTTCCTTTTACAAGTTCGACTAACAAAAGAATTTGTCGCGGCAATTTAATCAAATGTTTTAATGTGCCGAATGTATTTATGACATCGCTTACAACTAAAAACCTAAAGAAGTACAGATTTTGTTTCTTCAATTCTGTCGTCTTTCGTGACTATCAAACATTGAAACACATCTATTTTCAAATTTAATTATTCAAAAATATTGATTTAATTTGGGGCTTAGGAAATTCCATTAATTTATATAAAATAAAATAAAATAAAATAAAATAAAAGAAAATAAAATAAAATAAAATAAAATAAAATAAAATAAAATAAAATAAAATAAAATAAAATAAAATAAAATAAAATAAAATAAAATAAAATAAAATAAAATAAAATAAAATAAAATAAAATAAAATAAAATAAAATAAAATAAAATAAAATAAAATAAAATAAAATAAAATGAAATGAAATAAAATAAAATAAAATAAAATAATATAAAATTGTTAAGAATATACATTCATATGGCAACGCTAGTGTTTTGCTCGTTAGTTTGTAAGTTTGCTTCATATGTACTTTATGCATTCTTTACTTTGTTATACTTTGTATTTCTTCAGTCGCATTATATTCATTAAACGTGTTACATTAGTAAATTCCGGTGTTCTTATTTACTCCTCGTGGTGTGCCTCCAACATTGGTTATGGGCCCAGAGACACGTGTAAATCGGAAAGCACTAGTGTAAATCAAAATTTAAAATATTTGTAAAGACAAATTGAAATAGACTAAAGAGTCAAAATAAAAATGAATGCGACGGGTTTGCTGCATATTGAGAAGCTGGATGGCCAGAACTATGATAGTTGGTGCGTGCAAATGAAGAGCGTGCTTATACATGCTGATCTATGGAAAGTGGTCATCGGTAGAATGGTGAAAACAGCAGCTACGGCAGAAAAGTGGGATGAGCTCGACGAAAAGGCTTTGGCAACATTAGCTCTAGGCGTGAAGGCGACTCAGCTTATGCATATCAAGAAATGCAAAACGTCGTCAGAAGCATGGGTAGCGCTGAAGAACCTGTACAAAGCAACTGGTCCTGTACGTAAGGTATCACTCTACAAGAAACTGATGAACATGCAAATGAACGAAGGTGATGACGTGCAAAAGCACATAAATGAATTTAGCAACGTTGCGGATAAATTAACAGAAATGGAAACTGCACTTCCAGATGAGTTGTTGGTAATTATGTTTTTATCAAGTTTGCCTAAAAGCTTTGAACATTTCGTAATAGCAATGGAAACGAGAGACAAACTTCCTCAATTTAGCTTCATAACCTCAAAAGTCATTGAAGAAGGTGAACGTAAACGTGAAAAATCAGGCGATGCCAGCGGTGTTCAGGTATATGCACAAATAAATGCAAACAAGAACAACAACAACACACAACATGAAAACAACAAAGTAAGAAAATGTTATACATGCGGGCGGTCAGGCCATTTCGCAGCAAAGTGCAGATTTAAAGAAAAGAAAAAAGACTTTCAGAGAGAACAAAAATCATTTACGATGTTAGCAGCAACAAATACGACGGTCATCAATGATACTACGTGGTGTGTAGACAGCGGAGCTACAGCACATATGAGCGGTAATCGTGCGATGTTTACCAAGTTCGAAAAACATAGAGAGAGAGTTACACTCGCCGGCGGTAATTATATGTATTCGGAGGGCATAGGCGAAGTGGAGATAAAAAGTAATGAAGGTGACATATTATTGAAAGACGTTTTGTACATACCTGAGATGGGTGGCAATTTTATATCAGTAAGCAAAGCTGTACAAAAAGGTTTTTGTGTCAAATTTTCGCATAGGCAAGCGGCCGTGTACGATGAATTTGGTGAATGCTTATTGAAAGCGAGACAAAGCGGCGGTTTATTTGTTATTGAAAATGTAAACAATAAATGTTATAATTTAAAGAACAATGATTATGTACAGTGGCACGCAAGGTATGGGCACTTGAATTATGCTAGTTTACAGGAGTTAGTGTCGAAAAAAATGGTGCGTGGATTAGAAAATGTTAAATTCCCAAAAGGTGAGAATTGTATGGCATGTACAAAATGTAAAATTACTACACAACCGTATCCAATTAAGAGTACTGAGCGAGGCAGAGATTTGCTCGAAATTATACATACGGACGTTTGCGGTCCCTTTAGAACTGCTTCGTTAGGTGGTGCCAAGTACTTCGTTACATTTATTGATGATAAATCACGCAGAGTATTTATATATTTTATTAAAAGCAAAGACGAAGTATATGATAGATTCCTTGAATATAAAAATTTAGTTGAGAGACAAACTGGGAAAAAGATCAAGATGGTGCGAAGCGACAATGGTTTGGAGTACGTAAATCAGAATTTTGACAACTTGTTTAAGCAGTGCGGTATTAAGAGGCAGCTCACCGTTCCATACTCCCCGCAGCAAAATGGGGTGGCGGAACGGATGAACAGAACGATTGTTGAAATGGCGAGAACAATGATGACTTACGCGAATGCTGCTGAAATGTTATGGGCAGAAGCGATGGCGACGGCAGTGTATATAAGAAATCGTTCACCAACGAAAGCGTTAGACGATATGACACCTTATGAGGTGTGGACAGGTCGAAAACCATCGGTAAGTCACTTACGAATATTTGGTTCTACAGTAGTGTGCTTGGATAAGACACAGAAAAACAAGTTGCTTGCGAAAGGTAAAGAATATAAAATGGTAGGCTACTCACGTACGGCAAAGGCTTACCGTTTGTATGACCAACAGGGTCGAAGAATAATTGAGGCGCGCGATGTAAAGTTCGCTGAATTGGTAAATAGTAACGAAAGTTCTATGACAGAGTCGCTAAATGATACGCAACCATATATGTTAGATAGTATTTCTGATGAGCATGATGATGCAGAAGGTTCTGTAAATCAAAAACGCAGTCGCGAAGATGATGATGAGGTCGTTGGAAACGAAAAGCGAGGTCGCGAAAATGATTACGACTATGATGATGATGAAGGTGCATTGCAGGAGGAGCACCATACACGATTCGGTCGTGGCAGGCCAAAGTTGGCGCGTTCTGGTTCGCGCGGTCGACCCAGAAAAATACGAAGCTGTTTAAATGTTTTACAAAGTTCATGTAATATTGATATTCCGAAGTCTGTTGAAGAGGCGCTTAATTGTAGATACGCTTCGGAGTGGGCAGAAGCTATGCAGAAAGAGTACTCGTCATTATTGAAAAATAAAACTTGGAAGCTCGAAAGCTTACCAAAAGGCCATCGAGCGATTGGTAGCCGGTGGGTCTTTAGTATTAAACGTCACGACGATGGCAGCGTGGACAAATTTAAATGTAGACTGGTTGCGAAAGGGTGCAGCCAGCAGTTAGGTGTCAACTATAAAGAGACATTTTCGCCAGTGGTTCGCTACTCAACCATTCGCTTATTACTTGCATTAGCTGTTGAGTGGAAACTTTATGTTCACCAAATGGATGTATGTACTGCTTACTTAAACAGTGAATTAAATGACGTTGTGTATATGCGCCAGCCAGATGGTTTCGTGGATGAGGAGAATCCAGATAAAGTATTAAGACTAAACAAGGCAATTTACGGCTTGAAACAGTCAGGCCGTGAATGGAACGCTAAATTGGATAGTGTTTTGAAATTAATCGGTTATGAACCGTGCGTAAACGAGCCTTGTCTCTACAAAAGAACAAATCATGGTAATAATATATCTCTAATTGCTGTATATGTTGATGATTTGATAATTGCTTGTAAAACAAAATCAGAGTTAAATGATGTAAAATCACATATCGCCAATAGTTTTGAATGCGTTGACAAAGGTCAACTAGGATATTTTTTGGGCATTAAGGTCGAGCGGGAAGGCGAACTTGGAACAATACATATTAGCCAAGCTCAATATATAAAAGATTTGCTTGAGCGACACAGTATGGTGCAATGCAGGCCAGCATCAACACCACTCGACAGTGGGTTTTCAAGCGGGTGTAAAAGCGATACATGTGAACGTATAGAATCAACTGAATATGCATCTTGCATCGGAGAATTAATGTATTTGGCCATATGTACACGCCCAGATATCATGCACTCAGTATGTAAGTTAGCGCAGCATAATGTAGATCCACACAAGGAACACGAATCTGGGATTAAACATATATTAAGATATTTGTCGTCGACCGTTCATCTTAAGTTATCGTATAGAGCAGGTGGAAACCCAATAGAAGGTTATGCAGACGCAGATTGGGGAAACGATTTGATGGATCGTAAATCTTTCTCAGGGTTTGCATTTATACTAGGTGGCAGTGCAATCTCATGGCAATCCAAAAAGCAGCAGACAGTGGCCTTAAGCAGTACTGAGGCCGAATACGTTGCATTGGCAGAGGGAGTAAAAGAAGCTTTATTTCTACGTCAACTATTAAAAGAGATTGGTTGTAAACAAGATGCACCAACAATTATTTTCAGCGATAATCTAGGTGCACAACATTTGTCTAAAAATCAAACGTTTCATAGTAGAAGTAAGCACATCGACATCAAGCACCACTTCATTAGGGATGTAATAAAGCACGGTGATATTGAGGTCAAATATACTCCTACTAATCAAATGATCGCTGATGTCTTAACGAAAAACTTGAACAAAGAAAAGCACACAGCATTTTCAAAGCAATTGGGCTTAAATTAAAATTTTGAATTAAAGCAACACATTCGCGTTGAGGAGGAGTGTTAAGAATATACATTCATATGGCAACGCTAGTGTTTTGCTCGTTAGTTTGTAAGTTTGCTTCATATGTACTTTATGCATTCTTTACTTTGTTATACTTTGTATTTCTTCAGTCGCATTATATTCATTAAACGTGTTACATTAGTAAATTCCGGTGTTCTTATTTACTCCTCGTGGTGTGCCTCCAACAAAAATAAAATAAAATAAAATAAAATAAAATAAAATAAAATAAAATAAAATAAAATAAAATAAAATAAAATAAAATAAAATATAATAAAATAAAATAAAATAAAATAAAATAAAACAAAATAGAATAGAATAAAATAAAATAAAATAAAATAAAATAAAATAAAATAACATAAAATGAAATAAAATAAAATAAAAGAAAATAAAATAAGATAGAATAAAATAAAATAAAATAAAATAAAATAAAATAAAATAAAATAAAATAGTATAGAATAGAATAAAATAAAATAAAATAAAATAAAATAAAATAAAATAAAATAAAATAAAATAGAATAGAATAGAATAAAATAAAATAAATAAAATGAAATAAAATAAAATAAAAGAAAATAAAATAAAATAAAATAGAATAAAATAAAATAAAATAAAATAGTATAGAATAGAATAAAATAAAATAAAATAAAATAAAATAAAATAAAATAAAATAAAATAAAATAAAATAAAATAAAATATATATAGAATAGAATAAAATAAAATAAAATAAAATAAAATAAAATAAAATAAAATAACATAAAATGAAATAAAATAAAATAAAAGAAAATAAAATAAGATAGAATAAAATAAAATAAAATAAAATAAAATAAAATAAAATAAAATAAAATAAAATAGTATAGAATAGAATAAAATAAAATAAAATAAAATAAAATAAAATAAAATAAAATAAAATAAAATAAAATAAAATAGAATAGAATAGAATAAAATAAAATAAATAAAATGAAATAAAATAAAATAAAAGAAAATAAAATAAAATAAAATAGAATAAAATAAAATAAAATAAAATAGTATAGAATAGAATAAAATAAAATAAAATAAAATAAAATAAAATAAAATAAAATAAAATAAAATAAAATAAAATAAAATAAATAAAATAAAATAAAATAAAATAAAATAAAATAAAATAAAATAAAATAAAATAAAATAAAATAAAATAAAATAAAATAAAATAAAATAAAATAAAATAAAATAAAATAAAGTCAAATAAAATAAAATAAAATAAAATAAAATAAAATAAAATAAAATAAAATAAAATAAAATAAAATAAAATAAAATAAAATAAAATAAAATAAAATAAAATAAAATAAAATAAAATAAAATAAAATAAAATAAAATAAAATAAAATAAAATAAAATAAAATAAAATAAAATAAAACAAAATAAAATAGAATAAAATAAAATAAAATAAAATAAAATAAAATAAAATAAAATAAAATAAAATAAAATAAAATAAAATAAAATAAAATAAAATAAAATAAAATAAAATAAAATAAAATAAAATAAAATGAAATGAAATAAAATAAAAGAAAAGAAAAGAAAATAAAATAAAATAGAATAAAATAAAATAAAATAAAATAAAATAAAATAAAATAAAATAAAATAAAATAAAATAAAATAAAATAGAATAAAATAAAATAAAATAAAATAAAATAAAATAAAATAAAATAAAATAAAATAAAATAAAATAAAATAAAATGAAATTAAATAAAATAAAAGAAAATAAAATAAAATAGAATAAAATAAAATAAAATAAAATAAAACTATATAACATAAAGGTGTCAGATGATTTTTGAAAAACTTGCAGCTGAGATGTTAATATAAGCAAAATAATATCATAGCATAACATAAAATAACAGAATAAAAAGTTACATATATTATTTTCAAGAAGAAGAAATGTAGTTTTTTAGTGTAAAAAAACGCTATTGTGGTAAAGCCCGCCCATAAATATTGACAGACCTTACTTCAATTTTAAAAAAATTGTTCGACTACTCTTTCATTTATACTAAATGTTTATATCTCATTGCAGTTGTTATGCATAAGGATAAGGAGGAAAATGGCATATTGCCACACATACACACACACGCACATGATGGCTACCGAACGCGCGAATTGGGCGCCTTTGAGCATGGCTTACTCGACGGTGATATGTTCCTGCAGGTGAGTTAATTAGATACATATATATGTATATGTGTATGTATGTATATGATATGAAATAATTATAATTATTAAAAAATTGATTTTTGAAAGAGAAAAATTTTAAGAATCTATACTAATGTGTATTTAAAATTTAAAAATATTTTAATACCGGTTAATTTGTGTGAGATCACTATTTGTTGTATTGGATGTTTATGTTGAATGGAAAATCATAAATTTGCGGTGCATACAAAGTTAAATTCGAGCAAGTATTTTTCTCTTTTCGTTATTGTTTTTGTTTTTCAAAAAAAATGTAACACATTGCAATTAATTTTTGTGCACATTGCGCTCATAGAAACTTGTCAATCATTATTGGCAGTTTGACAAACAAGGAAATGCACCTTCATTTATGACATACATACTTAGTGTGTGTATACATATCTACATACTTGCTAACTTAGCTATCCATCAAACAATAAAACAACCAACAAAACTGGCAATGCAAATGTTGCTTTCGTCTATCAGTCGGCTGCATAAATGCAAAAGTCAAACATTTCCAGTAGAAAAGCTCTAACTATAATATACTTGAAATGTTTACAAATGCACCCAATTATGTTTCTGTGCATGTATGTATGTATGTATGTGTGTGTATGGAATGCAGGCATATTCAAGTTTGTTTACTGTTGCGCACTAATAATTCAGAAAGAGTTCCCCAAAAAGCCGTTATTATCTAGTACACTCACATTGCAAAGCCAAACATTCTCACAAGCATACAAATTTACCACGAAAAAAATGTACACCTCATGTGAGGTGTATTAAACTCATCATAATCCTGACATACCTAACTCTCTTTGAGACTAAGAGAAGGTAGTCTAACTATATTACTTACCTTATTACAAGACATTAAAAAAAGGTATACATATGCCAAAACCACCTTAGTATAAGTCTTGAAATACTACGAAAAACTTTTTTCTTACGAAAGACGGTTTCGAGGTGAAAGACTGCTATCGAAATTGGCCTGTGAGTTTTAATATTTTTTGTGGAAGGTGATTTTCAACCGAATTGAAAAAACATTTAGGAGTTGAATTTATGTTTATTAAAATTTGTAGAGCAAAGGAAACTTTTTTTAAAAATCGACTGTTAGCTTAAAATAGTTCAAAATATGTTTACGGAAATGCCAAAGTTATGAAGTAATAGGTATACCAAAAAATTTTATTTTTAACCAAAACCGTCATGCATTCATTTCTGAAAAAGAATAAATACTCCCACAAATATGCCTTTCCCCACCTTTTCCCATATCCACCTGAATAATTCGAAATTATCTTTAAGCCCTTGCCCTCTCTGGAAAGTTCGTAAAGTTTGTTATTGCTTATGCCATTTTTTGTTGGGAATAACATACACAAACGCCTATAGAAATTAAGTTTCTACGAACAAATTGCACTTTGTGTTATTGAAGAAAAATGAGGTGCGAAATGCATTGAAAATGCAACACTGGTCAACCAAACATACATACTACCACACTTAGAAATGCAAGCAATATTATATACGGGTGTGTTTGTGTCGAGAACAGTATGAGACAATTGAGAGCAGGCAAGCAAACCGAGCAGGTGTACAAATAAGGAAATGATAGCGATGGAGAAAAGAGGGTAAAAAGGCAAGGGAGCGACTGTAAGGACTTGAACACGCACACACACACACATAGCATAAGGTGATGTGTGGTGGGCAAGGGCTGGTGTAATATTCAAATTTGCAAATATTCATAAAAACAAGCCGATTTGAAAGGTGTTTGCATGCAGCCAGCCTCGAGAGCAAACAAAAAAGTTTAAAAGTTCGAGTTTCTGGAATATTTATACCCAACTGCTGAACTTAAACGAAAAAAAAGTTTCAATAATTATTAATTTTATTCTTTTTAGAAGTTTATACATACCTACTAATTTTTTGAGATTTGAGTATCCCAAAATCCATATGGAAAATATGGCAAATTAAAGCTTCTCAATAAAGATATTCTTTGGAAAGAGAAGTCCACACAAAGATCCGACATTACAGTTTTCACGGATGGATCCAAAATAGAAGAGTCTCCTATACTCTTTGAATGTATTTAAATCCGAAATCTATGCTATTAAGAAGCAATGCAGGACATTACTGTTTGTGAACATTGGCGGTAAAAGGGTAGTAATCTCTTCGACACATCGTCTCTTTACTATGGATGCCGGGGCATTGCAACATGCATGAAAAGCAGATGGCTGGGTGGACTAGCTCTTGATATATCAAAGGCGAAGGAGGCTCTGGTACCACTGTGACTTATCAAGGACCGGAGTACAAGCTAAGGGAAACTGATAATCGTTGGCGGGTTTCTGTATTCGAGGGTGTCGAGAAGTCAAGGGCCTTCTCAAGGTGAATAAAAGGGATCTTTGCAGATTAGTTGAGTTACTCACTAAACATAGGACTATTGGGGCGCATGCATTGCGGATAGTCCAACTAAGTAATGAATAGTGTTTCATCATTATTTCAAGATCTTCCTCTGGCGCAGCTGGGTATAGAAATATTAGATTTTTGTTAACACCCTAGATTCGCACATTAAAGCGTCGGGTTTTTGCTTCCTTGCCCAAGTCCTTTTCATAATGTCGAACTCTACCAATTTGATCTACCGAAAACTAAGTATTTGACATTGAAATGCAGCTGCATTAAAAACTATAAGCTTTAACAGAATTACAACAACCACATTCGTAAACAAATGCACACATCCAAATGTGCGAAAATCTCGCATGAAAGTGCACCGAGTGGCCGAACGCGTGCATTTGACAAGTGGACGAATGCAATGTGTCAACTTTCTAGCAAAAACCATTGCAACCATGGCTAGTTCGCTCAAACAACGTCATACATACATATGTACATAGCAAAATATGGCGGCAAAAAATATGTTTTTTGTTGTTGCTAATTTCAAACGTTCACTGCAATCGAGTCCAACTTGCAATTGCACATTTCGGTGTTTGCTCTCTGAGGTGAGCGGTGTTTGGTGTTTGTTGCTGTTGTATTTTAACGGTTTTAACTGTTGAGCACTTGCACTTTGAGTGCTTGCACAACTGAATTGAAATTGAAAATTGCCCGCGCAATTATTCGTAAACACGCAAGTCCTTTTTAGCATTTCCTTATAAAATATTTACGAATGAATTATGTACTGAGCAAATTGAATTGTTTATAAATTTTCAAGTGAGCGACACAACAACAAAATAAAGAAAATGCACCGAGTGCAAGTTCGATGATAATATGATGATAAGTTTTTGATACATGTGTAAATAAGTTTGCCTTAACATACAGTGAGAATATCTGTCAGAGTTGCGAGCTCGAGTTCTGAGACTATTTTCACACTAGGCTCAAATAGATCAAATTTGTAGCAGCAAAAATTCAAAGCTTCAGAGAATACTAAGCATGAATGATGATGATTCCACCTCATCATTCTCCTGAAAATTGCCGTTTAGGTAGCCAGAACTCCAAATTCAAATATTCGGATCAATTAAGGCAAACAAATCACGCCTATCTTTCGTAGTAGAGTCAAATCAAGCCAAGTTATATGTTTCAGATATCATATTATTTTGAATTAGCTCCATGGAGGGATCGTTTCTCCAACAAATGAGGTACCCTTTAGGAAAAGCTGAGAAATTTTGATTAATAATGGTGCCTATGAATTTCCCCTGGAGAAATCGAGATGTTTGCAAAGTTTCAAGGTCATGTTTATGTAGGAAAACCAAGAGCTTCCTTTGCAAAGTAAATAAATCTGCAGGAACAGAATTTAGAGTTGTCTACACTTGAGTAAGCTGTTAGGATAAGGATGAAGAAGGGTATACGTGTTACCTAGTTTATCGACAAACAGGAGAGAAAAGAAAGTAACTTGCACTCCTTCCCAACCTAATATCGCAGGCAAACTAGCATGTTTATTTAAACCTTTTTGTCTATGTATTGCTTTTATAGATAGTAAATGAACATTTTAACATGGATTGTGTTTAAAGATTTTTGTCATCTTGCACTCGTATAGCTTTTTACTTATACCAATATCGGTAGAAGCTTTTACGATTGTGTCCATTTTCATTGACTTTAATATTAATTAAGGTCTTTCATAGACGTTTGAAATTTTTTAGCTTTTTCTTAACTACTCTTTCCTTTCGATCCTTTTGAAAATGTCACGATTTTTATCGACTTTTCACTTCATATCGATTTTCATCTATTGCTAGGTTTTATAGTAGTTAATTCGAAATGTTTAAAGTATTTTAAGTCCATTCTAGGTTCTGGAACAAAGTTTATTCTTGTAGTAAAGTTTACAAGACGTCATTACCTATCGTCTCTTTCCTTTCGGAAGGAGGGATGACATGACCTAGAAGGTTGCACTGGTCATGCCAAATCGCTACCACGACAGTCGGGCAGTACCGCAAGGGAGTACCGGAGCGTACCGGATTCGTATCCGGCCAAGGACTGTTATTTTGACAACACTCCCCAAAACATTCGGGGAGTGATATTTGTTGCTACTACAACAACAACAACAATTTAATACCAGTTAACAATATTTTTGAAACAATTCAAACACATCAATGTAAGAAAAAGGACTTAAACCACGTTTAAAATAAACGGCTAATGTATCGATTTCCATAGTCTTGCTCGATTTTTTTTTTTTTTATCGCATATTATGGAATTTAGACGCTTTATGCACCTACATATGATAAGAGTTTTAAATTTATTTATCGGCTTTTGACTCAATTCGATTTTTATGGATGTGTCCGAGCATTTATGCGCATTGTAATATATGTATATATATTCTGTGCGCCCTGACTTTTAATTTCTTACCACGCAGCAAAGTAGTTTTAAGCAAGATTTTTTTACAGAGAATTTATTGCTGAGTGGAAAGTCGGTATATTTCTCTTGCAGAGTGATCGATGGGTGTGTTTTCTAAGAGCTCAGTTCAAAAATTGGTCCATCGCGATACAACTTCCATAGATAATCATCCGACACACCGCATTTTTTAGCCGAATTCGAAGACCAGCCATTCTGCAACAATCTTCGTAGAGAGCGTGTCCGACCTAGTGAACTTTCGGAGAAGAAAGTATATCATGCATAACACCTCGAAGCCTACTTACTCTCTCAATATTAATATTTGCAATTTGTCAATGGCGCACTGTTAGACAGTGCCCTCCTGCATGCCACACATGTGACGAGCTATAAAACAACACACCAACTTTGCTGTCACTAAACGGCGTCGATGCACGTGATGGAATTGTGCCAAAATTGCATGCAACCATTAAACAGTCGTGCTCACCTGGCTGTTCGTTTCATTTCCTCTCACTTTCCTTTGAGCTGCATTGCAACGCATGTCGTGCACGTTGGTGTATCGCAAGACCATAATTTTCTAACTTTTACTACGTTTCAAGCCTAGTATTTTGGTGACTACCTTTTTGTCACATATTTTAGCATAGCTCTAGCTTGTCAGTCTAACTGTTAGCCATACTACTAACACACTGCCGATAGCTAATTGTCGAGTTGCACAATTGTGCACTTCCGTTGGTGCATATTTTTGTGTGAAGTGTCGGTTGCTAGACCAAAAACATTTCCTTATTTCCTTTTACATTGCAATTCTATAACTTTGGTGCTTCTTCTTCCAACACTGCTGCTACGATTTTCACTCGAGTCACTTGAATGCATTTAAATTGTTTTTGCATTGCATTTTCTTACTGTCAAAGTGCATTCTTCATGACAGCACCTGGTCGCTTTTGCATTAGATTTACAGTTATAGTTTGGAGGTTTTTCAACACCGCAGAGTTGCATTTCGTGACAGCGAATGCTAAGCACATTTGAATGCACTCGAAATGCGCTTTTCTGTCGGTTATTAATTCATTGCTTACTTCATTTTTTTTTTTATTTATATAGCATGCAGCTCTGAGTTTATTTCTTTTATGGTTTTTGGGCTAAAAGTTGTTTGACACCTTTTTCATTTGCGGTTCTGCCAGCAGACATCGTATATAAATTCTGATTGCAGTTGAGCATCGTTTGAGTGAGAAAATTTATTTAATTTATGCTACGAATATGAAAACTCCCAAGTAATATGTTTTATGTTTGAATATACATATAATAACAATCAATGAAAAAAAAATTGTATGTGTCTTATGTGCCGAAAATCTCCTGCTTCGAAGACAGAAATCCCGCCATTTTCGGGATTGGGAATATGTGTTGTGTATTTATGAGAACTCTTCTAATCAAATCTATTTTCTAGATTTCTCCACTAACTACATGTTTCTTTAATTAGATTACTCCTTTTTTTGTTTAAATGCAACCTTTCGTCGCAATTCTGAGCTAACCTAGTACCTACAATTTTTGAGAAAATTCGTTTTTTATATAAAAACCAGAAGGACTCGGCAGACGTTGTTCTGCCCAAATTTAGGAAAAAAAATCGCACGATAATTAAAAAAGTTTGGAATATTTCGGTCCCTGATCCACTTCCCAGAAAAAGTAACCCCAAATTTTAACAAAAGTAAAGTGGTACCTTTGTAACAAATTTGAAGAAAATCGCTTCATAAACAAAAAAGTTTGGAATATTTCGGTCCCTGGTCCACTTCCCGGAATAATTTAAAATAGATGTTGGTCGATTCTCAGACCTACTCAATATGCTCACAAAATTTCATGAGAATCGGTCAAGCCGTTTCGGAGGAGTATAATTTCAAAAACTGTGACACGAGAATTTTATATATAAGATCTTCATAAGACATCCAGAAACTTGAGCTGACAATGAATTTGTTAAAAGGCAATATCCTTTAGTGTTCTTCGTTCAAGCATTTACTCGTAAACCGTATCCACATTTTCAATATGTAAAAAGCAAGTATTTTAGTTGGTATTCGTCGTTTTCTGAAAATTTTCGAAGAAATGAGGCAGTGTTCCGTAACTAAAACTAGGTTAAAACGGCTTGGTAAAAATTGCGTTATTTCAAACATTTTTTAACAAAAACCTAAACGCACATTTTTTCACAGAAAAAGGTGTTTTAAAAACGAAGCTCTTGATAAACAAAATTTGTGTAAATATTTGATTTTATGTTTTTATTCATGAAAAAAAATCATTTCAAATTAAAAAACTGATAGTCGATTTCCCTATTAAGAACGTTTAAGGCCCGGTTTTTCAGTGCAAGTTTAACTCAATTTGTCAGTTAAACTAAGCTTAAACTTGTTATGCAGTTTTTCAGTCAACTTTGAACGAAGTTTAAACGGAGTTTAAGCGGCCAATCTGCCAGGGTTAAACTCTAGTTAACCTGTCAGCTGTTTGCATAGTTGATTGTTTTAATTGTGAAGTATTTGGTGAGAAATTCTTGATTCTGGACATTTGAAATTTATTTGTATTTATATATTTTATGTAACTTGTACACGGCGTATCTTTTTCTTTGTTCACACCGATTTTTCATTCAGCAATTGCGTTAAATATGTAAACGAATGTTAACTGTTGCCGATCTAGATAAACAAAACCAATGTTGCCGTATAAAAAGCAGATCAAAAAAAGCGGCCTTAAACTCTCACTGAAAAACCGCTTTGCAGTTTAACTGGAGTTTAAATTTATGCCGAGATTAGTTTAAACTGTGCTTAACCAATTACTGAAAAACCGGGCCTAAGTCAACTTTCACTCAAAACGACTATTTCATACTAAAGAAAATCTGCTAACTCCGAACCCTGTCATTCATTTTTAAATAAAATAACGGGATTTTTAAAATCAAAAAATATGTAAGCACTAGTACTTTTGTAAGCATTTGGCAACTTTGATTTATAGTCGCATTATACAGTTTTGACTACGCATGCGTACATTCATCATGATGAGGTGTTGAAATTGCTGCAAACCAAAATAGGTAATAATCTTTACAAGTAAGGAGTCTAAGGTGCTATGTACCTACAAAATTTGTGCTATTTTCTAACTAAAACTGACGGCAGTTCCGTCGGAATATCTGATGAAAATTTCAAATCAAAAAAGAAAAGTTTTTTATATAAAACAATTGAAGAAAGTGATGTCTTTAATGACACTGAAGTTCTTGTCTAAGCATCTCCCTATAAAAATAGCGACTATCAACCTATGGATTACTTAGACGTGAGCTTTCAATGGTTCGGAGCCGCTTCAAATGTGTTACAAATAGTTTTCTGGTCCCCTCCTGATCTCTCAAGATCTATCGAATGCGACCAAGCTATAGCAACAAAATTCAGTTAATGTAGTATTTTGCGATCCTTCAAAGCAAACACCGTCCTTTGTGCCCTTCAATGAGGTACAGAGTGAATGATCGCTATAATCAACAACTCTGAGAGTCCGCTGAAGATCGTCACAAGTAAAAAAGATAAATTTAATAAATTTTAATTACGACAAGAGTGTAATTTGTAAAAATCCTCAAGTAGTTGTAATTAATCTGGGGGTATTTAAATATCACTTAGCCAATAGCGCCTGTAACCTGAATATGACAGTACATTACAAACACACTTTCCGTACACCTTGTGCCGAGCTATACGAACACACCCGAAATGCTGCAAAAGATGAAGAGTAGCAGCTGATTTGGGAGGAAACTGATGGATGGGTCAAAGGAAAAGGAAAGTTGAAGTTAAGGTTGAAGGGAGCAAAGAATGTATGGGGAGTGGGAAATCAAAATAAATGCAAATATCATATAAAATGCGGTAAAAAGTTTTGAAGTTTTGGAAGGCAGAAAGAGGAAGCAAAATTATGGGATAAAGGGGGGCTGAATTGCTGCCTTTTTAAGTCATTAAAGCGGCTGGTGGCCGTAAGGTTGTAGCGAAGAAGAATAAAAATACTAACAACAACAACAACAGATTCATAAATAATAATAACGGCAATCAAAAGCAGAGTGCCGTTGAAGCATCAGCAAATGCCAGTCATTTTATTGCTTCGCTTGAGACGGAGTAGAGCAGCGCTAAAGGATGTGAATGACTGCAGATTTTGCCTTGGTCAAAGCAAAAGCAACCATCTACAGTTAAGTTATAGTGTTAAACAACACCGCTAATGTAGGTCCATAAAAAGATACTAAGTGGTGTCATAATTTTAAATGCATCAACGAGTAGAAAAACAACAACATTTGTGGTAACAATTACACAAGACGAGCGACGTTACTCTGCACCACCAAGAGAGTTATTGAGCAATACACAGGGGCAGATATGTACAGTCGCGGACAAAAGTCTACATACACCCCCCGTTTTCATTGTGTAGAATGTACTATCACTTTGCTGAAAAATGTAGGTATACAGTTTTGTTGTAAACCCTGTTCTAATTAAATATATTAAAACAAATGCATCTTCTAACATAAAATACAACAACTATGGGGAAAAAACGCAAAAATATCCTTGACAAAAGTCTACATACACCACGGGTTTGTTAGCAGGTACACCGATTTGCTGTGTCATAGCGGTTACCTACCCTTTTTTTTTTTACTAGTTTGTTAAATTATGTTTGCTAATTTGCTAGTATTGAATTTAGTTGTGATTTAAACTTATTAGCATCAACAATGGATCTGCGAAAGGAAATACCTCTAGGCGTAAGAGATTTGGTTATTAAGCATAGAAATGAGAATAAATCGTACGGTGAAATTGCAAAAATTTTAAAGTTAAGTCGATCAACAGTACAGACCATTATCAAAAACTTTAAAAAAAATGGATCCACCGAAAATAAGCCGCGTTCTGGCCGCCCGAGGAAACTAACTCGAAGAGATGTCAGCGTGATTATGAAGGAAGTGACTGATAATCCTAAAGTTAGTGGCCCAAAATTAGCCGAAGGCATCGGAACATCATCAGGAAAGAGTGTCCATTCGAGAACCATTACAAGAGCTCTGAACGATTACGGCTTCCATAGTAGAACACCACGTAAGAAACCTCTTATCTCTGAAAAAAATCGTAAACTTCGCTTGGAGTTCGCTAAGGCCCATTTAGACAAGGGAATGGAATTTTGGCAAAAAGTCTTGTTTACAGACGAATCGAAGTTCAATATATTCGGCAACGATGGAAGAGCAAAAGTTTGGAGAAAAGAAAACACTGCACTTAACATCAAAAACATTGTACCAACAGTGAAGCACGGCGGGGGCAACGTAATGGTTTGGGGGGCAGTTGCGGCGTCTGGAGTTGGAAAGCTGGTTTTTATTGAGGGTAATATGGATCGGTTTAAATATAAGTCATTGTTGGAAGGCAATCTGAAGCCTTCGGTTGACAGCTTGGAGCTTGGCGCAGGCTGGATCTTCCAACAGGATAACGATCCGAAGCACACGGCACACATTGTTAAGGATTGGTTGCTTTATCATGCTCCAAGGCAACTATACACACCACCTCAAAGCCCAGATTTGAATGTTATTGAACATGTCTGGGAGATTTTGGATCGAAAAATCAGAAAACATCAAATTTCCAGCTCAGCTAAACTCAAAGAACGTCTTATTGAGGCTTGGGGCAGTATAACTTCTTCAGAATTGATAAATTTAGTAGCTTCGATGCCACGACGGCTTCAAGCTGTTATTGATGCCAACGGTGGACCAACTAAGTACTAAAAAGATAATTTTACTTAATATTAACCAAAGTTTTTGCGCTAAGTATGTGCTGTATGTAGACTTTTGTCCACGTTGAATTTACGTTTTTTTGTTATAGCTTTACTATTTTATGTTAAAAAATGAATTTTTTTTTGTTTTCTATAATAAACGAACGTAGTTGAAAAAACTGCGTCATTAGATTTTCCAAAAAACTTATGGGACTTTCAATTCATCAAAAATAGGGGGTGTATGTAGACTTTTGTCCGCGACTGTATATGAGAAGGCGTTGGAATACTTGGCAAATATTATATAATGTTCTTGATATCGAAGTTTGTTTGGCATCCACATGAGTTTAGTATTTCATAAAGCCACCAATTTTGTTGTTGTTTACAGGGGACCTTTTGGTGATGATGATTTTTAAAGAAGATCCATAAAAGCTGAACAACCAGTTGAATCAGATTTTTTTCGAAGGTAGCCAGGCAATCTTAAACAATCTTAACAGCCTCTCGCCGGCCTAAATACGGTCCTGATCTAAATAATTACTTAGATGTTCAGGAGCGGATCCGCTGGGCTTGTTTTCGGGTTCAAGCCTCCCCTTCGGAATCCAAAGTCATATTTTCCAGGAACTGTGCTAGAAAGATGTCCTCAAGACTACAAAAACAATTTCAAAGTACTAGTAATTGAAAGTGTTCTAAAGCGGCCTAACACAGTTAGGGCTGTAAAACTGATACCAGAATAGAAAGGTTTTAAATCAGAAGTTCTTTTAATCCAAATAATTATTTTTAAACACAAAAGTAAAAACCATTTGGCAAATAATTCTCATTTATAGCTTAGCTTTTTTATTTGATTTTGTGTTTCTTTTTTTTTTTTTAACTATTGTCTTTATCCGCTTGCCGTTGGCTCATTTCCGTACACATAAATCTACCTACGTAGTACATCACCGGCTAGTTCAGTCAGTCATTTGACGGCGTGGCGACGCCAAGCAGCAGCAGCTCATCAATAATCATCACAAGGATCGCTGTCAGTCACTTTGCATCGCCACTCCTACTCGCCAACTGTGCGACGGCGTACTATGGGCTATTTTGGAGAAACTTGACTCGTAAACAATAGGCCGGCGACGGATAGTGGTGTTAAGAGTTAAACAACAAGATCTCCAAGGCTCAAAAGTTTTTACGTTTGCCAAAAAAATATTTTTTAAAAAGTCAATTGCTTTTCTTTGCTCCTTATTTTGACTATAAGAAGGTACTGAAAAATTATTTTAACTTCGACACCTTTGTTTTTCAAACATTTGAGGTGCCTCAGGAAAGCTCGTTGAAAATTAATATACATACATGGGAATCCTTGCAAATTGTGCAATGAAAACTCAGAAACTTTTAGAAGAACTATTAAAGTTCAAATATTGGGATGGCGGTAAAATCGAAAATTAGTTTTTTTTAATGTTGAAAAATATTTGTAAGTTTTGCAAGCTCGAGACCAGTGAACAATAATAATTAGCTTAATTATTATATCCGATTTTGTGGAAAAATTGATATTTGGAGAAAAATTACAAAAAAATATTTTGAAATATTCGAAACCATAAAATTTTCTTTAAAAATTGCTTGAGTTACTTGTTAGAGTGTGAGAGTGAAAAAAATTCGAAATTTTTCGAGTTTCCCTTTAGAGGTACCTCTGGAAAATTCGTTATTTGAAAGTTTTTGGGAATCATGGCTAAAGGTTGGAACTTAAAAAAAGGTTTTAATTGGTCAAATGTTGGAGGGGCGGTGAAATCAAAAATTATTTTGGAAATATGGAGCTATGTTTCTTAAAAAAAAATTTTTACCTGAATTTTAGTTAAGTTTAAAAAGAGAGAATTGTTGGTTTTTTATTTGAACTATTTCAGAAACCTTTTTAAAGCGCTTTTAAATTAAAACAAAAGGATCTTCGAAAGGGAAAATGTCAATAGCAACTATTAAAAAGAGAACCAAACTATTTTAAATTTAAAATCCGAATTTTTGAAGAATTTAAGAACCTAATAATAAATTATTCTATACAAAACCTAAAGGAACATTTAAAACGTTTTTTAAATATTGTTCAAAATTATACGATTCTGAGTATTATGTTCTGTTTTCGAAAAATTCATACTTTTTTTATTTAGTTTATAATTCGAACTGAGAAAATATGTCTGGAAATTTAAAAATACATGTTTAGTTTCCGATAAACGGCTTCTGAAATTGTTATTTTTTTGTATCATATTAATAGTTAAATTCAGAACTTACAGCCGATTTTTTTAAATTTTGTAAAAACTTTTCCCTTTTCAAAAAATGTTATAAAGAAAACTTATGAACTATTAAATTTGTTTTTTTTATGTATATTATAAGGAGTTTAAATTCAGAATCAGCAAAACACTCCATAGTATTTGTAATGTCTCAACTCCTTGATGTATGTATTTTTAACCTTTGCACTAATTGATAAATGGTTTTTCTGAGTTAAAGGTTTTTTTTTTTAATTTCCTTAAAATTCTCCACTGTGCGGCGTCACACTTCACGACTTCCCTTTTGGACTTCAATAATCTCAAGCGCATTCAAACCCTTCCATTTATATCATACTTGTACCTTCTTTCGACCTCTTCACCACAGCAACTGATGCGTCGGCTGATGACGTACAGCATTGCTGTGATCATTTTAATTGTTTAACTTAGCAGTGCAGCATCCGCATAAAGTGAGACTAACTGCTTCATATAACAGGCAACGAGTGTGGATGGTGAGTTTCTCATCTTTTTTATATGTAGGTATGTGTTGAGCGTCCGTAACCATCAGCGCCGTTAAGTACCTAATAAGCAACAAGAACAAAAAACGAGTATATTAAAATTGTTTCAATTGCTGTCGTTGGTATTGTTGTTACAATTTCAGTTCAATTTTTTTGTTTTGTTCTGGTTGTTGCCTTTGAAAGCGCTTTCTAATGCGATTTTAATAATACACGCCTGTGAGGTACAAAAACAACAACCAAAACACAGCCGCCATGAAGCGTAATCAGCGCATTGCCATTTCAAGTTGAGAAGCTGCGTCGCACGGCTAATCTTTTATTCTATATTTAACTATTGCAGGGCTGGCCATTGTGATTTTTATATATCTTTTATCGAAACAGCATTTCAACAATGCTGACAGCTCGCTACTTATTCTAATCGACTGCCCTTCAAATAGCATTGAATTCCGTCTGTCTTGTGCTAAATCTGCTCTTATCCGAAAAATGTTGCACTCTCCAAAAGTTATCCTATCAGAAGTTGTCAGTTTTTTGACTAACAGAAGACATCCTTAGTTTTTGTCACACCAAGTTCGTGTCTTAAGTCTTTTGTTATGCTTTTTGAAATTGGTTCCAAAAAGCATTAGCAAATTCTGTACACTTCTGTAGTTGCTTCAGATTGCATTTTCAGTGTGCCTTGCGTTTTACTATCTAATCAATATGCTTGAAATTCGAACACACAAATTAAAAAAAAAAAGTTTATTTCGGCCAAAAGAAGTAGCTTGCAATTTCTCACAGTTGAAGCCTATAAACATCAATCATACTAATTAATGAAATATTGCCTTCATCTTGTTGAAATCTTCATTGTCTTAACAAAAAGTTAGTACATTGTTAGAGAAATAAATTAATTGCAATTTTCTTAGAAATCACAAAATCAAAATGTTGCGCATGCGCAATGAGAACACAGAACCGGCTCAATTGCAAGTGTAACGCCTACTTTTAACGCCTCACTGCTAAGCATTGCAACTCGTACACACATACATATTTACATCACTATACATATAAATGTATAAATTTATATTATAAGCTTGTAAGAAATTGTTAGACTAGTCTTTAGAGAGTGTGGTGTCGGATAACTCTTTAAACAGTATAGCTGTAGTGCTGGAGAACCATGTAAAATAAAGGGGTCAAAACATACATAATTGCTAATTACATACATATATTGTGCATATTCCTACTATTTCAACTAAGCATAAATTTAAAAAAAAAAAAACAGTTCCTCGATCCGTGACTTTTAATTGCCAATGGATTTTTTGGAACGAGGGATTTGTTTGAAAGCAGTGACTTTTTGGAGTCCAACTCTTCTGCTTCTAGGAAGCCAGTATATCTCTATGGTACCAGTGGTTTTTCCTGAAAGGCGTGACTTTTTCTGAAGAGAGTGACTTTGGGCCGAACCAGTCACTTTTTGGGAACCAGTGACTTTCTTTTAAAGTCTTTTATTTTGGTAAAATGGTGACTGTTGTAGTTGGCTGGAATCAGTGAAATTTTTTGAAAAAATACTTTTCGGGAATCAATGAATGTTTTCGATATCCGAACTCTTCACAAAATGGCCATGAGCTAGTAACAAAAACATTCCAAAATTTTTGACAAATGTGTTTTGGAAATGATCTCCATAATGGTATGATAGCTCCATTTCATAGCCTTCTAGAACTAGTTCCATCCTGTGCTTTATTGGACTGGGAAATTGAAACTCTGGTGACACTCTCAGACTAGTTCCAAATGCAGCGCGGTCTAATCTTTATTTGCCCAGGCAAAAATCAGTCGTATTAACATGTTTCTATTCATTCAAAGATCTACGCGTGCGTGTGTTCATCGCCTAAAGCAAATTCAGAACACCAACTCAACAAGCTGTGCCGCCTTTCTATGCATCACCGACGGCGTTTTTCACAATTTCCAATGCAAACAGCCCATAAATATTTATTTTTATGAACTCATTATTGAAAGCATCAAATGTGTTGTTGTTGCGTATAAATATTTATGAAAATTATTAAAGCAGAAAATAAGATAAAAAACTAACAGCAACATGAAGAGAATGAATGATGAAGAAAAACAAAAACGAAAACAAACAAACAAAAAAAAAAACAAAAATCTGAGAAAAATTGCATGCTGCAGCAGGTGCGAACATTCAATTCGCATACAAAAAAGGAAAGCCAAACGAAAATATATAGAGTAATTGAAAATTATTGGTTGTTTGTTTGCACATATTTATGTGTGTACATATGTACAGTGTACACTCACATAGTTGTATACAAAGACATAAATTGTTGTTATTGCTTAAATGATTGTTATTGCTGTATTTGTTGCATGTTTGGCTTGTGGTGCGATTCGCATGCGCCAAACCAATTAACGGCTACTTAAAGTTTGTGCGCTGCCCAAAAACGCTTACAGGCGCGAAAAGGCACCTCTACATAAGGCCATATACGCACGCACGCACACATACACACACATGAGCATATACAAATAGCGCGAAAATAGAAAACGAAACAAATACAAGAAAATCATAAAAGATAGCTAAGATCATATACTGCGAGTGCTGGCATTTTATGGACCACAGGAAAAGTCTTAACGGAAAAATATTCCGAAAAGTTGAAAGCTAGAACTGCATAACTGGGCGCGGATTTAACCTCAATTTAACACTTTTCCGACCATTGAATTTTTAGAATTTACCACAACAAAGTTTTAGAAATTGCTAAAGAAGATGAATGGTTTAAAACTTAAGCCCAATTGTTTAACCCTGTTTATGCAGTAGTTTAGCTTATCAATATTTTACGTATCCAGCTAAGAAACTAGTTGAAATCTTTCGAAACTTGAATCGCCAAAGAAGTTGATTGTCACTTTGGTTATGGAGCTCTAGCTGAAGCGTCTAAATTGAAATCAACACCTGATAGTTGCAACAACAACATCAAATTAACACTTGCTTTAAGCTACAAATTTACGAGAATGCAGCAGGCACAGCCGTGGGTTAATCACAAAATTTAAATCTAAAAAAAATGTACGAGTACTTGTAAAAAAATCCCACTTGCTAGCGGAAAATGAAATTGTTCATTTCATAATTTATGCAGAATATTAAAAATGTACAACGAGAACAAAGTGTACTCACAATAGAAGTGCGCACTCGCTTGCTGTCTAACAGCCATGGAAAATAGTTACAACGCACCAAAGCCGTGTAAATTTTCCCAAATTGCGCAAGAAGCACATCTACAGTGCGTATGTGAGCGCTAAGACGATTTCGCCATTGCGCATGCGCGCCTAGTTTGATCTCTATCCACGCCTTTACCCGGTTATGTTAATTGACAATGCGTCGATGCAGCACATCTCACATGGCCGGTGAAAAATTTTATTTAAATTCTATTCACAACTGTGAGACACATCATTTTTCAGTTTATGAATTGAGTACTACATTCTGGCAGTTTAGTCACAAAAGACTTCGCTTAGTCCCGTAACATGTGACTACTCTTCAAGCCTTCGTATCTGTAGTAAAAATTGAAAGAGGAAATATCAGTCGACGAAGCTGTCCACTCACCAATTGATACTCTCCCTTATTCCGTGAGTCCGGATCAACTGTTTGCGCTCTGTCGTCGTATGATCTTCGAAGCGCCAATGCTGCTGTTGGTGACAACTTTACTGTCGGATCTGAACTCATGAATATTATATATTCAATGGTGCTTTTTCTCAAACACTGCCAGATACAGAGCTAAAAGACTTTATAGTGGTTTTATTATTATAGTACCTGGGTGACCGAAGACTTGCTCGGTATTTTTCGAATTTGCCGCATACCCTTACTTACCAAGAGCATAAATTTACAAAATAGATTTCCAAAATATCGAACACTAACCACAAAAAGTCACCTAACATACTTTGGCGACAATTGTTGTGTATTAAATATTCTGGTTGGCCCACAGCCAAGTAGAAACTCTTAGAAGAAAGCATACTATCCATCTACCAAATTTCATCAAGGGAGGGATAAATAAAATTCATTCAGGTGGCAACCCTTGGTGGCAATACTACTCGAAAATATTTTGCTTGGTATACGCCCTAAATTCCCTTTCATTTGATACCCACAACGCCATATATTGCTTAATATTTAAAAAAAAAAATCGGAGAGGTGGCATCCCTCTAAGCTTCCTTTAGTGGCAACATCCAAGTAGAAAATCTAAGAGGGAAGCATCCTATCCATCTACCGAATTTCATCGAAATCGGTTTAGCCGTTCCCGAGATAGTGGTCGATATCTGAGGGAATAAATAAAATGCGTTCCGGTGGCAACCCTAAGTGACAATCCTATTCGAAAATATTTTGGTTGGTATACGGCTTAAAATACCTTTCATTTGATACCCATATTGCCATATATTGCTTAATATTTAAAGAAAAAATTGATATAGGTGGCAACCCTGTGAACCACCCCAAGTGGCAACACCAAAGTAGAAAATCTTAAAACAAAGCATAGTACCTATGTACCAAATTTCATTAAAATCGGTGAAGTCGTTCGTGAGATAGTAGTGGATATACAAATATACAAGAATAAGTCGTTTAAAGTTATAAGATTTTACGTGTCGAGAGGGTGAGGCATCTATCAGATATTAACTCCAATCACCCAGAAGTTAAAAAGTATGGTCCTTGCTTTGGTTGGAAAAAGTGGCATATCCTTGGCCATGAAGCAAGCAACATTGCTTTGAGTCTATAAGTCCGATGGCTTTGAGTGCTATCAACTAGGTTACTTTCTTGATAACCGTAAACCCCATTACAAAGTGGAGATATAGTTATTGGGTATTTCCATAAAAAAAGTTATAATGAGTCTGCGATACTACCAGTGACTGCTGTTGTTGTTGTTTTAACTCCAAAAAAAAAAACACTCCCGGAGGGTTTTGGCGAGTGATGTCGAATTGACAGTCCTTGATCGGATCTTCTAGATCATGTCATCCCTTTTTCCGTAAGCTTAACAGAAAAATCTAAACTGACTTAGCTGATGCTTCTACTATTTACGATGTAAAACAATCGGAATCTAAAATCTGTATCAATGGGAACTTGCTTCGTTTCTGAATGGAAATCGAAACGAAAATTATGCATAACCTCAACTCAACCTCAGAAAACTGTGCTAGCAATCAACACCGAAAATATTTATTCAGCTAGTATCCAAGAGAAAAGGTTATCAGCGAAAATAGATTTCATTCATCGCAATCACAATCATAACAGAATCACCAAATTGTTTCTTCAATCAAACTTCATTCACGTTGGTGAGCATTCCAGCCGCAGCTTCCACTACAATGTGGCTCATTGCTTTAATTAGTGGCCATTTCCTGATTTCCCTGTTTTATATGATGCTCTTCATTTTAGCCACCAACCCATACATACGTGTGGACACGTGTATGTTTGTGTCTGCTTTTTTTTTTATGATAGATGATCTTTCATGATCTTTGTGGCGCTAAAAAACGTTGATCTTCCATTCACAAAATATTTGTTGGTATCTGGGGTCTTAATACCTTTCATGAACATGAGAAGCTAAGCTGACTTTGGCTCGATGTTTGTAAATATAAGACGATTGTGGGTTGATTACTTCGGAATGATCAGAACGACTAGCTGATCCCACTGCGAGTTAGGGGGTACGGCATACATATCGTGAGAGTTGACTAACGTCCACGAACCAACAAACTAAGTTTACGGGAGAATCTAATCAAACATTGAACCAAATTAAGGGTTTCGCTTTTAATCGTAGCAGGTATAAGGCTTTCGCCACAGTCGCAAACAGTCCTTACCTTGCCCGTTTTATTTCATTTCGGAAGACTACAAATATGATGAATTAATCTCCATTACAACAAAGTCAATGGCATACATGACAACAAAAACAAAAACAATGGCGTTCTTAAGCGCGCGTATCTACTTCATAGCGCAATGTTGGTGGGCTCTACAACAATACTGCTGCAACCGCTTATGATCACCAGCGGCAATTATTTTGACGTTGTTTTTTGTTTGATTTGTTGGTGGCAATTATTATGTCTTTTGCATGTCAAGAAAAAAATATTTACATTTTTTTGTTGTTGTTGTATTAAAGATAGTGTATTACTATTGAGTGAAACTGTCAGTCAATCACTCGTTAATTTGAATTTTATTGTAGAGTTTTCTAGAAAAGGAAACAGATTTCAATGTGGACAGGTGGAATGAGATGGTATTGAGCAAGGTCCTAGCTAAGCCTCGGCCTCCATAGAAGACATCGAGGAGTCTTTGTGGAAGTCTTTCTCTGCAAAAAGCATTCTCTACAAATGCTCCAATATCGATATATATCGGTCGGGTGCGTCAGTAGCATCGTCATGACTGTATCAAGGAAAACTTGAGCCAGATTGAACTCATTCATTTCCCCCTAAAGCATTTTTCCCTGGTATCTAGCAAGGTCTAATTTGCATACTCTATCACAACATCTCAGTGAGTCGCACGGTCTTATAGGGTACTCTGCATTAGGGGTTGACATTTTTCCAAATACCTCATTCGAAGAAGGAAAAGTAACTAAGGTTTTAACAAACTCTATGTGAATATCGTACTTTAACGTGAGTAACGAGATATGAGCTCATTTCGATAACCTCACCAATCGTTACAACTCTCCTTGGTTCCATGACGATTTAGCTTTTAGTAAGTGAAACACTGTAGTCTGTTCCAGGAGCAACAACGGAGGGCAGAGAGAGTTTGAAGGTATTCGGTAGATAACTTACATGCTTCCACTTTTTACACACAAAATGGTTAAACTTGTTGGTTTTTTGATTGGCTTGGTGGTTTTTGGAGAAGAATTTCAAAGGTGAGTCGTTGAATGGGTTTGATGTCCCGTCAACCCTCGGTAAGCTATATTTATTCAAGTCGCTGCTCTATTTTAGCCTCCCTCAGTCAACGAATTTAATCAAATCTCTTCTTCACATTTTGTCTCTACTCAAATGACTTTTTTCGAAAATCCTAACTTCTTTCATATTTTTTTTCTCTTTCAGGCCTTAAATGGATTTCTAATGATACTGACATGCGAGGGCGAGGTCTTCTTTGCAACGCACAGCATCGAGAGCTATTTGGGTTTTCATCAGGTGAGTAATAAATCAATAAATATTAAGAATGCCTCGGGTT
Organism: Sphenella marginata; assembly: GCA_951509765.1. Taxonomy (NCBI): domain Eukaryota; kingdom Metazoa; phylum Arthropoda; class Insecta; order Diptera; family Tephritidae; genus Sphenella; species Sphenella marginata. The sequence goes on from OX608079.1 coordinate 24,650,783, forward strand.
ATCTAGCTGTGTGTGGGTACAACTACCTACAACAAATCTTATGGAAGAAATCTATAATTTTGAGTTACTCTAGGGTGCGCAACACGCACAAATACATTTCTACCCTGTTGTTGTTGTTATTTTTTTAAATGAATTAAATACTATTTTTGTTGACTATTCGATTGACCAACTCGTTTGTTTCTGGCATTTTTGTGAATGAAATCAATAGTTTCCTTTTCACATTTTTTAACGCACGCACACTACGCCAACCCACATATATGTATGTATATGTATTTATGCTGGAGACTTGGAGCTGAGTACCTGTTCAAACATAAATATAATTATCTTTATCCTCTTTTCGAAAATTTTAATTGTTGGTGATTATAGAATGCGCTACCGTCTTTGATTTGTGTTTAATTGCTTTCTGATATGATGAAGCGGGTTTTTTTTTTTCATTTTTAGTAATTTTGAGTTGGAAAATGCAGGGAATGACACCGAAATTGAAACGCAACCATCGATCCTTTAAATCATTCAAATCCAAAAACATAACCTCATTTCGATTTTTTAAAACCTACAAAAAAGTGTTAATTCAAAACACGAGCGGTGAAAATATTTTCGTTTAAAAAACTGAAACCAACATCGCAAACATTAAAAGCCGTTTCATTAATCAAAATCAAAACCATAATCTTTAAAATTGTACAATTCTTTAGAAACGAAAGTTAACCGTAGCCGTTAAATTTGTTTAATGTCTCAAAGCGAGCCCTAGAATGGTTCCATATTTAAAATTAAAATGGGACCGTTTCATTTTCAAAACAGACACTGCGCCTTTTAAACCAGTTCCACTCTTCTAACTTTCAGATCTTAAACTTTAACTTTACGAACCCGTTTAAATTTTCAACACGGAAACATGAAGCGTTTCAGTTTGCAATTTTCGAATCGAAAAGCAAATCTAATATAATCGTTTGATATCCATTACTTTAGAACCCGTTTCACTTTTCGAAACTAGAATCGGTTCAAACCGTTTCGTGAACAATTTTTAAAAAATGCTTCGTGTCAAAAGTCATTTCATATTTTTAAGACCAGAACATTTCTTTTTAAAAGTATTTCACTTTTGAAAATAGTGACCCAAAAACCAGAAACAGAAACCCTTTAAAGCCGTTTGAAGTTTCAAAATCTAAACCGAATAGGTGCTTATCTGTTTTATGAAATGTACATATAACAACTGTCTTTGACACAGCAAAAGCCTTTCGAGAACTTATTCACCTTAACTGAGGTACCTACACATATGTATCTATTAACTTCCATTGATGAGAGGTCACAAAGCATGTTAAAAGCTTAATAAATTGGATAAGAAAAACCAAGCTTTCCTTCACATTCCCCGGACTGTTTTCTATATAACATTATCCAAAGGTAGTTCGTGCTCCAATCAAGAATAACGTACCTCGACGGAAAAACTAAAAATTGTGCTCTGTTTAACTTGACAATCACTCAGCAATATTCCTGTCGTCAACCTTTCGTATGGCATAACCGCAGCCGAAACTAGAAAGGAAGCAAGATAATCTGCAAGCCACCCAAACCAGTTGTTTTTAATCGGTTTGTCACCTTGTAGAAAAATAAAAACCATAAACAATCAATTTTTAAATATACATATATTTATTTTATATTTGTAAGTATTAGTCATTCGTAAAAACCATTTATACACCTATCAAATGGCTCTGGACAATGAGTTGCGTGAGGAAGTCATAGCGCTTGAGGCTTTTCTGTAAGTGAATGAGGGATATCATAAACACGGGATCGTGCCATTCAGTAGCAAAGAATTTACATAATTACTACATACTTAGGTTTGCCTCAGGCTTCCACAATACAAATAATGTAGACTTGCTAGTACCTAACACTAGACTCGCGCTTCCTTATTTAGCTCTAAAATACTTAAAGTGCCGTGAAAGGGTGCAATAGAGAAACGCTAGATATTTTGGAGGTGTCAAGAGCTTAAACAGGGATCTCAGCGCCATTTCGAGATAATTGTGATCATGGAAGATGCACTGACTTATTTATGGGGATAGGCAGAATATTTTAATCTTAGTTTCAGCTCTTTAAATATCTACTATCCATGACCTAAAATGAAAATCCTGACTTCTGCGAACACGCTTATTGTTGATTTCTTCAGTATGACAACACAAGACACCTACCGACTCCAACTGGGACTAAGATGACAACCAAGTAATGCTCAAAGTCAGTCTTGGGGCCCCTCTTCATATGCCTCTACCAGACCCTGGTGTCAATAAAAAAAAATTCTGAGCGCACAACATGACCCAGCAAGCGAAACTGTGGTACTTTTCTTCGCTGCGCTAAGTTTGTGTTTGGGTACAGCTTATAAAGCTCAACTTCAAATGGTCTTTGATATTCGCCGTTGTCCATAGATCTTGATGATCCTGAGTGATTCTTCCTCGTACAATGAATTGCAGCAAGAAGGTCTCACAAAATGTTAAAACACAGCGCATGTGATCTAACTTTACAATGCCCCGTAAGCACGCCGATCGCCATAGAGATATAACCCTTAGTGATCCCAATGAGGAAGCAAGAATTTTAGCGGTAGCCCTGCGTCGACTTGGGGCATATATGTTTAAGAGAAGCCTACAGCTGGCCGGGGGAAGTACGAACGGTTTATATGGAGTTTGGTTTCTAATGGGGTCAAAATAACCGTGGGAAAGTTGGGCAGCATACTGTTATTCCATTTGTCAAAAGTGACGTTCGAGGCAATTTAGAGCTTGGTAAGGCACCTCGACCGCACCCCTGTTGACCCTGTTTGTTTTTCCGGGTTAAGCCCATTAAGTTGAAATCAATGCGACTAACTTCGACCTTTACCAGTGCGAATGCATAAATTCGCAACATCCCCAGTAAGTAAGGAAATGTACAGGCATTAATCCGTGCTTTGGCCACTGAACTCCCGATGAAGTCTTAATTTTTAATTGAGATGCCAAAGTGGGCTGTACGAATGTCGATTTACACATTTACAACTAAATTAAAAAAATCGCCACAAATATACTCAGCTTGCTTGCTGTACATACTTGTATGTATGTTGTTGTTGTTGTGTAATACAAATATTATTTTAACAATTGAATTGCATCCTGATATTGATGTCAGAAAAGCTGCAGCACAAGCGGCCTAACAAATGCGTTGCAACCCAAATCATGTAGCACCGGCCGCTCTTTTTTTGCAAGCAAGCGAATAATCCGCAAGCAATAACAACAAAAAACATTCATAAATTAAAACAAAAAATTTATTCGACAACAACAAAGAGCGCTTTGCAAATATGTAGCACTTGCTCGACAACAACTTCATTTAAAAACAGAGTCAAATTTGTAAGACACGAGATTGCAAATATTTTCGGGATTACTTTCGGGATTTGGTATTGTCAAATTCTTACCAGAAGAATGAATATGGAAAGTTTTAGATTTTTAGTGAGTAGGATTAATTTATTAGTATTTAAATGTTGTATACATGAGTCCTCAATACTATTAACCTAATCTTAACTACGTGAAGAGGATGCGAGACACAAAGCTTCTTGGTTGTTATCTGAAGAAAACACGGGCCGTCATCTTGTCACACATAAGTATCTCTGCTGCAAAGAAGGTGCGCTCAGTAACACCTTGACATACTTTTTTTCGCGGGAATACTCGACTCTCGCATCTGTATGCTGGCAGCACATCTGCTCTACAGTTGCCTTCAATATCCCTGTATCTACATAGGTATCCATACAAGGCTAATACTGATCTCTGGCATTCAGTAATCGACTTTGTGTTGTATATTGTCGGGATCCCAAAATTTTGACAAGACACAATTTTCAATTACGTCACTCTTTGTGTAAATATGAATAAGACTTTCTATAAAAGTGCACATTTCTGCTTGACTCTTGTTCAACTTGTTGTTGCTATATTGGCGCACAGCGCAAAGAGACCTACAAGCTAATAATCTGGCGTTCACACCCCACTACAAAAAAGAACGTACAGCAAGTTATGAAGTGAAGTTCAGTGAACAAGTCAAACGAGCCTCAAGAGCAAGCAAAACGTACAACAGCCAAGCAGCAGAAGCGGCCGGAATCCCCTAAACTCAATTCAAACACACATCTACACGCACTTCCTACTCACATTCAGCGCTAAGTCCCATTCAATATCGAATCCTGCCGGCAACAAGAATCTTTAAATGCGTTCATTTTAACGCCAATCAAAGGTCATAAAGGCAGGCGAGCTCAGAAGACGATCAACAAGTTTCGCACTGACTGCATCTTCCCTTTTTATTGTTTGTTGTTGCTTTTCTTCCCTTCCCTTTCTTTTATTTTATTTAACTTCAGGTGCATTCTACGATTGCGTAATCCACCCGCTGATCTCGTTTTTATTTATAGTCAGCTTCCTGCTGGTCGGGTTGAATGTGTTTTTTTTTTTTTTCAATTACTGTCTATTGGCAATGGAATATGAAGCAAGGGCATGGTCGGTGTTTCCATTAGTTAAGTACAATGGTACAGCTTCTAACTTGGTTGCATATTATTTTTAATGGGTGAGCCATTCCACATGGACGAAGAAAAAATTACTAGGGCTGCGTAATCTTTGGACTTAGAGGTGGGTCCTGAAAACATTGCTCAGTACTCCTCACTTATTTTTTTAAGTTGGCAGCACTAACAGAAATGTTGATCTTCAATGAACAACGCGTTGACATAGGGGTTAGGTTGATTCTCACGTCTCAAAACACGGGTTTACATTTTTAGTCAATTCACCATTCTACGAAGATTTTCTAATGCACATCATTCACTTCCAACTCCAGAGAAGTCGTGTGCCCGACTTGCCGAATGTTTGTCCGGCATGCGGCTTGTACCCCCATAATACTAGCCATCTTTTTGTGTGCTCAACCGAGCCTACTCTTCTAACACCCATATCCCTCTGGTCCACCCCTGTCGAAGCCTCTAGGTTTGTAGGACTTCCGTTAGAAGAGTTTGATGATACTACTGGGTAAGATACTGACCACCTAGGTAGGGCTAAGTAGAGCTACAACAACAACAACAACAATCACGTCGTGTGCCAAATTGAAATCTGATTATCTTCAAGAGATTCCTCCATTTATTTTGTGGACGATGTGCTAAGCCTTATGCACGATAATTACAAGACTATTTCTCTTGAAGTCGGTTCGATTAGCCACTACGACCTCTTGAGTTCAATATTTTTATTCTATTCAACACTACCAATAGTGTCAACTCCCAAAGAGAAACCTAAAACTTCACAGCATACCAACTGTCGTCGCGGCTATCTCTAGAATAACTGTGAGCCAAACATTTATTGTTTCCGTTTGTGTCTCAATTTAACAGGGCAACTCCTTTTTTTTTGCTTCATCGCAAACAAGTCTCCACACACACAACGGTTAAGCAAAAACAAACAAACCATGGCCCATCGATTATCTCGCGCACGCGCAACAATAATACGCCAAGTCAGATTTTCAATTTGCTCATTTTATGATTTATAAACCATTCGGCCAATAAAGAAATCAATAAAAGATGCGAAAAAATTAAAACAATATAAACAAGTAAGGACGTATAAAATCTGGTCAAACGCAAAAACAAAATCTGCATTAGACGGGGCTGGAAAATTGTTTTTTTTTTTGTTGAAAATTATATTGAGTTTATATTTTTGAGAATGCCGAAATACAAGTAAAGAAATGCAAGAGCTGATGGTAGCAAAAATAAATTTACATTAGACGGGGATACAAATTATTATTTGTTGTTGAAAATTATACTAATTAAGGCAACTATATTTTACGATGCAAATATTTAAAGTAGTTTAAGGTCAGCAACCTTGTTCTCGACACAATCCGCCAACAAACCAAAAGTTTAATTTTTAATTTTTCACTTTCTTTGCAGTCGGACATTGTGCATCAGTCCGTGTACGAGCTAGTCCATTCCGAAGATCGTGAAGAGCTGCAGCGACAACTTTTATGGAACTCATTTCTTCCTGCCGACATGTCAACCATACAATTGGCCGATACATTAGCGCCCGATAAGGCGCTCTATTTGGAGCGTAGCTTTACTGTGAGATTTCGTTGCCTGCTCGACAACACTTCCGGTTTCTTGCGGCTGGACATACGTGGACGTATCAAAATTCTACATGGCCAAAATCGTAAAACCGAAGAGCCACCATTGGCGCTATTTGCATATTGTACGCCTTTTGGACCGCCAAGTCTTTTGGAGATACCACACAAAGAGAATATGTTCAAGTCCAAACATAAATTGGATTTTTCACTGGTCTCCATGGATCAACGGTAAGTATAAAATTAGATTGCATCAGCTGATAAATATCAATATAAATTAATTGTTGTTGTTATTTTTATTGCTCAATTCCATTGGTTTAGTGGCAAGCACGTTTTAGGTTACTCCGATGCGGAACTAGTCAATATGGGCGGTTATGATTTGGTGCACTACGATGACTTGGCTTATGTGGCCAGTGCGCATCAGGAATGTGAGTTGAACGCTTTCTTTTGATAAGCAAGAAATAATATTTCGAACGTTTTTCTTCTTCTTTGTTTTAGTATTAAAAACTGGCGCTTCCGGCATGATCGCTTATCGATATCAAAAGAAGAATGGCGAATGGCAATGGCTGCAAACGAGGTTTGTATTCGACAGCTCAAACTTTCCCCCCTGCTATGCTGAATAGGCATAACTTTAACTCAACCTCAGCAGAATAGATGAGATCTAGTATAGATTGCGTTAGACGGTCTGTCAACACCCCACATAGACTGAAAATGTGCATAGAACCACAACTCCCACAAGTTTCTTAGACCAAAAACGAAAACCGTATCAAGAACCAGGATCCACGTTAAAGAATACCTCCATCCTCTTGAAAAAAAATGGGAGCGTTTTAGGCCCCGTCCTACTTGCTGCTTCGAGATCTTACTATGATCTTACTGCTCCTATTAGTCGAAGTCTTAATGTAAGAGGTAGCGGGAACCTGCTGAGTCCGTACAGTTCTAGTTTGAACCGAGCAGATGTTGCAAGTCCCTAACTCCACTGGATGTGTTTTTAAAATAGCTCCTCCCGTTTAGTCTTAAAACGAAGCCCGCTGGTGTACCCTCACCTGGAGCTGAGTATCTGAATTTATGCTGAACTTCTTTCGCGTCATTGTTGTTGTTTTACAAGCCAAAACACCTTTCAAAAATAGTCCTACTATCTGGTGTACGATTTGATTTGACCATTTCCAACCTTCGAGGAAGTCTCGGCATGATTATTTGTGGAACCCACATTCATTCCCTTACGCCCTTCAAGTTTGATTATTATTTTCAAGTAAGATCTCTAAAAATAGATTTCTCTCCACTTGCAGCTCCCGCTTAGTCTACAAAAACTCCAAACCGGATTTTGTGATCTGTACACATCGTCAGCTCATGGATGAGGAGGGCCATGATCTACTAGGCAAACGTACAATGGACTTCAAAGTAAGCTACTTGGATACGGGTCTTGCATCCACATACTTCTCCGAAGCAGATCAGCTGGTGGTGCCGCCAAGCACCTCACCGAATGCGCTGCCACCACCAGTCACACCCACACGGCCAAATCGACGCTATAAAACGCAGTTGCGTGATTTTCTCTCCACCTGTCGGACGAAGCGTAAAATGCAGCAACAGCCACAACAGACTTCGCCACTGGGACAGGTGAATGGAAAACTTAAAATGTCACAGCTTTTCTGCCTACTAAGCTTACCATTTCCACTTTCAGGTTACTTCACCCGCGCCCGTAGTCGAATACCTGCCCGATCCTGCTGTGGCTGTCGCCGCCGCCTATTCAAATCTTAATCCCATGTACACAACCTCACCATATGCGACTGCAGCGGACAATCTTTATATGGGCACTTCAGTGCATTCAACTAATTTCTATCCTGTGAACGAAACTCTCTTCCATCAATATCGACTGCAGGGCGTGAGCAGCTATTATACGGATTATCATCACTCAGGTGCGCCCACCTCTGCGTATGTGACCAATGGCTTCCTACCCTACGATGGCTATACAATTGCGCCCAAAGATGACAAATGGCAGGAGACGGGGAAATACTATAGTGGATATAGTAGCGGTTATGGTAGTCCCACATCAACGCCACAGGTGAGTCCGTGCTACTTTGGGGGACATTTTCACGCTCACAACAACAATATGTTGCACGATTCGTTGTAGCAAGTGCCGCTGAAGACGCCCAAATCCTCACCACATATCATGGAAGTGGTCTCGTGTTCATCGGATGGACCATCGCCAATAGATAGCAGTAGTGGTGGTGGTGCTGCTGCTGCCGCTGCCGCCGTTGCTGCTGCTGCCTCCGCGCAAGTGGCAAGCAGTAATGCGAATATAACAACAAATGGTGGCGGTGGTGGTGCCGGTGGCGGTAGTGGTATCACGCCAAAACTAGAGCTAACGTCAACACCGCAAGATCCTTATGAACGACAGACGGTACTAATGTGGGGTTCGCAATCAAGTGGCATACCGATCAATAGCATCAGCGGTGGCAGCAGTAGGCGACATCACAGCAGCGCTGAACGTTCACCACAGCATACACCGCTCACAAATGGACTTAATTACGCAAATAACAACAACAACAACAACGACAGTGAGGTGGTGAGCGCCAAGTGGAATGGGAATGTGAACTCCAAAGATGCTAAAAACGCGACCACACCCGATAGCTATCAAATGCAACACGACGACTCTGGTCTATACTCCTCTTCCTCGCACACAACTTCACCCCAGCAGCAGCATCAGGTGATAGCAGCAACACAATCATCGCAATCAACGTTACGTTCCAATGGCAATTCGGTGGCTGAGCAACAGCTATCTAATAACACTGCTGCACACTTAGCGCAACACACGCATTCACACCAGCAACAACAACAACAACAGCACTTACACAGCCACACCCTTGGACACATGTCCCATGCGGGTGGTGGTAGTAGTGGCTCTGCAACGCCGTCTGCTGCCATAGTTTCACTGCAGCACCAAGCTCACGCATTATCAGCAGATGTTGACACCTCATCTGCATCAGCTAGCGCTGCAGCGACGGCCGCAGCAGCAGCTCATCAGCACACACATTCAACGCACTCAGCGGTGGCGGCGGCGGCAGCAGCTCACCACCACGCTCAGCATCATCATCCACATGTGGCGCACGCACATTCTCATCCGCATCATCATCATCACCACCACCCCGCTCATCATCATCATGCGCACGCCCATGCTGCTCATGTAGCAGCAGCTGCAGCAAATGGTAGCGAGGTATGGAGTCCAGCCTACTCACAATACTCGCATTCGTATTTTACATATCACCATCACCATCATCACCATGCCACTACCAACAATGCAAACTCTGCTTCCTCTACCACTTCCAGCACTGCACACGGTTCACACAGTATTTTAGCAGCTGCAGCTGCAACGCAGCATGCAGGAGGTGCTCTCTGAGCGTAGTATATAAATTTAGAGAATTTTGAGTAAAACCAAATAGTTATGAGTAGTTAAATTGTGATTGTACTGTAAGCAAGTTGCAAAAGAACTCGCAATAGTAACAAAAAAATTAGAGAGCAAATTTCAAAAATTATTTTTTTTCCACCAGAAAGGTTGCACATTTAAATTTTTTAACCATTATCTATCATACGAAGTATTTTATTTTTATTTATTTGTTTAAAGATTATTTTAACTCTGTGACGTATTAACCAAAATTTGACAAACACTTTTTTGAGGCAAAACTGCATACTCAGAACCAGTGGCGGATCCGGGATTTTCGAAAGGGGGTGGTCCAAATTTGTTCATGAAATATCGAGAACACCTTTTATCCACAGTTCCCGAAAAATATGACTTTTCGGATTCCGAAGGGGGGTGTTTAGACCCGAAATCCCCTGCTCAGAACAAACTCGAAATCAATGTCTTTAAGGTATTGTCTTCTTTGGAAATTTTTTGAAATTCTAGAAACATGTCTCATCCCATGAAAAAGGTTTTTGGTCTCTAAATCAAGTTGATATTCGAATCTGAGCGCATGAAAGTGTTTGAATTATTTCCTTTGGGTACGTTTGAACCTCCGGCGCCCACAGTGCGCTGGCAATTCAAGACGTCGCCATTACAAGAGTTTTCGTTTTAATTTGACAAACTTTTTAGTATATTAACGCGTTATTTTACAACTCGCTTACAAAATAATACTGCTAAGCACTCTCTTTTACAAAGATGGCGGCAGTTATTTATGTATGAGTATTCTACATACTTGCAGCAAATGCGATCGAAGCAGATTATTATATGCGAGGTTTTCTTTAAATGCACAAATTTTCAAGTAATTTTATATTATTTTCGCTTTTATTCAAGTACAGCTTTCAAGTCGATTCTGAGCACAATAGCAAAGTGTAGATATGTATGTATGTAGTGAACTTTGTAAATCGAAAGCTTCTATTCACAAGACCTCTGCAAATAGCTTCACTATAATTTTGTAGCTGTAAATGTTGTAATTGTTGTTGTTATTGTTGCTGTTACACAAAACTTACTACCTTAAAATGTTGTTGTAAAAATTGTGACAAGCACACACCACCACCATCACCACCAGTAAATGTAATATGAGCACTCAATATCTACCATATAAAAATTTACTATCGAACTCAGCCACTAAATAACAAATCAAATATTTCTTAACTTCTCCAAAAAAAAAAACACAAAACCAAATATTTCATTCAACAACAAATAGGTATTACTTACGGCGCAACAACAACAACAACTGGAATTGCAACAACTCAGCTACGCCAATCAATTGTCAACCCTACCCAATTGTAACTCAACAACTTCATCCAGTTCATCACCACCAACCAGCCACTCACCTAATGGAACAATCATCGCAGGCGCCACTCCAATCGCACGTGGTCAAATCGCACTACTAAATGGTAATAGCAGATGCGATGATGCGGACACTTCCTATCCACCAGCACCAACTCCGCATCATCATCATCATCAGTTAACAATTATAGCACCAATTGTAATCACACCAGCAACGATGGTGAATGGTGAAGGCGCTCTGCCACTGAGCGCAACGCTACAACCTATACATGCAACCGAAGCAACAACAGCAGCAACAACTTTGAATGGTATTGATGTGCGACACAACCTGGCACATCATTCCTCTGCAGCCGCGCAGCATCATTCTTCACATTTGATATCGCACTCAGCACTCGCTTATGCGCCAAATGCCACCTATTTGATAAGCGGCAATGGTGGCGCTGCCGTGATTAGTGGTGGGCTCAATGGTAATGGCAGTAGTAGTAGCATTAGTGATCATATAACGGCGAATGGTAATCCGCTATGCTCGTTCTCAGAAGTAACGAATACGCTGCTGAATCAGTAGATGGATCGGAGGTGCATAAAAGTGGTCAGTGCAACTTAGGACACGAACTTCGGATGCATAAAGTAAACAACAAATCGGCACTTTTCGATAATTCCCACGTTTTATCTTATGAATCTTTGATAACCTTGGAATTTCAACCAACTATTTGTCTGGTGGGGTTATGCTCAGTGTTGTACAGTAGGCATTCTTTATAGAAACAGCTACAGAGAATCATTTAACAGCCCTATACTACGACCATAAATACGACCTCAACTCAGTTGCCCTGTCAGATATCGTGGGTCGACACTTTCCAATCCAAATCGCAACCAAATTTGGCGAAACGCACGTGGCAATGTGTCATGCGATCGGACAGCCAGTTTTAAGTGCAGCTTCGGTGAGCTTAGCAGAGAACACCTCACTCAGTACTTCTACGAAATGTACTCTTACTACGCCGAATCATAACTTACCCAGCGTGAGAAGAATTCGTAGAGAGAATGGCTTCCTCTACGTGTAATCCCTAGTAGATAATTCCTAAGCAGACTCAATTGGAAATAAAAAAAAGATGTCCGCAAGCATTACTACAAGATCAGCATCATATAGAATTTCGGCTAATCCAGAAAATATAATGTTGAGTGAGACGCCACAAGCAACATTATCTTTTCACTTACATGATAGCGCTGTCCTGATCTGATTCATCTCGAGTTCTTATTTCTTTCCCTCTAACATATTACTAAAATTGCTGTCTCCAATGAGACTCAAAAAGTTTCGAGACATTTTGCATGCATAATAACACGAAGCACTTTATGGGGTCATTATAAAACCAGCAGTAGCCAAATTAGCGGTTTTTTTTTAGAATTTTTGTCAGTATATATGTATGTTTGGTCACGCATCATTCAAAACCTGCTAAATGGGAATAAATGCTACTTTTATCGTTGCATTACTACCACCTTCACTTAAAATTTAAGATATAATTTGTTTCGATAGCTCTACCAGTTTCCGGGATATCGACCGATATGTGTACCAAGGTGCCACAAAATGAGTTAAGTGCATCACACGAAAGTTGATAGTGAGTGCTGCAATAGGCGATGAAATTAAGTCCCATATCTTATCTGGTATGGGATATAATGATTAAAATCGGACTCAGTCTATTATTAGTCCTAATGCGCAGCGAAGCGAGCCGGGCTTACTAGTCTCCAATAGAAACGTGTCGTGTTGCATTATAATATTGTTCGAACCAGCTGTCATGCTTTTTTATTTTGTTGGCAGAGAACTTTCGCTTACTCAAAAAGCTGTTCGCTAGGTAAAAGTTGGAGAAATCTCTACTCGCGCTCCAAAAATATGTCCAAGTGGGGTCTACGCTATTGCTACAATATAAGTAAAATCGGAGCACAGAGTGTAGACATTTCTATTATTGATTCGAAAAGATGTTAAGGGGAGTAATCTCTTATTCATCGCTTGAGGAACAAGTTCTACTGGGAACCTTCATAAAATCTAAAACACATTTAAAAAATTTATGCACATCGAATCGAGTCAGCTAAACTGAGATCTGATATGTTTTGGCTAAAAGTATTATTCGCATTAATGAATAGACTAACCCAAATAATGAATGAGATATGAACAAGGTTGAATTTAAAATAAAGTCAGATAATAAAAAATATATATGACCAAATTTAACTGATCATTACAGATTATCTTTAAAAAAAACTAGCAAAAAAAATTATTTTATAAAACTTTGAGCCTCAAAATATAATCCATCTACCTGCACTAGTCGATCCAATTAACAGCAACAGCAACAAAAGAAGCACAACAGCAGCTTAACTAAAATTGCAGATACAGATCTTATTATTACTACACCCTAAAGAGTATTGGTTCAAAGCAAGAGATATAAAAAATCATTTTTAGAAAAGAGCTAATATCCGAAAGATAAGGCAAACAATTCTCAATATAATTAAGTAAAATTGGTTCGCCTAGTTTAGCGAAAAGTTTATATTGCCAAAACTTATTCCAGTTTTTATTGTTATAATAAATTTTAAATTTTTGAGTGTATCGTTAAGGTGTTTCGAAAATCTCGGGCAATTTTTTTTTTAAATGGCTGATAGAACTGTTGCAGTAGAGAACTTACAGTAAAATTTTCAGACGGTGATTACAAATATTTTGCATATCTTAAGGAGTAAGAGTTTTTTTTTCTACCACCAGATTAAATATTCGGATCATAAAGAGATAATCAGAAGATAAACGCTCAATTCTCGGTAAACATTGAACTTTACTGTTTCAGATCAGTGGCCTGCAAAAAACGAAGCTCTCGATATGATAATATGCTCGTATGTTATGTATATAAAAATTAGTATGTGCTGACTTGAAACTTAATAAAATTTGCTGCTTTTTCTTTGATATTCGGATTTTGTACGTGTAAAAAGCCGATTTACTACGCATGTAGGCCGAACATAATACGACTTCCAGGAAAGTATTTGCCGCACATTGTTGTAGATACAACCAAATAAATAGGTTCAATCAATCTTAAATCATTAGACAAGCAGAATAAATGCAGAAAATACAATTCGTTATTTAACAAAACAAAAACAATATTAATTTAACTTAAAACACTAATCATAGAAATAATCATGAGGTTGTCATTCCAAAAAAGCAATTTAATAATAAATAAATTTAATAACAAAACACTTGTAAATCTGATGCACTCCTAATTACTTTTAAGTATGCAATAAAATACTACATACCAAGGTATACATATAAACATGTAAATATACTGTATTTAATAAATAATATTAAAAAGAAATATCATACGCTCTTTTAAGAAAAATCTTTGTAAACTATACTTTATATTAAATTAATTTAACACTTAAACTTTATAATTAAACATGCTAAAGAAAAGTTTTGTAAAAAGAAAATAAATGCAAAAAAAAAATGGTAAAAATTTAAATTTATTTTAGTAAGTGAAGTAAAAAGTTTCCTATTGTTTTAGCGTTAGTTTAACATAAACAAAAAAAATGTTCATAAATATATTAAAAAAGAAAAACAAAAACAGCAAGCAACTAGCAAACACAACTTACGTAATTAGTAAATAAACTATGGATTTTATTTCAATATCTAGTCGCTATAAATTACTATAAAAAAATCTAAAAATTACTATTAAAAAATCAGAAAACTGAAAAACCAAAACCAAAAAAAAATATATAAAAATTGCTATTAAAAAATCAAAAAACTGGAAAACCAAAACAAAAGAAAAGAAACAAATCTCAACTCAAAAGTTGTACATATTAACTAATATATAAGTTGAAAAAACAAAGAAAATACATTTCCAAATCTCTTAACACTTCAAAGGCCTATGTGTCGTCAGTGATACAAATTTCCAACAATCAACAGTGATATATGTACATACATAACATATCTCAAACATTTTTAGTAATACCAGCACTGGACCCTGTTAAAATTAAAGCGGGCGCTATTATACAGGTCCTATCGAGTATCGTTCACTGGAAATATGTTTTGACAGAGAGGCTTTGGAACTCTTAGGCCCGTTTACTCAATGTCTGATTATCGATGATGCACTGATTATCTTTTGATAAAAGTTGTCAAAGAATGGACATCTGATTATCTGTTGATCACGATAAAAATGACATCTGAAAGTAAACATCTGATTTTGTCATAAATTTCGAGTATTTTGCTGATATTAAGTAAACGGGTCTTAGAGCCAGTTATTATTGGCAATTAAATCAGCGAATTTATTTAATTTTTATAATTTGATCAAGGAAGCTATATTGATTTAACGCTTTTCTTTTTTGGTAAAAATGAGAGGAATATTGAATATGATGTTGAATAAAATGCTCCATAGAAAATTTTTATCTTTTGTCATTTCACCATAAAACAAATATCAGATGTGATAAATCAAACAGTCATCAGTGATCTAATAAAGATAAGACTTGGTTAGTAGCATCCGTTTTAAATACATACATAAAAAGAACAACGGTCTTTATAAATCAGTGTAATTGGCAAAAAAAAACAAAAAGTAAAAGTAATTCCAGTTATTAAACGTATGTAAATTATAATCTAACTTTATTAGATACAATTGTATAAATTGAAACAATAGCAATTCTCTAGCAATAACCAGTGACCAAAATGTATGTAATAACATTAAGAATTAATAATAATAATAAAATTATAGAACATACAAATATTAAATTTATTAAGAGACATTATAGCATTTTCAATTTTCCATAAGCAAAAATGTGTACTTTTGAAATTTAAAAAAAAAAAATTTATTTTCGCGCCATAACTTTTACAAATTCCATTTTTTTTTTTAGTCTAATTTTACAATCACTACAGAATTATCAAAATGTTTCAACAGTTAATATAAAATTTTCATGCAAAATTTCCAAATTGTAATAACGGCACTTATGTTAAATATTATTGAATTAAATCTTTAACCAAAAATCGACATAAGAATATTATATACGAAATACAATTTAATATTTAAAACTTAAATAATAAAATTATAACAAAATACAAACTGAAAATACATAAATTACTTGGTATTGTTTAATTTGTGTTTGAGTAATGCAGGTGAGGAGTACCCCTAACAAACGAGAGGATGTTAGCTAACCTCACTCGAAAATGCTTAGCTCCTAATCGATAGTTTTAAGAGCCGTACTGGGTACCTCAAAATGTAAAGCCGGAACATAATTTAATTTTTTTTAATAAACATTTCCCCCGTTTTAACTGACTAGAAAGTTAGTACAATACCAACTCTATTTATCCCCCTCCATCACTGCTGATGCCACAGACTCCTCGCTTACTTTATCTTTACTGGTATTATCATTATCTGGCGCCGAAATATCTTGCTCGTTTATGGTCTCAAATTGTGCATTCACTAACCACAAATCAGAAATGCTTATCGTCAACCCATTCTCATAGAATCCAGGATTTGTATTGCCACCACTCGACGCTGAACTCGCTGAAAAGCGGCGCAATAGCTCCAACGAAGAGTTGCGCCGGTATGTATTTGGTGTGGGCACCTTAACGATGCGCGGTTGCTCTGAATTCCAAAACGCGCGATTCAGAAAGCACAGCAACAATCCCGTCAACACCGCCAAAGATGCAAAGGCGGTAATGGGTATCAAATTATGTATCTGGATTGTAGTGGCTATAAATGGACCGCACATGAGCCAAAAGCGACTATGCGTCAAAACAGAGAACATTAGTGCGGGACGTTTCTCAGCAGTGACAATTTCACCAGTGCAAGTGGCAAGCACAGCAAATGTAACAGCATTTGAAAACTTAAGAAATATCCAGAAGATCATTTCAAAGCCAACGCGACGACTTAACTTTACTGAAAATAAAAAGAAAAATTAATAAGAGTGGGATAAAGCATTGGGTTCATTTGAACTCACATGAGCCCGGTACACACCAAATGAGAAATGTCACAGCGCCTGCAGCGATCATCAACTCACCACACCAAAGCCAACGACGTCGCGTGTAGAGTATAAAATACAAACCCAAGAAGATGCCTAAAATCTCAGAGAAACCTAAGCAAGGATAAGTTTTTGTTAATTGTTGTTGTTATGCATTTTTTATAAAAATTTCTGCACCAACCCAAACAAACCGTATTGACGTGTATGTAGTCCGTTCCCAGTGATCTGATCATTAGCAGCATTACGTTGTGTATAATAATTGCGCCCACCCATGCGAGATGTATACAGCAGATGTACCTTCGGCCGGTGGTTTTGTCCCAAATAGACCAATAAAGTGGCGCATGCCTTGATTTTCGTTGTATTTCCTTTGAATAAATTGCTAATTTCTCTTCCAGATTTAATGGTATTGTGCGATTATTGAAAGCGGCAGAATTTAGTAGCTGTTCTAAAGCTTGGTCTAGCTCGTTGTGGCTTAGAAGCCAGCGTGGTGAGTCAGCAATCCACCTGCGGAAATGATTAAACGATCACTAATGGGCAACAAATAGAAAATATGGATGTGACACGAGGACCGTCGAGTGCACTAACACCTAAAACGTTCTCAGTCAGTGAAGTATAGTCACGTGTCACTATTAGACTCAATGGCCCATAAGCATTGTTTTTGCTTAACAAGCGTTTTAATTGAAATATTTACTTAACTTAAAAAGACATTTAAAATGTTGGTCAATCACAATCATATAAAACAAAGATTTTAGCTAAAATGAAATGGAAGACAGTCCCCTCATTTCAAAAAAATTAATTTGGTTGGTGGTATGAAGAAATTTTTTGTTTTGCAAGGTCACCCTGTGTCAACTATTTTATTCACAAACCATAGCACAGCTGTGGCGATAAGCGAAAAAAGCCTAACTTAAGTTTGGAGTAAGCGTTCCGGCATCGCACAATCATGGACACATACCGTGATTTTAAAATATTAAAATAACGTTATCGTTATTTTAAAATTAAAACTCCGTATTAAATATAAAATGTATTTTATGTGGACTATGACAGACATAAAATTATGTTTATTTCAGAATCAGTTTTAAGTAGATAAAACTCTATTTTAATGTGTCTTCACACTGTCGCCAATGGATGGTGAATAAACATAGTGTCAATAGAAAGTATTGGCTCAACAAAAATAGACAATTATTTGTTCGTTAGAATTAGAAAATTGTCTAAAATCTTTTTTTGTAAATACGAATTATTTTATTTGTCAAATTAGAATAATCGTATACTATTTGAATTGAAAGAGAGATAGATAAAATCCGAAGGGAACAGAATCTAACTCGAACAACGAATGTGTCCTACTCGAATATTCTTTAGTAAAAACATGCAGCAAAAACAGCTGTTGCCATTTTGATTGGTTAAAAGTTCTAATTGTCACGATCAGCTGTTTCTCACTTACAATTTTTACCTAGTGAAATTCTCACAGTAAAAACTTGTAGCTCTCTCTGTCAATAAATTGTCAAAATGCGCTCTCTCGCTTCAAGTGTTTTGCGTAAACGAACACTTGCAGTAAAAATGTTATAAAATTATTAAAAATGTTAATGTACCCGAACAAAGCTATTTACTTACTTGTGCATGAATATCAGAATAACAACAAACGATGATATGGCCACATACAAATAACTCCAACTATCGAAAAAGATTGAAATTCCTGGCAAAAGTATTAGTCCAATGCCCCAGAACAGTTCAGAAAGCGTTGTCACAATGGTCTTAGCACGTCCGCCAGTAATATCCATCACTAGAATTCCAATTGAAGTAAATATAACACAGAATTACACATTTCAACTCACATATAACTTGGCCAGCAGACATCATGAGCGTACACGCGATCGAAGTCAGGCAACGAAAGAAGATGTGCAATTGAAAATTTGTGACCAGGCCAGTGATGCAGCCGCAAAAGATTTGAAAGATCATACCGATGAGCATAAGACGATGAGGACTGACGCTGTGAGTGGAGAAAAGAAAAATTGGAAGTGTAAAAATAAATTTGCACAAAAATAAAAATTGTTGGTCTGAGTTAGTTAGGGGCTTTTTCTGTTCCTCGCCTATTATTAGGCATTGAAGAGTGCATGGATCTCGTAATTAGGACGAAAAAGTCCTTGTAATCAAAAATGAAGAAGGAACGAAGATTTAGGCTACGCAAGGAGTTGTGCGGCCGCACTAAATCCCGACTGTTATGTCTCCGTTAGTGCCATCTAGGACACTTGAGATGTCGGCAGCCAACCATTATGAAGTCTAAGATCGGGAGCCTTGATATTTCGATGTCTACAGTGTTGCTTTATTATAGACGGAACTCCAGGGTGGGTAAAAAAAATAGATCTTTGATCCTACCGCCCAGAAGTTTAGTAAAGCTTAGGTTCCACGATCTCCCAACGCATCTAGCTTAGTTGACTTTGGCGTCACTAGTTTCCAACATAAACGAAGTCATTAGGAAATCTGGTTGCCCCTAATCCTGGACGGAGCCTAGACTAGTCTTATTTCTTTCAGGGTGTATTGAATTGTAGCCCATTGCCGACAAAATGTATTAATTGGGGGAGCTCTTTTTAGAGATTAAAAGCACAATTTCTTGCAGGGTCTGTACGTATGTACGTCAGTGGCGGATCCAGGATTTTCGGAAGGAGGGTTCACATTTTTTTATGAAATATCGAGGACATCTTCTATCCATAGATCCGGAATAATATGGCTTTTATTATTCCGAGTAAGGTGAAGGGTGTTGAAAACCCGAAACCATCCACCCCGTGGATCCGCCACTGACATGTGTATACAAACAATTCTAAAATTCTCAAAACTTATATTTAGCAAGTCACAGCAAGGCAGTTACGGTCATTGACAATGATCAATTAGCACTTCCAATAAAAATTTGTTTTACAAAATTTCGCGCAACAACAACAACAAACGAAAAACTAAATTTAAACTTAACTCTTTAAGCGCAAGTTTTGCAAAAATTCCGCCAAGAAACGCACCCAAACCATGAAAGGATTGCGTCACCGATATTAACAACTGACGCGAACAAACCAAATCGAACTGCGACACAAGCGAAATATACTCCGAATTATGCTCAAAATGATCACAAGGCAAAACATTGACTTTGACGCTGAGCGAACCATTCGCCAAACGCACTGCATCCGGTTCCTCGAAGGGATTCGTATAGTTGCCATAGCTCGCAACGAAGTCACGTTGTAATTGCTCCTCATAAATATTGCAAGCATCCACATAGAAACGACGATCGGTGTCACGTTCATCGGTTATGGGCGGCGAGATGCGAATCCAATCAGGTGTTGTCCCTGCGGTCACTTGTGGCACGCCTGAGCTGGCATTACTCGTAAGCGTTTGTGGAGGCCGGCAATAATAGTCGCCTTTCTGTGGTGTGGGTGCGGTGTAAATGATGCAAGCCATAAACCAGGCCGAAGGAATTTTACATAAAAATATTAACAAAATTGTACGCAGCTGCCAACGTCCGAAATGGCCACACACCTGCTGGACAATATCGGGTGCGACGGGTGTGGTTGGTGGTGTAAATTTGTTTGTAAAGTTGGTTTGGGAATCAGCACTGATAGCATTTGCTTCTGTTGTTGTTAGATTATTAGTCGTGGGAAAATTTAATGATTTGTCACTCTCATCCGCCTCCGCTTTCACTTGGCTCGAACTCATTTTTATGTGAATTTCAAATTTACACGACTTTTAGCCCGATTTTTAGAAGTTGCCTAAGCGAGTTAATGCGCGAAACTGTTTGAGCGCTCAAATTTTAGTTAAGTTTCAAGCTGATAAAGTGTCTAAGGTTGATCGCTGATTATTATTTGCTCTATATACCTAACAATTGATAATGTCAACTGAATGTTGATCCTTAAAATTAGTGGAGTCGCTCTCAACACAAAAAAAAAGGTTGAGAAAACCGAATCAAAAATTCAAAAGATGATAGCCCACTGTGCAAATATTGGCTTATTGACGGTTTTAGAATGTTTGCCGTTATAATTTTTGTGAGACGGCATTATTGTGATTACATACGACTACATACATACATACATACGTATCAACTATTTCATCTAGCATATCGATAAGCTCAAAAAGCCTAACTAAAGTTTGGTGTAAGCATTGTGACATCGCACACCTTTCGACACATACCGTGATGTCAAAATTTTTGAATGCCGTTTTCGCCATTTTAAAATTAAAACTCCATATTAAATATAAAATGTATTTTAAGTTGACTATGACAGACATGAAATGATGTTTATTTTAGAATCAGGTTAAAGTAGATAAAACTCTATTTTTATTTGACTATGGACTATGTAATTTTATTTTCATCCCATTTCCCGAGTCATTTCGCATATTGTATTTGTTGCAGTGATAGACTTGTTTTTGTTTTTGTGTGCACTTCTTATTAATGCCTATTTCTTTTGTTAAGGCCCGGTTTTTCAGTGCAAGTTTAACTCAATTTGTCAGGTAAACTAAGCTTAAACTTGTTATGCAGTTTTTCAGTCAACTTTGAACGAAGTTTAAACGGAGTTTAAGCGGCCAATCTGCCAGGGTTAAACTCTAGTTAACTTGTCAGCTGTTTGCATACTTGATTGTTTTAATTGTGAAGTACCTATTTGGTGAGAAATTCTTGCTTCTGGACATTTGAAATTTATTTGTATTTATATATTTTATGTAACTTGTACACGGCGTATCTTTTTCTTTGTTCACACCGATTTTTCATTCAGCAATTGCGTTAAATATGTAAACGAATGTTAACTGTTGCCGATCTAGATAAAAAAAAAACCAATGTTGCCGTATAAAAAGCAGATCAAAAAACCGGCCTTAAACTCTCACTGAAAAACCGCTTTGCAGTTTAACTGGAGTTTAAATGTATGCCGAGATTAGGCAAACTTAGTTTAAACTGAGCTTAACCAATGACTGAAAAACCGGGCCTAAGTGTCATAATACCTACAGTGTGTCTTAAACTGCTAACTGCTTTCCTTTTGTATAAAGTGCGCTGATTTATTATACAATTTTTTTATTTTCAATTACTTTCTTAATTTGATAATTATGTAGTAATGTTTTGCATTTTTGAAAATTTAAAAGTGAGACCTAATGGTATGTGGCGTGCTGGCTTTACGATAAGCTTGCCCAAATGAACTGTTCACGTCTAACCCCTATGTTTATGGACATTGTCAACGTAGGCATGCTTACCCAGTACCTTGAGCATGCGTAAAGGGTTTTCTGAAATAGCCAAACGCATTACTCAATGAAAACTTCATAAAATACGATAAAGTTTTCAAGTCTTTGAACGAAATGACACCCTCTCCGCCCGAATATGGTCATAAAAATAAACGTAAACGCACCGACGATTTCCCTAGTCATAGTACTTTAGAGCCGATTTCAATGGCTCCTTCACCGATAATGCTTGAACTTATTAAGGCCTTCGTGCGACTCGCTTGAAGATAGAGCAAAAGTGACTTGCTTTTTACTTGACCATGAAACAACAACTACCCTGTAAAAAACGTTGGAGTATGGGAGTACGCCAACATTTATCCTCATTCATACAAAAAGGTGGTCCAATTTATAAGCCCATGTCCGGCGATTGGATCACCTAATCCATATCGGAGCACCCTGCTGAATAGTCTATGGAACACCTACGTGAGAGTACTTTGAAAATGCTGCCAAAAGATGACTCTATAGAGTACTATGCAGTAAAGCGAGAGAGGGAGTATGTGTTCTTTTTGAGGACCACCTACTCCCTCTCTCGCTTTGCTGTTGAATACTCCATAGAGTAATCCGATAGGAGTATTTTGGGAGTACTCTCATGTAGGTGATCTATAGAGTATTCAAAAGCAAAGAAATGGAGTACTCCGAGTCGGATTAGGTGATCCAATTACCGGCCATCGCCATATAAATTGGACCACCTTTTTTATATGAGCGAGGATAAGTGTTGGAGTACTCCGATACTCCTTAGGGAGTACTCTATGGACTATGGAACGGAGTATTTCGGTTTTTTGCAGGGTAGATACATACACACACACACACACATAAAATACAAAGCCACTCACTGATTGGCTATCTGAGACATCACTAGCCCAATTCGCGTCAGAAAATCCCATAACAGGTTTATCAGAAATTTTCTTGAAGACTAGTTTTATTTCCTTAGATCCTTTAAAATATCTTAGTATCCTTTAAAGATATTCCCAATGTTCTTTAGTTGGGCTTTGTTGATATCGATCGTATATCCAACAGGATAACAAATGTCGGGCCTTGCACTAATAATCATTATATATGTATGTACATAAGGCTTCCCAACATTTATTTGTACAGTTTATGGATGTTATTTGGCTCTTTATTTTGCAATTGCTGCAAACCTTTTTCCTTTGGACTTCTTACAGGAGTGCAGTCTGCCATGCCAAACTCTACCAGCACTTAATTAGTACTAGCATTTTGTGATAGTTCAATATGTATAATGATTAAATTTTACAATTTTAATTTACAGAAAATATTTCAACTCAGTCGGGCTTTTCAAATTTCCCGCTTGCGGGTGAATTCTAAATTTACCGGCAAATAAAAAATTTGGAAACCCTTACACCCTTTTATATTCTGCTGGCTTAAGTTGCATTTCAACTTTGTAACCTAACACAGCTAAACAACTACACAAAAATTTTCTTCATAGATTCAAAATTATAAAAAAAAAATAACAGGTTTGATATTTTATAAACCCAATTATTTGTTTTATGTTTCAAGTCAAAATAGCTTCTCATGCAATATCTTCACTAAGGTCGACTAAACTGCTGCATCCCGGTCTTCTAATAATCCTAAAAAATTGGCATCACGACTACACAATAAAATCGCTAATTTGCAGTTTAATATGAGCGCCGCAAAGTATACAATCCAAACATTCATTGATTGCGTTGCTAATGCTTCGTTGTTGAATACTCTCGTGAGAGGGTGCAAGCGTTGTTAGCATAGATTATTACAACTTACTCAGTAGATGGCGCAAAGTACAGTTAGCTCTAATTTTGTGACAAAACAGGGCAATCGGCTGTAACAATTTTCGGAGGCTCAAATCAGGGATGGGAAATAATGATTATTTTTTTTTACTGAAGAATGATGATTGTTTTCTTTTTCATAATAAAATTCACAGCATCATATATACTGAGCTATTCTCACATTAAGCTTAAAAATTGAAACTAACAAACCTTACTCTGCTTGACTATCAGCGAAGATGTAGACATCACCGTTGTTGATGTATCGCGGCCACTTCCGCCTGAAAGACACTGCAGTAGTCAGGCAGTCTAAGGTCCAACTGAGGAGCGTACACCCCTCCTCCCACTTTTTCGTAGAGTTTTGAACCATCTGTGTAAATGTGGATTGAGCCGTCATCCAGGGACGGTCCGATGTCCCAGTATTCCCTCTCCGGAATCGTGATATAGAATTTTTTCCCAAAACAGTACTTCGGTGTACAGTAGTCAAAGCTCTACACGGGCAGATTGTTAAGGATGGATGAATGACCTTTACCAGGGGAACCCCATCCAGGTAGATTCCTAAGTCGCAATGCGGATCTAACCGCAGCTAGTTTACCCCTTAAATCAATCGGTAATATATTTAGGATTGCATTCAGCGCGTTCGCTGCTGTTGTACGTAGCGCCCCACTGACACCAATAGCGCGCTTCTCTGCACTCTCTGCAATAAGATAATATTGAAAATTTTCTCCAGCCCCATCCACCAGACTAGCACCAAATACAAAAGAATCGGTCTAACCACAGTGGTATAGAGCCAGAGTGTGACTTTAGGAATTCGCGATGACGGGATCGTGCAAAGTATTTGGCATTGTCTTCCTGGAGGTAGTTAGTTAAACGCCAATTAAGTTAATGAGTAATAACTGCTTCGCACCCTGCTTCAAAATAAATATTTCACACATACTCCAGTATTTAGTGATCGCTTAGACAAATAGCACCATTTTAATTGATATCAACTGATCCAACTAAATACTCGTACATATGTATGTACCCACTTATCTACGCCTTATCTGATCCACCGATGAACAGATTCTTTATAAAGCTGCAAATTAATTTATCCCGCTAATTGACTTAAAATGCCCAGGTGAAATTAATTTGATTGATTCTCTCACATAACCATGCCTCAATATACATACATACATATGTATGTACATACCCACTCGACCAAGAAACGTATGTTAGCGAGCATAAGAGAATTACGATAGTTTCTCGTAACTTGGGAGTTCGCCACATGTACGAGTCTCGGATCTTCAACGGACGATTTTTTTATACCCAGCGTACTAGTACTAGTACAAGGGTATATTAATTTTGTCCACATAACGGTACTATATAACGGCACAAAATAATCGAGTTAGATATATAGTTCCATATATGAAAGTTCTTAGGATGAAAAGAGGAATTGATTAAGGCATGTCCGTCCGTCTGTCCGTCCGTGTACACGATAACTTGAGTAAAAATTGAGATATTTGCATGAAATTTTGCATACAGGTTACTTTCTGGCCAAGGTAGGTTGCTATTGAAAATGGGCGAAATCGGATGATAACCACGCCCCCTTTTTCGATATCGAAAATTTCGAAAAATGTATAAAACGGGTTAATTCAATATCAGAAGCAGCTACAATGATAAAATTTGCAATATGTATTGATTTATATCTTCTAAGGCGGATTTTACCAAATTTTTTGAAAAGGGGAGTGGCACCGCCCCCATATATTTGAGGAATTTTAAAATTTTTACTCCTAATAACTTGAGAACAGTTTATGCTAGTATAACGAAATTTTGTACAGGGCATACTATTGTTGTGTTAAATTCAGATATAGAAAATAAACGAAATCGCTTGGCGACCACGCCTACTTTTTTATAAAAGTTATATTGAAAGGAGGTGGAAATATTGAAAAGTCCATATCTAATTAACTGATACCGCTATAATAATATAATTTGGTACATACATCAATTTTCATATTCTTTACATTATTTTTGCAAAATTTTGGAAAGTGGGCGTGGCACCGCCCACTTATGAGTCCAGCAATTTTCAAATTCGACTGCTAATAACTTCAGAACGGTGTGAGATAGGTTTACGAAACTAGGTTCCAGGCATGTTATGTTTATGTAGAGTACTACCACAGAAAATAAGAAAAATCGGTGAACGACCACGCCCACTTTTGGACTAAAGTTCTCTAAACGAGAGTTAGGAAACCGGAAAATGCAATATCTGTATAACTGATAAAGATATAATGCTACAATTTAGTACACTTATTCACCTGATGATGTTATTAGTGATGTTTAAAGGTTTTTTTATAATATTTTGGAAAATGGGCGTGGCACCGCCCACAAGTGAATAAACAAAATATCAACATTTCACTATTAACAAGCCACTGTGAAAGTATTCTAAAGATCTGCAATGAAAACTGATCTTCAATAGGGACAAACAACATAATAAAATCCGTGGGCGTGCCACCACCCACTTTTTTAAAATTAGGTAAGTATTGATTAATGGACACATATATCCGTACATCGAAAAATTTATATATAGGACATGGTATAACCCTTGAAAAGATCGATTCAGTACTTTTGGCTCATGTAAGCGGTTAAAGCTTTATAAGCAAGGAGCGTGGCCGCGCCCACCAAATTCGCTATTGTTTAGGCTCGGCATAGATTGGTTTTTAAAATGGGCGAAATCGGATGAAAACCACGCCCCCTTTTTCTGAAAACTAACGCTGGGTATTTAATGTTCGGTTCACCCGAACTTAGACTTCCTTACTTTTTTTTTTTTTTGAAATACTTGAATTTTCTGTCAATTAAATAAAAAACGTTTTTAATAAAAAATTATAAAAATTCCTATTTTGTGTAACGGACATGACGTGACCAACTAAAGGTAAGTTTCTAATGAAAATTAGTTTGGGCATGTTTGAAATTTTTTTTAATAATAATATAATAACATATCTTGATAATTATTTCTTTTTCCAGGCCGTGGATTAAAACAAGAAACAAGAACAAATCTGAAATAACTATCAATAAAAGGAAAACACATATTACAACATACTTACGTAGGTAAGTACCTACATTATAATTAAGCATTTTTAAAGCGACCTAAGTCCATTTTTATACCCATTTTAGGTTCTTTTACAAAAAAGTTTGCTTTGGAGGAGTCGGAATTCGACAGGGTGAGCCAAAAATATTTCTAATACAAGCACGATAGAGTGTCAAAAGTAGATAAATATTTAGCCGCAAAACAACCGCGAATTGAAAAGCAAGTTCAACAAGAAACTCAAACAAAAACCACTAAATAAATGTATTTACTAATTTATAGTTTAAGTATTTAATTACATTTCTCTACTTACATTTCTTAACATTAAAATGAAATTAAATAACATTGAAATCAACAGAAAAAAGCACCCTTTTTTATATGGGGAATAAATTGGAATTTAGCGCAAACGTAAGTATTTTCGATCCATTTTAGATACTGTTTAAGATACTTTCTCGATAAAAAAACGTATCGAAACAAGATTCGTTTGCAATCCGTTTACAGCACGAAAAAGGATCGTAAACGTATCAAAATCTTATTTCGAGAAAGTGTGCTCTGCTGCCACAAACTGAGCGATAGGTAATACTTTTACGATAGTTTCTCGGAATCAGTTCTCGATACTTTTATCAGGAAAAGTATTGCTAAAGCTTCGAAAACTTAAGCATTCTCGTGAGCGTTGGTCGGGTGGGTATGTATCTATGTTTATAAAATCTACAATTTGTAACAGTGAGGTTGGAATGTGATCCTGTGAAATGGAGCCCAAACTCTAACCGAACGAAAAATTTATTGGGGCTGCACTCACTGCCGTTTTCATAAACCCATGAAATTAAAAATGACAGAATGCGAAGTAAATCGGCACCTACACTCACTGTTATGTCATAGAGTACAGCCCCATCATGGGCCTATCTTCAACACTTTCCCGAAGCAGTTGCGACATTAAAACCTTAGTACCTAGTATGTACTCACATTCGCAATATTAAAAAAAAAAATTATCGAAATACCTAGTAAGCCGAATGGAAAGCGAAGAAAGTCGGTGTGATAAATTACCACTTTAGCCCTTTTCATGCTTTCCTGTTATCTGCAATGACTTCTTGTAAACGGAGCTGCGAGTTGTTTCCAGTCTACGGACGTACATACATATGTATATCTTCTCCCTTTCTACCGGCTATAACAACAGGCATCAACCGGATTGGATGTCAGCGCACTTAACAGTGTGCGCATCTTACTACAATAGTACTGAATTTACTGCACTTTAGAAGAACATACAAAAATCGACCACACCATGTCCGTCCACCCGTTTCTCTGTGAAAACCATAAGTTGAGATTGATATATTTCATACAGACTACTAAGGTTTCCATTAAAAATGTTCGAAATTGTATGATGACCACGCCCATACTTTTGATTAATATAATATAAATTTAATACATTTATTTTTAAAAATTTGCTTTAATTAGTTGCGCCTCCGATCGACAATTTGTGAACAAGTGGCAATTCGAACGAACGAGTACGTTCATCCACTCGCTCACGTTTGTTATCATCCGAAATTTCGACAAATTTGTACGCTTAGATACGGCTGTCATAATCCGATATAGACATTTTTACGTAGCGAGTTGATCGTTCACGTCTGTGACGATTCGGCCCCAGAATTTTGTTTTTCTCTAACCTATGCTTTGAGGACTTTGTTTACATTATTAACACGTGCTGTGCTGTTTTAACTTTTTAGTGACGTAATTTTCAACATGGCCGCCATACTGTTACTTATTTTACTATGCCATGATATAACCTAAAAAATCTTCACGAGCTCAAAGCCAGTTGAAAATATTTCATTTGAACTTATTATGAAAATAAACGAATTACATTAATAAACTTTCCTACATGAGAATTTACGTTAAAGCATATTTTTGGTTTTCGATGCCAAAGTTCTGCTGCGATTTTTGAACAAATCTACTACGATTTCAAGTTCGGGCGGTGAGAACACTGCCACTTTTGTATGTTACTTACCAACTTTCCTTACTGCTTATACTGAATGCATACTTTTGTTTTGTTTTTATTTATTTTTTTGTTGTTTATCATTTTTGTTCTAAGTTAAATTGATAGCCTGCGAGCATTCGATAAATTTCAGTTGCATATTGCTCGTTGGATCGGTTAGACGCTGTAACGTCAGTTCAATCAAATTAAAGGATAGAAATACTTTTTTATCGGGAATTGTTTGCATGCTCGCATCAATTAAGTGTTGATAAATCTTTTATTTGAAGGATTGTGTGCCATTAAAAAAAATACTCTGTATTTGTAATAATTTTGAAACGGTCGTGAAAAGTTGTGATCCCGTAAAGGTACCTATAACATTATTGTTGTATACTTGACAGCATATGACAGATATAATCACAACTGCTTTTAAATTAATCAATGAGACATACATAGTATGTAATATTAGTGGTAGAGGTAAATACAGACCTGTTAAATCTGGATTCAAATTAAAAAACAATGATATTAATCTGATCTATTAATATATTAATTATGATATATTAATTATGATAATCGAACATTTTTAGAATAACTAATCGATTAGGATTTAATTTTGTGTTCGATTAATGAGGATTTATTTCGTTTTCAAATTTAATCTTGGGATTAATTGCGATTAGTTGCGATTAACAGGGATTAATAACAAATTTTTGATAAATTCTATGATTAAGTGCTATGATTAAATCCTCATTAATCGTACACAAAATTCAATCCTAATCGATTAATTATTCTAAAAATGTTCGATTAGATATCATACATAATTAATCAATTATTACAAAAATAACAAAAAATTTAATTTGATTATCAGTGATTAAGATTAATAATCATTATTTAACAGGTCTGGCTAAATAGGAAATCATAGAGAAGGACAACATATGTATGTATGTATGCCTTATCTCCTAGTCTTCATATAAATAATAAATTGATGTTAGTGCCCTTCGGGAAAATGCTATCAGCTATTACATCGGGTAACGAAATTGTCCCGAATACCGAAAATTGGGATTGGGTTAACTTCGCATCACTCACGCTAAATGGCATTCAATTTTCATTGATTCATTGAAATTAAAAATAAGAAATTAATAAAAACCGTTAACATTTCAATTTAAACCGATTTCTTCGCCCCTAAAATGTGAGTATTTATGTTGTTTATTTTGGCGGGCTGAGGGACCTGAATATTTTGTTTAAATTAGGAAGGCTTTGTAAAAGAATAAAAACAAAGAGCTTTACACATAACTGTAATATTTGCATGTATTTTATTAACACATAACCATATATTATTATGTAACCCAACCAACCAAATAACGGGTCCAAATGGAATATATACCTATGTGAATAAATTCAAAACTTGATGGTACAATAACAAGGTAAAGTCAACTCTACAGCAACAACACACTGGCGTAAAAATTGTCAAAAGCGTTAGCAAATGAAAGGAAGAGAAAACAGAGATATTTTGATTAGTGAGAAATTGTGGTCATTATTATGGTTGAAAAGTGATTATTAATGAATTGAGTTAAGCGTTAGAAAGTCCAAAAAATTGCAAATGCAAATCGCGTTTGTTTACATTTGGCTTGTTTCAGATTGTTCTGTTTTCATCTCCAATTGACAATTTATACGTCAGCGTGTTCAAAAAAATGCAATCAGCTGATGGAATGACATAACCTTGTTATTGAAGATTTCTAGCCTATTTTTTAAGGCTCACGAAACAAATCCCATCAGGCGGAACTTCTAACTTATTTTCCAATGAACATCAAGTTCCCATTAGGTATTGTATTTCAATATTCAAGTTAATAAATGAAATGAAATGAAACTTGCCATTTTTCTGGCGTAAAAATCGTGTGTGTTTTTTGATGACACAATCAGTTGCAAGAGTTTATTTATTTAACCTATCTTAGCTAAGGTTGTTTGGAATCATATGCGTCCGGCAAGCATTATAAAAATATCTGGATAAAAATTCATTATAAATATAACATACGTATGTATGTATGTACATATGTATCCAAAGTTGACTCTCTCTTTCAAGAACATAAAAAACGTTTGTATCGTAGATCTCCGTTGCCAAATATTTCCACACTTCAGTAGGCACAGAAAGTTAAAAATAGCAAAAATTAACAAAGAAGGACAAAAAGCTTAACTTTACGGGCAATGTTCATATAGAAATTTGCATGATTTCCAGCTCTTACAAACTTCTTTGATGCCGACAAACTATTTATTTCTTTTAATTTTAAGAAATCATCTTGCCAGGTAGGGCAAAGAAAAATTTATTGGGAAATGGCACACCCTAATGTACATATACCTATAAACATATATTGACAAAAACACTCATATGTGCAAAAAACACCTGGCTAAATAAATTTTTGGAAAGTGGATAATACGTCGTACATCAAAAAGGTCAGAATCTTCTGGCTCCCTTTAATTTGGGTATTTGTATTATGATTTCTTTTAATCTACTCTACCGTTTAAAAGCAAGGCTTGTCTAAGTTTTAGAGAGGAAGAGCAGTTTTTATACTCAGCGTACTAGTACTAGTACAAGGGTATTATAATTTTGTCCACATAACGGTACTACGTAAAACCGCAAAATAATCGAGTTAGATATAGAGTTCCAGAAAGTTCTTAGGTTGAAAAGATTGATTAAGGCATGCCCGTCCGTCCGTGTACACGATAACTTGAGTAAAAATTTAGCTATTTGTATGAATACAGGTTACTTTCTGGCCAAAGTAGGTTGCTATTGAAAATGGGCGAAATCGGATGATAACCACGCCCCCTTTTTCGATATCAAAAATTTCGAAAATCACATAAATTGACATAACTTGAGTAAAAATGTTGATCTTTGCATGAGATTTGTTATACGCTGGGTATTTAATGTTCGGTTCACCCTAACTTAGACTTCCTTACTTGTTTAAGTTATTTTTAACATTTTATTTTATTCTTTGGTTCAGGTTTTGACGACCGTGTTGCGCAAAATGTTGCAATTTATTTGTTATTGTAGAACGGGGGGTGCGGAGCACCTGTGACACCTTACATACATACATATATGTATGTATGTATTAATTGGTGGCGAGCACTGTTGGCTCTGAGGCATTGCGCACGATTGGCTTCTTCATTTTCGTTGTAAAAAACCAACCTCTGGCTTTACAAAACATAACCTATATCTTCGGAATATTTTATTAGATGATTGTGAATTACAATAGCATGCAATGTAAATGAAATACACGAAAGAAATAACCATGGCTTATGTCGCTTAAAAAGGCTCTTGACAGCAATGGGACCCAATGAAAACCGGTTTCAAGATATCACTACCGTAAACGAACCTATCGCCATTATTGAGAATGGTTGAAAAACAAACACTTGCTCTATTTCTGGGCTGCTCCTGTTACATCTCGCTATCTCAGAGTACGGTTGTCGTATGGAGAAACTTTAGACATGTGTAGAAAGTTGATGTTCTGTAAGAACGATATTCCATCATATTTTCTCAAATTTGGTTTCGTAGCAAACCGACTTTAGACGATTTCGATATGCATCACCTGTTAAATTTTTTTCTCCATCCCTATTTATTTTGGCATAAGCCAATTTTTTTTAAATGCTAAGTCAAAACCAATAACAAATTATTCTTTCCGGGTTTCCTTTTCGAAATGTATCTTTTATCGGCTCAATTAATCAAAATAGATCACTCTCTTCTATTTCAGCGTTTTTTTTTAAAGAAAATTACTCGATTTGCGATTCGTTGGATTAATCGTGTCATCCCTAGTAAATAGGTTAATACGCATTTGAATTAAAAAATTCAAAGTTCAACCAAATAAGTAGGTAGTTTCACCATTAGATATCGCAAACAGTCTTTGTTACTTTCATTCGGTTTGTTTACATTTGTGCCTGTTCTGCTTATAACCAAATACGCAATTTTTTTAGATGTTTTGAAAAATAAAGTAAATTAACGCAAGCTTCAAAACAGATTTTTAATACCAAAAAACCCCACACATTTTTTTTCAATTTCTTAGATAAACATTAAGGTGCCTCGCCAAAAAAAGTTGCACTGTTTCCACCGGAATTTCAAAATTCACTCTTTTCTAAGGACTCTCCCAAAATATTTCGAAAAAATATTAAGATTTACCGGAGCTAAAACGCGTCAAAAAAACGCTAAAAATGTCGTTTTTTATGTATAAAAGGAGTATGAAAAAATATTTTTTAATAAAAAGCATCTGAGATGATAGAGTGCAAAAGGTAAGCATAAAAAAGTTTAAAAATTTTTTCAATACTATTATTGTGTACCTGTGTGCTAATATTCGCAATGTGTGAAATTGGACCAAAAAGGGTTAAATTTTGCAGAAATGGCAACATCTCGAAAACACCTTTTAAATGATATCCTAATCGTCCAAATCCGTCAATAATTGGATGAGTTATTAAAGTTTTCCACAAACGTACCCCTCGAAATATGACCAAAAGCAGCATCATACATCTCAATATTTGGATTGCGTTGATAAAATTTTCAAACTTTTTTATGCTTACCTTTTGTACCCCAGCTAGTTCATCATCTCAGGTGCTTTTTATTAAAAAATATTTTTTTATACTCCTTGTATACATGAAAAACGATATTTTTAGCGTTTTTTAACGCGGTTTAGCTCCGGTAAATCTTACTATTTTTCGAAATATTTTGACCAAGGTCTTAGAATACATTGAAGTTTGTAATTCCGATGGAAACAGGGTGTCCATTTTTTTTTGTATGGAGCGTGAGGCGCCTTACTAAACATGCTTCAAATTTCATTCATACAATTTTTGTACAGTAGCTACCAAACATGCAGTTTACATATAACATATTTCAAAATGAAAATTTATTGTATTTACTAAAAAGAATAAAACTAGACAAATGATTTAAAGACGATTTGAAAGACGTTGACTATTCAGGGCAACAGTCTTAGACATTTACTATTCGTAGTGAATAGCTTTTTATACCTTTCATGAACATGAAATGGTATTATAACTTTGGTCCGATGTTTGTAAGTATGAGAAGAAGAAGAGATAGACCCACCATTAAGTATACCGAAATGATCAGGATGATAAGCTGAGTTGATTTAGCCATGTCCGTCTGTCCGTCCGTCTGTCCGTCTGTCTGTTTGAACGCAAACTAGTCCCTCAATTTTAGACCTATCTCGATGAAATTTGGTATAGGGCCGCCATTTTGCATGGGATTAATCATTTGTCGGAACCAGCCAGATCGGACCGATACAAAGCATAGCTCCCATACAATCGATTGTTCCGATAAACGGGTTTTGGTCTATAAATCTTGCAATTAAAAAGCTAGGACCGCAAAATTTTGCACTTTTCGTACATATTGTATAAGTAACATGTGTAGTGAAAATGACTCAAATCGGACCAACCAAACATATAGCTCCCATATAATCGATAGTTTCGATAAATGGGTTTTGGGCTATAGATTTTGCAGTTAAGAAGCTAGGAACGTAAAATTTTGCAGGTTTGGTACTTATTACATATGTGATGTGTGCAGTGAAAATCATACAGATCGGACTAACATAACATATAGCTCCCATATAATCGATTGCTCCGATAACTCTGGTTTGGGCCATGTATTTTCAAATTAACAGTTTTGAAGAGTTTGTACCAATTGTAAGTAAGGATCGGACACTTAAAAAAGTTATGCGTATACATGAAAGGTATGAAGCCTTCGGCACAGCCGAAGACAGCCCTTTCCTTACTTGTTTTACAATAAAACGTGACTTTCACAGGTTTTTTTTTCTAGCTAAGAGAGTTGAATATTTTTCGTTAGACGATATGCCAAAATATTCCATTGGCTTGCGGCAGACTTTTGAGATGAAACCCTGTAAAAAAAAAATAAGCCTTTTAAAAATTTACTTTGCTTGTTGAGAGTATTTGAAAACTAATTGAAAACAGTTGTCATAACCGAAATTTTATCACAGTTTTCTTTAAAAAAGATAAGTTTTCGATGATTTTGCTGACTGGGTTACCTTAAAAACAGCAATGGCCTACACAACTGCTTTGACGTTTCAGAAAAAGCGATTTTCAATATGGCCGCCATGCGTATACCCGGTTAAATATGGAGTGAGTTTAATCTAGATATTATGTTTTATAATCATTCCAGCTACAGCACCTGTGTGATTTCGACCGTGACGTATCAAAGCCCGCCAGAGTTCTACTGCAAAACAACTTAGTCGGTGCCCCATTCTTTTCTGCCGAATTCGATTGGAAAGCTCCGAACCAAAACTTAGATGCTCATTCGGATATCACGCTTATTCCCAGGATTCTTTTTTATCGTTGGATAAGTCTCCTACTACTCAGAGCGAAATTTCATTCTGTACTCACCTTTGTCATCTGAAGAGAGACATTTCCCTTACAATTTTTCTCTTACATACTCCATATCATCTTCTAAGGACACTCTACGCGTTTCCAAGCTTTATGTTTTAGGCTCTTTTTCCAGTCCAAAGAGGACACTTTCACTTTTTTCAACTCGTCTCTTCCTATTCTTCTGCCATCGCTACTTTTCATTTATTCACTCCAGCAGCATCTTCCTCGGTCTTTCTTTTTACTCCCCAGATTCATTTTGTTTTTCTAGCCCTGCTCAAATTAATATTCCTTTTCATCTTCTTCTTCCCATTTTTAATTTTATTCTAAAGCTTTTAGTTTTATGAGATATTCCTCGAAATATACTGGTACGAGTATGACAATGAAACCCTCCTTTGCTAAACTCCCCGGTCATACGTTTTCTTGATGTCCCTATGCTAGAAACACATTTTTGGGTTTCCCCTGGCATTTAATGCAATATCTCTATAGCAAAGACAGATGCATAAGAATAATATAAAGATATTTGACCAGCGAAAAATGCGATTAGTATAGGATGAATCTTAAAGAACCATGTGACTAATGCCAATTTTGATCTGTTTATATGGGGTTTTCCCATTGTTCAGGCATGCTGTTTGGAGATATCAATTCTACCCAATTACATATATCCAAACGGGTACTATCGGGCAGGTCCACTTTGCTAACTATCTGCTGTATAAATATACTACGAAAATTTAAATTATGCCCACTGTAGCCAAAAGTGCTTGTTCCCGGGCCACTCTCTTAAAAGACTAGTCTCATGATTTTTTTTCGAGAGAATCGAACAAACAATTAAACTAATAGGTACTAATCTGACGTAAGCAACAATGTCATTATAATTCGTTGTTTGCCAACATAATTAAAGAAAGTGAATTATGATTGAACAGCTGTTACCGAAAATTGTTACGTTTGTTGGGTTTTTAATTGCGGAGTTAAGTGATTCGATCTTAAAGTATTGTACTTGTATGAATAAATAAGAAAACGTGCAGTCATCGGTACATATTTAATTAATAAGTAATTAGAGATAGCAAACAATTTTAAATTAAGCAACGCTTTGTCCAAACAACAACAATTAATACTTGGCTGGGAACAGTAATCAGTCGCACTTCCTACTGTATGGCCACCGTATTTATTTTATTTTTTAAATTTAATCTAAAGCATCAGTTTGTTGACAATCATCACAGATTGTTGGTTAATAGAAATGTCGTATGTTACAATTTATGAATTTTGAGATTTTGCGATTTTAGTTTAAAAAATAGAATTTCCTAAAACTGGTGGAATAAGCTGTCGCCTGACTGTTAGATGACGCGTATAAGGAAGACATCGCTTCTGGATAACTAAACTAGAAATTGAAGTGACTCGATCATTCCACCACGTCATCCTCCATTAAGCTAACACAGGAACTCCCATCGTCCCTGACACTACTCTAATCACCATAGATGCGACACGTAGAACGTCGCCATCTAAATTGTACCTTTTTTATATGAAAAATGATTTCTTAGAAGTACTCTGATACTCCCTTATTATTAGCACTTACGACCTTTTAAATTTTTTATATTTTCAGGTTTATTTGCTTGCTGCAGTTTCTTGTTTCGCACATCTTGCTAGTCGACAAAACATACTCAATAGTGTAGGTATTATCATTGTTGTATTGTAGCCACTTTGAACTTACTGTTGTTTTTGTACGCAATTCCAAAAGATTACCTCAGATAGAAATATCGAATAATAAAATTATAACAATTATAAAATGTAATATTGTGTTGCATTTTCAAAAATTCACAAGTTTGCACCATTAAAGGTCAATAATAATACCTAAAATAAAACACAACAAAATAAAAATAAATACATATGTAATAAATCCCGTTTCAAATATTTGAAATAATTTTTAAAATGCTCTCCGTGGTATACTCCAAAAATATATAAAAAAAAAAAAAACGATTTAAATCGGCAGACCTAATAAACACAGTCTCGTACATATAGATAAGCACGCGTACAAGTGCCAGTTGTTTATGTAAACAATTAATTGAATAAAAACTTTATTAATGAATTCTGCGATCGACGACACAAGAGACAGTTCAATTAACTCGTATGGTTGATTGTCGATACACTCGAAATCGAAACAATCAAACTGCATGCGTGCAAACTCAAAAGTGTCCTACAAATCGACAGCCACACTGCAAAACCCTGTATGTTCAAAACCAAAAAGTTTTCAGGAGAGGGAAAAAACTGTAATAATTATAACGTATTTATATGAGCGACGGTTATTTCATTCCACCACTGGAAAGAAACGGGAAGTTGTAACCCGATTTTGACTGAATTTTAATGTGCGAAATATCACGATCTATGGGGAAGGCTCAGAACCTTATTTTTGGAAAAATAGTGACTTACGGGGTTTTGCAGTGTGGCTGTCGAAATATTGTTTGCCTCCATTTATCAAAGCAAGCTTATGCTGCAAATATTCTGTCATATTCTGACATTACTTCTCACTCTTACGTCCCTATTCTATTATGGCAGCAACATTATTATTACCGGTAAAAAAAATCATATGGCAACTTGTATAATCTTTTCGTATACTTTCGGTGAAATTTTGCGGAAAATATCGTAACCGCTTATGAAGTTGGTAACATCGTATAACCACAATTGAACAAGTTTTATAAATATTTTCGTGGAATGAAAATAGCAGCTGTGAGCTTTAAAAATAAACTTGGAGTTGTTTTTTTCTTGATATAAGCGAGGATTAAATAATAATTTGTTCATAAATATAAATACTTTGAAATTTTCTTTGAGTGAGCTCATTTGCGGTTATACGGATTGTGGGACCGTTTATCAACCAATTGACTTCATTATTTTGTATGCGAGTACTTCAAAGTTTAAACTATATGAAATGGGTATAACAGTTGCTTGTTATTGTTGTTACTAAATACATGAATGTTACTGTCAGACAGGAAATCGGTATTAGTATATTTTCAAATCGATTGCATTGCTCCAATTGAATTCAATTTAATATATAATAAAAAGCTTAAAAATTGATGTCCAGTAGTTTGTTTGTTTGAGTACTCCCTGAAGGTTTTGAAGAGTATTGCTGAAGTGCCAGTACTTGAGGCGGGGAAAGGTCTGTTTGGCGAAGATGCATTTTTTTTTTACTAAAATGTGTTCGGGTACACTTGACATTTGCAGGGAAAAGAAATAAACATTCTATATGAAAAATATCGCAATTTAAATGATTGCTCCAACCCCGTATTTTTCTGTCTAAAACTAGCAAAACTGTCAAAAAAGAAAATTTGATCGAGAGCGAAAAGTACAGAATTAATTTCTAGTAAAAAAAGTTAACTTCTGTCAACTTCAACATAAATGTTTAAGCTTTTCAAAAATTCTGGGGAACTTCAATCTTAACAAAAAATAACGATAATAAAAAAATTGCACGTAATTTCAAAATAATGCCCGGGTTTTTTAAAGCCTTTTAAAAGAAGAATTTGTAAAAACTAAGAAGCAAAACCTTTTTCATTGGTGAATAACTAAAAGTTTGAAGTTTTTGTTGTTAGTTTGCTATGCCATGATCAGCTGCATCTCACTTGCAAATTTTACTGAGTGAGAAATATGTTTTTAAAGCTCAAAAAACGGAGAAAACTAACTAAAATGCTGAAAATGTAGAAACAAGGTAAACGAAAAACGCGACGGTTAATTTATTTTAACGAATTTATTATACCTGAAATGTCACAATGTCTTATGAGCATTTCCACATCAAAAAACGAGTTTTCTCAAAAAATGTAGTTATGCGGTCAACGCAAAAATGCGACATACCTATAAATCCTCATTTATTCAGGGATGAAAACGTAAAAGAAATGCTCACACTGAATTCCGGATTTCTCGCATTCCTACGCCGGTCGAGATGAGTGCGAGTCAGTAGGTAAAATAAAGACGAGTTTTTTCGAAAGTACGCAAGCGCATTGTAGCAGCAGCTGATGGGCGCCAATATGCCTTTGTAAACTGGTCTTGTGATGTTTGCTTGAATACGTCAAACAATGCCTTACAAAACAAATCTTCCGGTATCCCCACAATTACTCGCTGCATTTTAATTTCTGTTCATGTTTGTTGTAATCCGATTCTCGAATTATTATGAAAATGCATTTATTTTTAATTAGCAGACCGTCTTACTCACTGCGTCTGGAATTTAAAAACAAGTAGAGGCTTGCCGCTTCATTTATTTGGAATTAGTTTGTAATTGGAGTTGAACGTGAGAAGTCGGCTTTCGTTGTAGTGAAATTGTGTATATTTGAGATATTGAATCTAAGGTCAATCGGCATCAAGTTATCCAGCTTTGTAAATGTACGACTTAAAGATGGCAAATATTTACTTGTAATTCAAAAAAAAAAAACCAAAAAAATTTGTCCAACAGGTGAGAACACTTAGAGAGCTTAGACTACAACAAAAAACTTGTATACAAAACTTCATAGAAATGTGTGATATTAAAAAAATATATACAGTACATAATATAATTAAGCGGAAACCCTAAATTCTAACCCTACGGAACTACATACTAAGGGTCGTTTTCTCTATGTCCGGTTAACGCTAACGGTAGTTTAACTGAGAGCAGTTCCTGGGTTATCTATAAACATTGTGTGAAATTCCTTAGTTCATTTATCGAAACCAAAGTATGGTGAAAGATCGTATGTTCTACAGGGGTTGGACGTGCTTGTAAACAACTTCAATCAGCAAGGCAGGGCTGCTTTAGATAACGATTGCCCGACGTCTAGTAGGACCGCCTTGGACAAAGCAAAGCATGACGTACATGAGCGGATTACAAGACAATACTCAACATGTAACATTTTTTGCCACAAGATTGAGCCTATGTACATCCGCCGCCTCCCACTTAAGGAAGGTGCTATCGAATTGCCCAACTCAGATAAGCTGCGTCCAGAAGCGGGATGGACTCATGCACGGAAACCATTAACTTGCTTATGGATACACACTTCCCGGCTTGCGAGAGCGTGCCTGCAAATATTATTAGTGTAGGGTTACCCTCGAACCAACTAACTAACGAAATCATAGATGATAAAAGGTTAGACTGGGCTCTATTCCAGGACCGGGCGGAATATTTCCGGCTCACCTTCAAGGCACGCCAAACTTATAAATCCCTGCCTAAAGGAGATGGTTATAAGTGGTCTTAGGCTCAATTATGTACCACGATCATGGAGGGAAGTCAGTGTGGTCTTTATCCCTAAAGCAGGAAAAAATAAATAAAAATAAAAAAATAAGCCTTCTTCTTTTCTTCTTAAGACTCCTGAAATACTACATCCGGAGGCTGATTGACCCATTTTTTCAAGGCAATTAACATGCCTATACCAAGGGCATTCTCTTCCAGGAGCCATCACCTCGGCGCTGGCGGGTCTGCGTTTTCTCTCCACTACTATAGATGGTTACCGTAAACCAACTCTTACGTCTCGTGGAATCAGAAGGACACCATTTGATCGCGTATGCTAACGACATCCAAAGCAGTTCAGAGCTCTGTATAACCCGAGCCCTTTATTCTACAGAGAGCCAGACCATACTGAAGGCCTTGGGCTCATTCATCGACAACACAAAGTCGGTCACAGAATGCCGCAGGTCTCTTACCGAGATGGCTCAGCACTTCAGTATCAGGCTTAGATGGGTACCTGGACACAGGGATAGAGCCGACGAGTTGGCCAGGAGAGACACCGCCTACCATATCCTTTCGATAAATGATTCGGTAGGTATACCCATGGACACTTTCAAGCTTCGTGTGAACGCAAACGCTATAAGAAATGCGAATGGAAAATGTTCAGCCTTCTCAACATGTAAGACATTCAGGCTAACTTGGCCTTCATATAATAAGAGGGGTACAAGGGCGCCCTGACTCTACTCATGTCAGTTTTAGCATCCTTGATAAGAGTTCTAACAGGGCACTGTTTAATGGGCACTCACGGCTCCA
Organism: Sphenella marginata; assembly: GCA_951509765.1. Taxonomy (NCBI): domain Eukaryota; kingdom Metazoa; phylum Arthropoda; class Insecta; order Diptera; family Tephritidae; genus Sphenella; species Sphenella marginata. The sequence continues at coordinate 24,691,910 of OX608079.1, forward strand.
GAATGGTGGTAACGAACTTCGATTATTGTAGCAGCTGCAGATGTACGGCGATGGCCATTCCAGTTCAACCGTTTCTATTTGACCTTTTTGAGGTCCCAAGATCGAAGCCAAAGCTCTAGCGAAATTTATCGATTCCACGAAGTGATTCAACTCTCCGATATTTGATGGGGAACTCATGATTCGAAAGTTAGCACACTTTTCCTTTGTTCTATATAAAGTGGACTCACACAAATAAACATTAGCACAGCTGGTTTTCTCTTTAAACTGCAGTCTTTCTTTTGCTTTAATGTTTTATATTAATCGAGATTTAAATATGTATCGAAGTCGTATATACGCACCCTCATGACTCACGCTGAGTCTTGCGTAAACGAAAAAAAAATATTTTTAACATTTCAAACTTCAACCGATCTTTTCGAAATGCGTTAGCCAGATTACAGATTATTGGCCCAATTTAACAGTAAGACCGTTTTCAAATTTAACGATCATTAAAAGAAAACAACGTCATTATGCAAATGAGAAAGTCGTATTGAGTCAGTGTGACAGTGACACTTAAACAACATTTTTATGACGCATACAGTGCAGCGATGTTATGGAGCTTCAGTACTGATCTCGAAACTTCCGATTGATTATTACTTTTGATGCCTATTCCGGTTTCGGCTAGTTGTAAACGGAGTTCTAACGAACGTGAAAAGCCCTGCGTCCAATGGAGCTATTTGTATGGTTTCAGCTGAGTTTGGCTTGACTTTTTAACTGTAATAATAGTCATTGTAGTTTATGTTGTTATCACAGACCAAGGGGCCTCTTAGTTGACTTTAGAGGAGTCGATTATCTGTAAAATGGAAAATCGACTACGAAATCTAATAAATGTAAAATAAAAAATTGCCAGAAATGACGTTCAGTTTTACCATGATCCAATTATAGCATGTCGAAGCAGCCCGGCAAACATACAGACACAAAAATTTTACATGTATTTTGTGTTTGTAATTTGTGAGTTTATAGTCAATTTCGATAATAAATTAAATCAGCTGACCTATCAGCACGACCTGTTTTATTGGATCATGACTTTAACCTATAGTTTTTCTAGAATAAAGATTGACTAGAAATGATTTAAACGAAACTTTACATTAACAAAAGCTGATTTAAAAGATTAATTTTTATGATCACTTGAAAATCAACTTATTAAAAATCGATGTTTTCCTTATGCAATCGATTAACAAGTTCGATTGAAATAAAATTATTTCTTTACAACCCAAGGCCTTCCACCTAGGACTTCTAGCGAAAAAGAAACAGATTTGAAAACATTTCAATCCCAGACATTTTTTTGGAAAATGTTGGTCCTACAGTATTAACGAGCTCAGGAATCGCCCACCCTTCATGTTAGGTGGCACTGTTAACTCCAAAGTGATATTCTAGGTGAGTGAGTTTATGATGAAGGTTGTCTACAATGCCGAGAGAAAACTGGTTTTTTAAGTATTTTTTATGTTACTTGTCCCCGGGCAGTGTATCCTACCCCAGCTTTGGCTTTCATCTAGTTAAAAGAATTTTAAATATTAAAAAGCTTTATATTTCCTTTTAATCAACTTTATGGTACCACATAAATTTAGACTAACAAAGTTATTTAAAATGTGTCCTGAGTGAGTGGCAACTCCCACTCCTATAAGCTAGATCTTCAAACAGTAGCTGGTTTGCCTTATAATTACCTCGTACATCTTGGTGGTGTTGCAAAGCTGAAAACAAAGCTTAAATTTAAAAAAGGCCCGATTTTCAATAACTATCCTATCTCTTACATTTCAGATTCTTGAAAAGCTCAACGAGTAAAGCCGCATAAGTCTAATGAGTAATGGCTCCCGAATTGTTGCATGAACAGGACCAATACAACAACAGTAATCAAAGCTTGCATAACAACAATGACACAGAAACAAATTACAGCCAAAGCGAAAACAACTCCAATGGACTTTCAGCAACTGCATTAACATCAACTACAACAACATCACAATCATTACATGAGCACAGTGACAACAACATTTATACGTTATCGCTGGACGTTAACAGCATACCCAATCTACAACCACCAACAACGCCAGTTATACGCATACAACAACAAAATGATATAGATTGTGGCAAGGCGGAGGCGGACTTAATAAAAATAACCACCGATGCGCCTACACCTTCCGTCGACATTATTGGTAGCGTGCTTGGCGATTTTGGGATCTGGCAACTACGTTCAGTACTCATACTTTTTCTCTGTAAAATCCCCGCTTCATGGTTTATGGCCTGCATTATTTTTACAGCACCCGAACTTAAGCCAAGTACACAATATCGTTGCGACTCAAGTAATCTGGGTGGAAATGAAACGATATCCGGGGATCAATGTTATGTTGTCGATGAGTGGCCTAATGTCACACCCAATGGTAGTGCACAGGGAGGAATACTCACGCAAGAGCCATGCACAGACTTCGTTTACGACGATGGCTTTTATTCGTTGATCATGCAGTTCAATTTGGTTTGTTCACGTGGCATTTTGGTAGCCTGGACACAATATTGGCATCTGTTCGGTGTGTTGTTGGGCGGTATAATAGGCACCAAGGCCATGTTAAAGTGAGTGAAAGACGCGAATTAAATGAGAGCAAGCGAAATGGAGATAGCATTCTTAATTCCTTAATTTTCAGACTCAGTCCACGCACCGTCTACATCATAGGTGCTGCACTACAGATCGGAATGGGCGTGATCACGGGCTATGCACCAGGTCTAATCTTGCATATCGTCTTTCGTTGTCTCTCGGCTGTTTGCTGTGCTATGATGTTTACGACTTCGCAGGCTATTTGTAAGTATTTTTTATTTTTATTTTTTATTTTTATATAAAGAAGTTGAAAACAAGAAATATTTTCTAAAGGTCCTATTCAAGATTTTGAAAAGTTTGACACGTCCGTCGAAATAATTAGTTTAAGATCATGACGATATATATGAAAGGTATACTGTTTTCGGTACTTTTTTCCGAAGAATGTGGTTCTTCTGCTCTGCTATGGCTGGTCAAGGCACTTGTTTAGCACTAGCACGTAGGAACGCACTGGCCTATAAGGAAAAACTAAAAGAGAACCTATATGGTCCCGGTTTTTAGACCCAGGCTTACACCTTAAAGAATTTGGAAGATATATTTTCTCAGAAAGCCCCACTTAGACTCCAAAGTGTCAAATGAAAGTATATACAACCAGACCATAGATCAGTTTTCAGATTAAATTTTGTCCGCGCGGCTTTATTTCAGAAGCACTTAGACGTATAATATACAAACTTAAGATATGATAAACGTGCGCCCTAGAAAATGTTATGGGCGCAAAGAGTTTCTATGGTCTCCAGTAAATAAACTTGATTTTATAATTTCCATCAGGTTTTAGGAATAAAAAACGTCGATACTTGTCCACCGTCTATCGATATTTTCTACTCGATAACTTTTAATGTGATGAGATACCCTGGAGTGGACAAAACTTAGATGGTCTCCGATACGTGATTTTGGCCTTCAATCCGAAGAAGTTTTTATAACTCAACTTGTATTTGTTAGGTTTTTGACTCTATCTGTAAATACCTTAGCCGCTCCTTTAATATCATTATTTCTCTCTTTTCTAGTTGTCGACATAACGGCGGGTCGTTATCGCACCGGTGTCATCATACTCTACGACACTTTCTGGTCTGTCGGTGTCATTTTGCTACCTGGACTTTCGTCACATTTTACAAGCTGGAGTCAGATTTATTTGGGCATAACATTTCCCACACTCATATTGTTGTTGCTGATACAATGGACACCAGAATCTCCACGTTGGCTTTTAAAGAATGGCAATGAACAAGACATATACCGAGTGGAACATCTCGTACGCCACGCCGTAGATATCAATGATCGTACCTTCCTCATACCCGATGACTTTCGGCAGCAGTTGGAAAAATTACGCGAGAATTTGCGCTCACAGAAGCCGCCCGCGTCATGGCCACAATTGTGGCGTGGTCCGCGTGCTACACGTCACATGCTGGCAGCGCACATAGCATTTGCTTGCTTCATTGTCAATTTCATGGGAATGCTGTTGAATATACGTTCCTTTGGTAGAGACTATCGGGTGCCGAATACGATAACGATGGGTGAGTTAATGAAGGCTTAGTAGATAGCGAGTGCGATTGGTTAACTAATTTAATATTTCTTTAGGCATTATCGAGATAATTGGCTGTTTCATTGCACTTCGTTTTGCCATGAAACATAGTCAGAAGAAATTTATGTATGCAGGCTGTTTCAACATAATCGCTGGACTCGTTGGTTGCCTAGGCTGGACCTTTACCGACGTTGAATGTGAGTGACTCAAGTCAAAGTAAACTGTGTTTTTTTTTTTGTGTTAATTTGTTATCTCGCCTGCCTCTCATTGCAGTGGAGCCCAACCTGAAGGTCATTATTTGGATGCTTATCGCTGTGGTGCCCAAAATGAGTGTGTCTTGCGCCTTTTCCTTGTTGCAGGCGTGCGCCGGCGATTTAATGCCCGCGTATAAGAAGCCAACTTTTGCTTTTTCTGTCGTTACGTGGGCACGTATTTGGCTTCTGACTGCTCCATTTATCAATGTGCTCAAAATAGTCAATGTTGCGCTGCCGTTAACATTTTTCTCGGTGCTAACTGTGATAGCTGGTGTTTGTACGTGTTTATTGCAACCATCAAAGCAAAAGAACTCAACGAATCTCAGCATATCTCGTAGTGTTCGAAATGAAGAATCGAATAAAAAAGAACTTTCACCGCTTACCAATACGGTTTGGACGGTTGAGAATGATGTTTATAATACGCGCCTATAATTAGATTATATTGTTTTGAATTTAAGAGACAAAAGTCATAGCTCGTTCTGAATGAAACTAGTTATAGTTACTATGTAGTGCAGCATCCGTTTCCAATTGAGTTAGTGAAATGTTAGTACAAGACCCCTAAAAGATCATACTGAGAAGCTGGGCTTTAGGCAGTATCCCGTCCCAGTGTTGCGTGCTTTTAGGTGCATCTGTTATTTGTAACTTTTCATCGATAACTAAAAATGGAATTCGGATGCAGTTGTTATATCGTAGAACTTAAGTTTTGTTGAATATTTATTAAAAGTACAGTTCGAAAAGTGTGGCAACGTTTGGAAATATAGATGACAAATCAGAAATATTACCAGATTAAATTAATATATGATTAATTGCAAGATAAAAAAAGTCAATTGAAATTGTGAAACATTTCGATTGCTAATAATTTCGATCGTTAAATAAAAATGTGCCAATATTACCTATAAATGTTTAATTGTATTCAATATTTTGCAACGTAGTATCAACTCAACTATTTGAGAATGTTTTCGGGACCATTTTGGGACTTCGTCGGGATTTTTAAGGGACCATTTCGGAATGTTTTCAGGATAATTTTGGAACTTTTTTTCAATATATGTTCTGCATTATATCCGGACTTTTTGAGACCATTTGGTGTGGCATTTAGTAATATTAGCCATTTCATGGAAAATATTATGGAATGTACTTTGCCCAAACATATTTCACTAAAAACCGCCACCTAAAAACTGTGTACAAATTCAATCGCAGAAAAACTACCACTGTTTAAAAATTGCTTACCAAAAATGTTCTAAAATTTTTTCGAAATGATCCCAAAACCAATACCAAAATGGTTACGGAAAGGTCCCAAAGTAATATTGGACATTATGTCCGAGAGTATATCTAGCAAGTGCCGCCAAAAAACTTTTATTTGATTTCCATTGTGGTCGGCATACTTGTAATAGAATTTTTCAAATTTATCTACTACCCCAACCCTCTGCGAAGTCGTAGAAGAACGTGCTGGAATCTTCATAAATGAATAATTCCGAACCCTGATTGCTACACATAACTCGAGTTTTCGGGTTGCTATTGGTGCTACTCTGAAGTGAGGAAGAAACTTTTTTGATGCGTAGAAAAGTCTAAATACGCTTAAGTAATTAGTCGATTAATTTGAATATGATTTATTGATTACATTAAGTCGCTTTATAAAGCAAGCTTCTCGAAAAATGATATTCAACTGATTTATTATGCCACCCCTTTTTTGGAGGAGTGTAAAAAATATCAAATCCATATTTATTAAATCTGAAATCAGCTATGTATGAAGATTTTCTTCCTTTTTCGATTAAAATTTAGATCCATACTTGTACAATAAATCTCTAGAAAAGTCGTGTCTGTACATTGAAAATTTCTTTGAAAAAAAAACCTGGTGATGACTTGGGGAATGCTATAGAGTTCATCTGATCCATTTTTAAAATTATTGTCTGTCTGTTTGTCTGTTTGAACTTAAGGACCTCGGAAGCTAAGAAATGGATTTTGATGGGAGTTTCAGAAACATACTGCTTGAAGCTTAGAAAGGGACCTGCACTTTGTTTTATCAAACGACGACAAACAAAAAAGATATACTAATTTTTAGGGAGAAACCTATGAAATTTTTTTTCTTAAATAAATTTATAGTTATGAAAAAAAAATTCACTACAAGTGTGATATGTTATCTGTCAAACGTTTGACAGGCACTTCAAAATGAATTTTTTTGCAGTTTTTTGTTTATATCTGAGGCACTTCAATATGGCTGCGCATCCGCTGCTCCTATCTTCTAACGAATGATAGAACGAGATGCAGGATGAAACCAATATAGAATATAAAAAAACAGGTGTTAAATTTTTTCAAAATTTTGACGTCTATGCTTAAGATATCACACTTGATTATGGTACACAATGATCATACTAATATATAAATGTGGAAGTAACAATGTTTGTTACGTTTTCACGCCAAAACTAATGCACCTAGCAGTATGAAACTTTGTTCACATATTCTCTGTGACCTGGAAGGATTCACAGAGATCATATTTTTTGATAAATTAATCGATAACACCTCAAAATTTCCCTACAATATGAGTATCAACCGAAAAAGGAAGTCCCCATTTTTCATTTACACCTCGATATAATTCAATAAATTTGTCGAGAACTTTTTTATACGTCAAAAAATACAAAAATCTTAAAATTTCCCTACAATACGGGTATCAAATGCTCCCCTTTCAAAGGTCCAAAGATTTCATTTAAAATTCGATATATTTCGATAAACGTATCGATAACTGAGTTATCGGGCAAAATATTATTGCCCAAAAACCTTAAAATTATCCTACAATATGGGTATCAACCGAAAGGGGCAGCTTTCATTCTAAGTTTTCGATATTTCGATATATATATTTATCGATAAATGAGTTATCGGTAACAATGGGTATTCCATTAAAGCATTAAAATTTTTGTTTACTTATTTTTCAATTTCAGCTAAATCACAAATCAATTGCATAGGTACACTGCCGCCCTATGTGGGTATCAGCATATAAAACTCTAGAAGAGTTGTGTCTGTATATTGGAAATTTTGTTGAAAAAATGACGGGGGATGACTTGGGGAATGTTAAGGCACAGCTAAAGAGTCAAATGGAAGGGAGATGACAAAATGTCGAAGTTATTACTATTACTATTGGTTACCGTCGACATAAACGGGTTATAATGTGGGAATATAAAAATTGTTCTGAATTTTTTCAGCCGGCAAATTGTCTTCGCAATTGTGGTTATTAAGAATTTATAAACTACTTATGTATGTACATCCCGAGCAAAGCTGGATAACCTGCTAGTTTAAAAATAAAAACGCTGACATTTAAGTTATTGTGGTTTTTTTTAGCAACGAAAGAGTTTTAATTATTCTTAAGCTCTCACAGGAAATACAATGATTTTTGCTGACATTAGTAAGTAAGTATATCTGCTTGAAAATTATGCTCGATCTTCTGGTTTATTAACAGGAAGATTATTCTATTCGATTGCTGGATCAAACGAAAGTCAACAAGATGACACGTTATACACGATTCTATGCAGAAATCCATTGTCATCAATTGATCAACTCAGCTATCGTACTCTGATCGTTGCATTTTTTTCAATAAAACTTATAAATATTGTTAAAAATATTTGGATATATTTATTCACCGACGAAATATTACAATGACTTAAACAATACCAAGATTATCAAATATTAAATTAACTTTTGAGTAGTCCTGAATACAGATTGATGAAACTTGTAGTTTAAAATTTCCCACTCGTATATTTACACTAACTGACCCAACAAACTTCGTTCTGCCCGAAATATATTTTTTTATTGAGCTCATTTCAAAAACTATTAACTACATACGAATTTCCAACTGTGTACAGAGTAAACCTCCGATTCTTTGTTCTGGATAAATTGTCAAGATTGATAAATAGTCAAGACAAAAAATTGGCGCCTTGCACACTTTCTGATAACTCACATTTTTTCCATGAGTATGGTATTAACATGAACTTTTTTGGAGATATTATGCTGTTTTTCCTATAAATCCCATTTTACGGCTCCCTAACCTGAAGCCTGAACTGATGCAACCCCCTTTGTTTTTATTGAAACAATTAAAAAGTATTAAAAATGGTATATGAAGGACTCAGAACCAAAAGGATCTAAGTGAAATTTTTTTTGAAATTGAGTTATACTCATATTTGTATAGTGAAATATGGTGTTTACTTGTTGGCTAAGAGATCCGAGTCATTTCGGACATTGTAGTGCAATCTATTTCCCATACAATAGACGCCAGACGATACCCAGATGTTACAAAGAAATTTCAAAAGGCAGTAAACTTTAAACTTGAATATCTTAAATCAATTTCGGAGTCACTTAGATCCTTTTTGGTTCTGAACCCTTCCTATGTTATATTTTAGGGTCGAGGGGTTTCTTAAACAATTTCTTCACTTTTTCAACCTTTTTGGACCATATCCAACTCACGGGATTGTAAAATCTTATCCTGGAAATCCCTACATGGCTAAAACCAAAATGTAGGGATCCTTAGGCACAATGCACACGAGACGTATAGATCTAGAAGCGTACTACATTTTTTTTGCAGCGACGATTCTTGTACGCCTCAAGATCTGCACGCGAAACAACACTTTTTCGGTAACAAAGAATTGTTGTACAAACAAGAATGAAGGTGCACCAATTTTGTCTTTTATACTGTTTTTTCTTTTAAGAATATACAATAAATAATGTTTTAACAAAGCAGAGACACAGAACACAAGTTTTTCGAAAATAAAAAGTGTAAACGAACGTCTTTCGCAAACGTAGTTCTATTCGAAAGGCTGTTCTACTCGAAAGCAAAAAGCGATTCTAATACACTTAGGCACTCTATTGTTCGTTAGAATTTACTTTTCCAATTTTTTACATAACATTCTTTAACTCTCTCGGCAATAAAAAAAAACTTCTTGATGAACTAAACTACATATGTAAATAGGCATACCGGTCGTAAGAGGCGACTAATAAGCACAAAGGTAATGATGTGCAACTTGATGGTTGATCTACGGATATGATGCCGCTCACCTCTCATTACCCATCTTCTCTTTCCTTTCGGAAGGAGGGATGACATGACCTAGAAAGTTGCACTGGTCATAACAAATCGCTACAACGACGGTCGGGAAGTACTGCAAGGGAGTACCGGAGCGTACCGGATTCATATCCGGCCAAGGACTGTTAATTCGACAACACTCACCAAAACCTTCGAGGAGTGATTTTGTTGCTACAACAACAATAATAAAATCCGAACGGAACAGAATGGAACTCGAACAACGAATGTATACTAATCGAAAATAGAGTACGAGACGCTCGAAAGCGCACCAAATTTCTTTTGAATAGAACTACAGAGTAAGGGTCCTGTTTTTGAAGCGTAAATACGCCTAGTGATCAACACTGCTGTACACCAAGTGTCATGCTTTGACGAATTCATGCAGCTGCTCGTGTAAAGCTTCGCATTGAAATATGTCCTATGAAGAGACTAACACACGAACGGCTACAAAAGATTTAGTCCACTTTATACAGAAGAGGGTACTTTTAACTCCTATAAGCATACTACAAAAACTAAAGACATTTACTTCTGTATATGCAGTTATAGCCAACTATATACGTAAGGGATTAGGGGCGGATCGCACACTTTAGAGACTAGTCACACGATTTTTTGCAGGTAATGGACCCTGTATAATTCAATATACATAAGTACATTTTAATTTGTGTAGCATACTAATAGGGATGGAAGTCAAACTCGGTTTTTGTGGCATACTTATAGGAGTTAAAATACCCATTTGGGGGGGAAAGTGTATAAGTTTCCCTAGGACAGGCTCAAACAAATGTGAACAGTTCATTCCAAGCAAAGTGATCAGAACAGGTTTTTGTCGCATTCTTCTATGCCACTCGTCACGAACCGGCCTAGGCTAATTGCGTTTTTGCAAGGTAGCTTAGTAGGTTTGTAGATATCATTTTCAATATCTTTTAAATAAACAATCAGAAGATGATCTTAAACAAGTCTTTAATATACTCACAACTGAATATGGGCTGACGCATGTCTCCAGAATAGAATTTAAGTGTTATCTGCTCCCAAGTCCATAACAAATAGCGTCCCTCAAAATCGCACCAACTACCCCCAGTTTACTAACTTGTACTTTATCAGTTGCCTTAACAAAGGCGCCGTGTGTTCGTCTCTATAATGCTCATACTGGTCTGGCTCCTTTAAGTCTTACTATTTCAAAACCAGACCCAGAAATCTTCAGTGGACTGAGGCGTCGTCATAACTGGGCTGATTTATACACGCAATTTTAAAAAAAAAGTTAGATTGTCCTCAAAGAACTCTGCGCTCTGTTCCCATCGGGCATCTCCTTTGGTACTTTCTATACTTTATGGATTGAGCATGCGTTGTGTGTTTGTTTTGGATGTCAACAGCTCGCAATAGCATAATTAAAGCAAAAATTTTATATTGTTTTGATTAGGTCTCGTATTTCTTTTAATTGCGAATGTATGACTCACAAACAAATGTGTATGCACAGCTTTTTGGTAAATTCTAAAGTTAATGATTAAAACATTATTTTGCTCCAGATCAGCTGGGAAAAACAATCTTAAACTTTGATTGGTCGTTTTTTATGAATTTATCAACTTGAGCAAATATTTGTATCCATTCTACAAATTAAATGAGGTATTCATGTGACCGGATATTTTTTGTTTTGCTTCTTTAATTGGTGTATAATAGTATGACCGAGCTAAGAAAAGCTATGCAGTCAAACCTGCTTATTACGACTAAGGTCTGTCACTAAGGCAAGGGTAGATCGAGGACTTGTTCCATCTTTCATCTCTGGCTGAGCTCCACAATGAGACGGCCCATCCACTCAGCATCAAATCTGTTTTAATACGCACCGTCACAACCGGGCAGTTGTCTATAAATTCTCCTAGTTTAAAGTCATGAAACAACTTGGAATATCGTCTATTGATCGTCCAATGACTGCCGCGACAAGTGGAATTGTTTTAAGTTAGTTCTGTTAGTTCCAGCCTTGGACTTATAAACCTTCTAAGGAACGCCCTATCTCAGAATTTTCAGAAAAACACGCTATTTATGAGGTTAGGTGGCAACTTTTTCAGATAGGTGGCAACTCCGTAGAATTTCATAAGTGGAGGGCAAGCTTAGATTGTAGAATATAATCTAACGTCAAAATTGTGTCCAAATGGATCAAGTCGTTTTTAAATATATAGTATCGGCTATGCCAAAAAATATATTAGGATTAGGTGGCAACCCTGTATTCTAATTATACATATATTCTACGTAAAGCACTTTGCATTTGATACCCACATGGCTACAAAATTTATCGTAAATTTTAGATTTAAAACTTAACTGAGATAAACAAAAATACAACAAAAGTCGTATAGACATTTGTATGTGTACTTTTCTCATAACATACATGCATTGCGCACTGTATGGGACACGTCGGTTCGAGTCCTAACATTTTTTGAAAAAAATATATTTTTATTAAATACATTTTCGGTTTTAAATTTAAATAATTTTTATTACGGGCATTGCTATGACAACCGGCGTAAATTTAATTCTAAACCAAATTTGGTTTGGTCATATATGTAGCCCCAAAAAGTTTTAAATTTAGGCTAAAATTTTTAGCCGTCCATATTGGCATAACTCACTACAAAAACAAAACAAAAATGTGGCAACCCCATAAAATCATTCTAAGTGGCAACACCTGGGTAAATATCCTTAAAATGTACTTTCTAATGTTGTTATACAAGATAAGCTCGTTTAAAAATACACTATATTTTGGTTTCTTTTGGCCAATATCAGAATTCCCAGCTGAAAATCTATTACATTTTTCTTCAAGTAGGGTGTTCTGAAAGTCTTTCTGAGATAGATAAGTTACATAGGAGCATTTCCGTAGAATGGTCAACCAGAGAAAAAATTTTAAATTTTAATAAAAATAAATTCTTTTTTATCCCTGTTATACAAAATTACCCAAATTTTTATAAAAATAAAGGTTTGGAAGTTAATTTAAATTTTTTTTATGAAAAATTTGGCTTGAAACCTAAAAAAAAAATATCCACCTAGTTTTAAAGGCCTGTTTTTTTTTAATTTTTTCACATGTATGACTTATACTAGCGATAATTTTTTGCAACAAATTACCCCCATGAATATCAATTAAGACTATAAAAATGAAGGAATAGTGAACGACGATGTATTAACGGTAAATTTTTATTGAAACTTTTACATACTTCTGCCTGGATCGTACGTTCGCGACCAAACCACTTCTCAACGAGTGTAAGGAAATGTCTAGAACTACATTTCTAAAGCCAGTTGAGTGCACTTAATTGGAAACCAAAACTACTTCTCTTGAAGGGTTTAGCAAACTTTTTTTTTTCAATTCTCAAAGTTGCGTACGTTCGCGACCGTTTTGCATTTTGATATATTTTTGCCTACCAAAAACTGAAACAAGAAAAAAAGAGGTTGTTAATATACTTTATTTACATGATTAATAATGGATCATAGGGTTTTGAATAATTTTAATGAAGTTATTCATAAATTTTACAAACATACATTATAGTGAGTATACTTCATGTTATGCAAGCCACTTTCGGTGTGAGCCGCGGGATTTCAGTAGAGTCTAATAATTTATGCTATCTTCTTTCTTTATAAATACAACATATAAGATTTAAACTTGTGAATTAAGTGTTCCAATTCATATAATTTGTAAAACATTATGCTGAAAATAGGAAAAAAAGTGTATGGAAAAATCGTACGTTCGCGAACCGTACGTTCGCGACCGGTATTTAAACGTATGTATATATAAAAATGTACTGAAGTCACTTTATGCCATTTCAATATGTTATCAACCGTTTTGAGAAAATCCATTCCATTTCGCTGAATTTTGAATTTTCCAGTTGCACAAAAAAGTCACTTCCATTTTGCGTACGTTCGCGACCACAGGTTTGTTGCCCCCACAGTCTAAACTAAAAATCGAACAAACCTGCCTCTCGCACCTAAAATTGACCTTCTAAAATGCTATCGAAGTAGCAAACAAAAAAAAACAAAAACCCATATGTATATTAGAAAGTTAAAATTCTGAAAATTCTCACAAATTTTCTCACCAAACTTTTACCCGGTAAAATTATGGGTGTTTTCTCGCCATCTGCGTTCAAAAGAGCAGAAATCATTGACAATATTCTATGGTCATCAGTCATCATTAGCGATCGCCGTTTGCTCTTCCCATTATGTTAAATAGCACCTTCGAAGTGTCAGCAGCGACCTTTCTTTAAAGTAGAAAGGAGCATTACTCGTCATTCAATCTAGGTTCTTTTTCTGTTTCGAGGTAGCTGAAATCAAATTCCTTGATCATTGCTCAGACATTTCATTATGATAATCCTTAATAGATGCAAACCTTTCCCTCCTTATGAAATAAGCTGATTTATCGTTAAAATATATCTAAGTTTAAGTTCTAGGTTAGGAGAAGTGAAAAATGCATAGCCGGACAACTTTCTCCTAATGCATTTTCCCAGCTCTGTCTAAAGGTCATATTGTTGCATACTTATTATTCATAAAAATAACTACGCCACTGTTGTCTAACAATAAAAAAAAGTTAGTAAATAATATTTCGGGGCAAACAGTCAGTCAGCAGGTTATGTGTTGATTGCAAGTTGCATCACTCTAATAAAATGCTGCCTACACCACAATTCATCTAAGCCATGTGTGAGATAGAGAAATATCTTTTCCCGCCAATTTGTATTACTTGTTCACCATAGATAAATTGTTCACAAAAAACAACATTAAAAACAAACTTTGATTCATTCATTTCTTCAGCAATAAATGTTGCAGCATGCAAGCACGTGCTATTGCCAATTGTTTGAGCCATGAAAAGCTCCATAGAGCCTCGGCAAATGTAGTGCTGCTGCGCCAACGCTCATTGGAAAACTTGTTTTTCTAGGATTGCTGTTATGCATTTTCAATTTGTGGCTAGTCAACATTGGCTTCCATGCAACACTTTTCACTTTCATTCGGTTCAGCGGAGAGATTACGTGGTTGGGCAATAAATTCGCAAAATTCATAGAAGCAAAAAATTAAAAACAATAAACGAAAAATTTGTGTAACTAACGGGTTTACAACTAAAAATGTGTGAATCTGAGGATTTTTACAAGGATGCTGTGATTTTCGTAACAGGTAAGGGCTAAAGTTAACAATAAATTCAGTTTTATGAGACTGTGTTGAAGTGTGTTAAAATGTGAAAAGAAAACAATTTAAATTTTTTTTGTTTCATAATATACATTTAAGATTTATGCGTGTTAAGATTTATATGTACATTAGGGTGTTTAAATTTTAGGTGATATTTTTTTATATACCTAGTAAATAAATAATCAAGGAGTTTAAAACAAGTGTTTCAGCGTAGCTCACTCAAAAATCAATTCCTACTAGAAGTTACATAGGAGCGTTGAATTGTTACTTCATTTTGTTGTGCGTTCAATTTTCTTACCCCACAACAGCATATGGTCACCTTGAAAAAATTTTATTTAAATCAAAAATAAATGAAGGGCGAGAGTGCAAAAGGGCCTAACCCACAATTTCAAAATTTTTCAAGGCGCGAGAAAAACGTTTGCATTTTTCGAATTTTCAGTGTATTGATCTGAAAGTGAAATCACTTTTAGATCTTGATAGCATTTCTTAGGGGTTCAAATTTCATGCGATTCGGTGCAGTAGTTTCGGAATTACGAGACTTCGAATTTCTCATGGGCCTAACCCAAGGGGTGCCGAGAGTGCAAAAGGGCCTAACCCGAAGGTGCCTTTCACTTTGCCGGCGTCAGCTATTGTCCATTTCCTGTTTTTATTTAATTATTATTGCACACTCACATCAACAGTCGGAGACTGTTTCGCACTGATGTTTTTCCCCTTGGCTGTCGTATACGCGTGACCCTGGCGTCAAGATTCGCGACGATAGTCCCGTTGTCTTGGCATTTCTCCGCTAGTTTTCAATCTAGAGAAATGAAATAAAGTGGAAAATGATTAGTGGGGATTACTCCACAACGCCTTGATTGCGGTTTTTTGAAATTTTGGTTTATTATTATGGTTTTTGTTTAAACTTGAGCGATATGAACAAAAACACGGTTTCCCCATAAGGCGCAATGAGGGCTTAGGCCCTTTTGCACTCTCGCTACCCCGCGGGTTAGGACCTCGGCCAACTTTGAAAATTCATAAAAAATTAAAAAAAAATTTTAGAATTTTTTGGTCAACGCCTACGTGACAAGACGTGTTTTGGCAAACTGAAAAAATTAAAAACTCAATTTCGAAAAAAGTGTGGGTTAGGCCCTTTTGGACTCTCGCCCTTCAAATATTTATTCATTATTCAACAAAAAAAATTTTGTGTGATCGCGAAAGTAACCCCGTGTAAGTGTCGAAAACAATCCCGAAATTATCCCGAGAAAGTCCCAAAAGCAATACTGAAAAACTGACTGGAAAACCAAAACTGACTCTAAATGATCCCTAAACAGTCCAAGAGTAGTCCCGAAATTCTTTTAAAGTGATCCTGAAATGATCCAACAAAGGTCCCTACATTTACACGAATAAATCAGAGTAGAATATGGCCGAGGTATGTACATATGTATGCAGGTATGCCTGCCATAAGAGCAGACTGAAATCCACATCAAAGGCGTGGTCAACGAAATGGCCACCATGGCAGGTGGGATTGATATACATATTGCAAAGAACTGTCAACATTAGCATGACTCTGTTACCCATGCCATGAATCGATGCACCAACTTAATTTTTTTTACTTTCATGAGGTCGGTCCTCAAAAATTTAATTAATATAGAGGTATGAATATTCAAAAAAAATTTGATTTCACCACTCACAAAAACATTTTTTTGCGCCGGTCTAATACTCATAACATATTTGCATGCAAGCAAACGTATTTTTGTTTTCTGCTTTTATCTCCACTCCATTATTTCACATGAATTTCTTCTCGTTTTAGGCGCCACTGGCTTTGTTGGAAAAACTTTGCTGGAAAAGCTGCTCTGGAGCTTTCCTCAAATCGCACGCATTTATATGTTGATACGTGAAAAGAGCGGCTTCACAGTGGCTCAGCGTTATCAGGATTTTGTGCAGCATAAAATTTTTGAACGCTTGTGCACACATTTTCCAGAGCGCCTGGAAAAGTTGCTGTATCTCAGCGGGAATATAGAGTACGATGATTTTGGTGAGTTTGAAAATAATTTGTATGAAAATTGCTCCGATAGTATAAGAGAGCAAGTGTTATATGTATGTTATCCGTCAAACGGTAATATACAGGGTGTTCTTAAAAGAGATGCACTATGAGGCCAAGACATTGCCGACTAAGCAGCGCGAGTAACAGTGACGGAAGTTCAGCGATGCTTCTTCTTAAGTTTATTGATCTCAAAAAGCTCTGTGTCGCATTCTATGGCATATTTTTTTTTATCTATTTCAGGTTTAAGCTCCACTGACCGTGATCGGTTGTGTGCGAGTGTGCAAATAATATTTCATAGCGCTGCGACAGTTCGCTTCAATGAACGCTTAAAGGTGGCTGCACGAGTCAATGCCATCGGTACTTGGCATCTGTTGGAGTTGTGCAAACAAATGCCCCAGTTAAAGGTTAGATTTGAAATTATTTATAGTAAGTATTTTCAGTTTAATAATTTGCATCAATTACAGAGTTTTGTGTATGTTTCTACGGCTTACTGCAATCCAGGACGAAAGTTCGTCGATGAAATGATATATCCGACCCTACCACCAGTCAATTGGAAAATGTTTGTTGATTGTACCAATAAAATACCGGATGCGTATTTCAATAGTTTGGCCAACTACATTAAGGTAAGAATGGTTTAAGAAATTGAGCTGAACCTCGATACTGTATCAGATGCCTTCATCTTCATCAATCGTCTTCTTCTCTCTCTCCATCTACCACCATAACTTGCACTTCTATTCCATTTCTCTCTATTCTTATTTATCCCCCCACCCCCGCCTCTACTTTTATCTTCATTTTCGTTTTAGTATTCGTCTGAGGTCATCTTCCCTTGCCTTTACCACTATCGCAATGCCAGGTTAGTTTCAGAGCCATCTTGAAGTTTGAGGTTACGATCCCAGATATCAGGTACAAATTCTGCAATGTTTGTGTGGTATGACAGCTCCGCTAAGACCAGCCATGCCTGGTTCACTGCTTCAGACCTTCTTACGAGTAGAAACGTCCTCAATATTAAGCTTCCATGACTGCAAGCTATCTTGATGTACTTACATTATTCTATCAGACAGTACCATCGCCCATCCTTCAAATTCGGGAATATAATATCTCATCGCAAAAAAGAACTTAAGAAGATAGTTAGTCCACAAGACTGTTCTTTAGGCGCCAAGCTCTTCCTTAGTTAACTATTCTGATACACAGCGGCCTTTTTATAAATAGAACCAAAGTTGACTTATATCCCACACTTTATAAGTTTTTTCAATAGCTGCTGGCAAGTACCTAACCTAACAATAACCTAGGCAGATAAAAGTAACATTAGTAATTTCATAATAAAATATTCTTTTTACCCAACAGGGTCCACATCCAAATACCTACACATTTACAAAGTCCATAGCAGAGCAAATCGTAAACGAATATAAAGACCGCATACCTATTGTCATCGTACGACCATCCATTGTGACAGCAGCACATCTCGAACCCTATCCCGGCTGGATCGATAATATACAAGGCATTACTGGTATTATGATGGAAATCGGTAAGGGAACAATCAGCAGCATATTGGGTGACAAAGACATCATCTGCGACATAATACCAGTGGACTTTGTGGTGAACTCTTTGTTATTAATGGCGCAGAAAGCCACATTGGGCAGGTTTGTGCAGTTAATCCTTAAGGTCCTTACCCATAGTTATATACGGCTTTGTAACATATTTGCAGAGTTTACATATCCAATGCTACATCGGGTGTGACGAACCCCATCACATGGGCACGTCTTGGCTGTCTGACACTCAAGTGGTCGCGTATCTATCCAACCAAACGCATTATGATGTTTCCAAATTTTAAATATCACAAAAGCTTTCTGCTGCACGAAATAGCGGTCATCCTGTTGCACTACGTGCCAGCGCTGCTAATGGATCTACTAACGCTGTTAAGGTTGAAAAGGAAATTCGTATTGCCCATAGCAAAAAAGTTTCGTCAAGCTTGTTTAGCAGGTAAGTTAGTGGTGAGAGGAGAAGAGACAGGTAGAGGTAAAACATGCTGGGTAACGGTCGTTTCGTTGGCAGGTCGCACCTTTTCGTTAAATGAATGGATTTTCAAAAACCCAAGTCGACATTATTTTAAGGATTTGCTATCTAATAAGGCTCTAAAAGAGCTCTCCTGGAACTTGGAGACATTGGATTACGACACTTATATAAGAGCTTTTGTTATCGGCATACAAAAATATTTACATCGTGAGCATTTTCATGAAAATTCCAGCAAATGGAAAATTACTCGGTGAGTTTGCTGGATGAGTTATTATTATTAAATTTGTTGGAAAATGTTTTAAACGCCCTTAATAAGGTTTAGGGAAGCTGATAAAGTGCTATTTGAAAGATGGACAAAGACTTGTATTAATGATGAGAGACAGAGCTCGTATGGGAATGTGTGAGTGCCTGAACGGAATGGAAGCTACATGGACTCTGTTATTGAGATGGCATATGACCTAACTATCTTCAAAATTATTTTTATACAGAAAGCCACTTGCTTCTTAGGATAGTTCGGAAAGTTATCTAAGAGACCAACGGTCCGAATGGATGAAGCAGAAGGCTTCAGTGATAGTCGGAATAGGTAAAACTCCCCTAAACCTTAATTTTTAAAAAGAACAACTTTTCCAAAAAAATATCCTTTCGAAGTGGAAGGTGTGCTGCTGGGGCTATGGGAGCTGCACAGAATCTACACCTCTGAAGCATTCAATGAAGTCCTTCTTCAAACATTGTATTTTAGGTTAGAGCAGTCCTTGTTTATGGATACTGCCATCAAAGACCAAATTCCTCCAAAAGTTAGGAAAAGAGGAGTAAGATTCGTTAGGGGCTTTGTTCAGCTCTCATTAGCTTTAACCGAATAACTCACATGTGGATTCCAGTGTCTATCTGGGACTGGATTTCTCAATAAATTTAAACCCAGTACTTCCACGAAGAAAAGAAGTTCCTGATATATTTTTTCTGGAAGTAAGGTGTACATTCCACAAAAGAGGGGAAGCAGGGTGTCATTTTAAGGCTGTGTCCATGGGCCGAAATCATGTCAAGAATAGCAGTGGTACCTCCTGTGCTTTTGGAAAGATGTCATTCAAATTTTATCTAATGTCAAGGTCCAGAAGGAGAGGACCGAGATAATTTGACTTTTGAGTAGAAGGCTCTTCCTCTTTAGATTATTTTAGATCAGCAAGAAACATGTTATCAGGGCGGTTTCGGAGATATTTACCGGGGGTAGAATGACGGTTGATACGACGTCCTAGTGCTTTAGAGCGGTCCATTAAAACTTTTAAAATTGCGCTGAAACTTTGAAGCCTACTGTTAGGCTTTAGAAGGAACCTTACGTAGTACTGTTCTCTCTTTGAACTTCTATTGTCTAAATTCTCGTACCGCTATTAAAATCATGAATATGTCAACTTTTAAAGAAGTTTACGATCTTTTTATGGCTAATAGGATTTACAAAGGTTTGATAAGTTTATATTATCCAATGAGTCCTTAGATATTTAAGTAGAGTATGACGGTAATAATGCTTGGTAATCATTTTTTCTTCACAGCTTATACTGGACTTGGTCATTTCTTCATCTCTTCATGCCATTATTAACAATATATTCGTTATATGCACTAAAATAAATCCAACTAATTTAAGCAGCAAATCGTATCAAGAAAGTATATTATATAACATACATATGTATATGCATAAAGTATATAATTAAACAATAATAGGAATAGTTATGTGTTCAGTCTGCAAAGAGAAAAATGTTTCATAATAAAGAAAAAACAAATAAAGACATCACAAAATGCAATCAAAAACCAAGACAACTAATTCATTGGCTCTTCACAACCCTCAGGTGGTGGTCCCAATGTCGGGAATGTACGCAAACGTTGCAATTCCAAAATTGTTTTCAACTCAAGAATATGCGCATAGTCCTGCCGCACCTCATTGATGAGAAAACTATAGCGTTTTATTTTATCCATGCTGTAATAAAAATTGTATATATAAAACAATGCTGAGACATTCAAAGGACTAACGATTTATTACCTCTCTTTGCGTTCTCTTTCCAATTTCTCCTCTAACAGATAATCGCGATTTGCGTTAAACATGGCCACATCAACTTTGATCTCATCGATTGCCCGATTTATATAAGCATTTTTGCGTTTTACTTCCACAATTTGTTCTTTGCAATTAGCAATTTTTTCATTACTATAGAAGTGAGTAAAATCAATTAGATTTTTATATATAAAAAAGAGAACGTAACGTTCCTATCGACGAAAAAGGGCGCAAACTTTTTTTTGTTTGAAGAAAGACGCATTATAAATATTTTGAGAAAGAAAGGCGCATTAAAATAATTTTTAAGAAAGAAAGACGCATTAAAATAATTTTTAAGAAAGAAAGACGCATTAAAATAATTTTTAAGAAAGAAAGACGCATTAAAATAATTTTTAAGAAAGAAAGGCGCATTAAAATAATTTTTGAGAAAGAAAGGCGCTTAAAAATAATTTTTAAGAAAGAAAGGCGCTTTAAAATATTTTCGATAAGCTGCAAAATGGGAAAGCCTGGTTTTAATTTGGTGTAGACCTATATTCCAGCAAATGGATTAACCAAGAAAAATCTATACTTAACCTAGGCCCTGGCTAGATTTTCCCTATAACGGACAACTCCGCCTAGGTCCTGCCAGGGCTTTGCCATGGAAAGCGTATGTTTTCCTATTTGCGAGCAATTTACCGTGTATTCTCCAAGGGGCATACCTAGTTTTGCCACGATTATTTACCTGTAATAGTCCTACCTAAATTTTTCCAGCTTGCACCTGCTTAGCTTTTAAAATGCAGGGCCTGCTTAGTATTTTCCTAGCTTGGGCTGGCCCAATTTTTTTCAATCCATCACCAAATCCCTTGAGAAGCTTGCTGTAAATGTATACAGTGCGTCTTTTTTCGTCCAAATACTTGGTTCCTCGAAATATTTTTTAATGCGCCTTTCTTCGTCAAATTTTTTTTAATGCGCCTTTCTTCGTCAAAATATATTTTAATGCGTCCTTATTTCCCGCAGTATTTTTAAAGCGCCTTTTTTCGTCGGTAGCGGCGGTAAGTTTCCAGGTTTGTGTCGTA
Source organism: Sphenella marginata (assembly GCA_951509765.1). Classification (NCBI taxonomy): domain Eukaryota; kingdom Metazoa; phylum Arthropoda; class Insecta; order Diptera; family Tephritidae; genus Sphenella; species Sphenella marginata. Next base: position 24,713,621 of record OX608079.1, read on the forward strand.
AGTCTTTTGTTAATTTTTAGGTGCAGGTAGCCAACCACTGCTGGGGCGCGAAACAGGTATATTTAGCAAGACGCAGCACGCAGAACCACCACGGGATAGCTCTCGATGTCTATTAAACATTTTGTGGACAGCGATGCCAATCTCTTAAAAGCGAGACCCATTCATCTGTTACTTACATGCGATCCAAATTCTTGCGATATGCCGTTACACGTTGCTCAATCAGTTTCTCAATACCACCAATCTTCATGAGCTTCGCGCGATCATCTTTGACCTTTTTCCAGTTGCGTAATAGTTGTAGAAACTCAGCTGAAACCTGGAAAGATTATTCGATTCAATTTTTAGATCATAAAACGACCTTGAAAAGTAACTTTCTCGTACGACACCATAGAGCTTACCTTACACTTCTCAATGACATCTAGCATATATTTCAGATAATCGATGTTGGCACGATACATTTTGTGCTCCCATTCTCTGTAGATGACCTGACGGCGAAAGACGGCCAAACGTTGCATGGTGCGTAGCTTTTTAGCACCTGCTTTCTATGAGTAAGAGGGGAATGAGAAGAACAATTAATAGGTTTATTTTAAAAACAAATGGAAGAACGGAAAAAATATAGTCTTAAAGAGCTCAAAGCTAGTTTCAAGTTTTGGAAAAGGAGATGATACCTTAGTGAGAACCACGATCAAGTTATAAAAAGAAAACTCTCTGTTATGGGCCTTCAATAATTCTCCATAACTCCTATCTTAGCCCAACATGTTATATTTCCTTCCAGTGTGGGCCAAGATTGCAACTGGGAGCACAGGAGCACTTTTTAGCATGCAAAGTCTATTATACGACTGGTTAACCTATAACGAGGACCGGGTCAAAGAAATCGTTTCCACAGGTGGTCTGGCTAGTATCTCAAAGTGCAAGTAGCTCAGAGTACCGGAACCAATAACAGTAATACTTTTTGGTCCGTCTCCTTACATTCCATGACTGGATTCGTCGATGAAATATGACAGTCTTGTCCTACGACAAAAATATTTAGAGTCTTATTATCGGAGGAAGAACATGGTGTGGCCCATAAGACTAGTGTACCAATGGCAAAACTCTGCCTCTTTTGGTCGAGCTGTTTTAGAACTGTATATTTCATAAGTGGGCCACAGGATGATCTCGCTAAAAAATTATTGAGACTATTAACCAACACATGCTAAGTTATGCAGGCGATGAATAACAAACTCCTGAGGTCGACAACAGCCTAAGTGATTTTGGTGGGGTGGTACAAACAAAAGCAAGAATATGAAGGCGTTACTACAGATCGTCACCACAGAAGCCAACGTACTTTCAAATATCATTATCATGATTTATTGGCCCTCAACCGCTTAGCCGAGTTTCGTTATACCTTTCACATTAGCGATAGCTAAAGCAAATTTCAAGCTGAATACAATTCGAAAAAACCTTCCAAAACTTTATACAAATTTGATTTTAATATTTTTAAATTCAAAAATACGCTTACCTTAATCGAATCATTTACTGCATTTATGTCGTCAACGCTCATTAGGATGCAGTTGTTCAAATTTTTTATCGACCCTCCAATTGAGGTTTCAACTTGACCCAGGGGTAAGACTATTTCCAAGTTTTGATTTTGTACGATGTTGAACTGTGGAACGAAAATTATTTTTAAAATATGAGTTTCTAAAATTTAATGAATTTATTATAAACTCAGTTCGATGTATACACAACGCGCATTAGCTGTAATCTTTTTTAACCAAGTTGCAAAAAACAATATGCTACTTATTAACAATTCACGGTGACTCTTTGTAATCAGTGGTGAGCAGTTCGAGATAGCTTTAAGCTTCGCGGTAGTAGTGTTATTGTTTTTCAGTCTCTCCACTGTTTTTTACAACTCACTTATATAAGATTACAGCAACTCACATATTTTGTCGAAACATGTTCCGTTTCAGTTATCATATGTTGCTTAATATTTCTCAAATTATTCAATTCGGTCAAAAAAGAATTCATCTTATCCTGCCAATCGGCCAAATGGAAACCATTTCCTTTAATTTTAAGCTCATTTTCAATCTTTTGGCGACGCAAACGCACAAACTGCTCCCAATACTTTGGATCCATTTGATTTGGTGCATTGCGTAGATCATCTAAACTTTGTAAATTTTGAAAATATTCCTGCACCTCAATAGGCAATGGAAACATTGAGCGGCTCTTGTGTACTAAACGTGCAGCGACCTCGTGACACACCAACGTCGATTGGAATGAACGTTGCAGCATTTTCGGACGTCGCCTAAAGAGTTTGCTGAGTTCGTGCGAGAATGCTGGTACATTCGGTAGAAAGTTGCCTTTGAATTGACGTTCAAGAAGTTTGTCGCGTGAATTCAACATTTCCATGTCTTGCTTAATGTCTGCAATGGATTTTTCAGAGAAGCCAAGCAAATTTGTGTAACGGTTAATGTATTCGGTAGCTTTTTCGGTTTCGGCACTAAACGAAGGGGAAGTTTTAGGTCTAACGTTTCATTTGTTGACATTCGTTTTACAACTCACCTCAATTCGGAAATATTGTTTCGAAAGCTTACACGCTGATAGAATGTCACCTTCAAGCCGAGCAAACGCACACGAAAATGTTTCAAGGCAAAGTCGTACATTAGCTTTAGCACAGCCATTTCAGCGCAACGTTCATTGAATTTGTGAATATAATTCGTTTTCAAATCGTTTGTTTTACGTTCGTTCACATTCAAAATACGTAGATATTTCTGTCGATCTTCCTGTAATAGACGTAAAGTTTCCTCATACAAACGCAAGAGCTTTTGATCTTCCAAAGTATATTCATGTGGTTGACGCTTGGACATGAATTCGGGTTCGGGTGGCGTTTTCTTGATTTCCTCCTCCCATAATTTCTCCAAAACACCATCCATCATCGTATTAAGTGCACGTGTCCAAAACTCTATTGACCATAACAGCATACGTCCACGTTTTTGATCGCTAACGACAGCCTTTTTGGCACGACGATTGATTGCTTTGATCTCAGAGTCGTCAACCTAACGGTCCATAAAGTTAGAAGAGCTGAACAATAAATAACAAAAAAGAAAACCATTTATAACTTACCGTCATTATACGTTCCAAGACTTCGTCGTTCATCCATGTCGGTATGGTTAGGTTAGGTGGCGTGAAAGTGGGCATATCCAGTAATTTCAGCATAATATTCTTATCAGTGTAGATATGAGTCAGGGATTTGTTTGTGCTTAATATGTTATTGATAATTTCAATTTTGTATTGTTGTACTTGATCAAATAACTTATTGAACTCTTCGCGCAAGGGGCCATCCAGAAGGACCTTTGAAGAAAATAAATGGCAAAGAGTGCCGATTAATTGCGGTCTGGCAAGGTCTATTAATCAAACATAACAGACAAAGATGATCCTTGAGGGTTGCCATCTATTTGCATTTTTTTACATTGTGGTCAAGCAGCATATTTCTAAATAGAATTACCAACTAGAGTTGCCACTTAACCCGATTAAATGCATTGTTTTTCTGTAAACTTATGGGACAATGTTAAGTCTCCCAGGTTCCGATCACAACATTAGAATCGCTACTTTCTAAATATCTTTCAACCTTCAACTCACCTTGAACTTTATATCCTCATTATACATTTGATTCGCTGTGACCAATCGTATATCCTGCATCAAGAACTCCTCTGCCATCATATGCTCAAACACATTGCCCACAACTTTATAGAGTTTACGCTTTTTCTTCACAACAGCCACCTCTTCAACGGGCTCCGGTTCTGGTTCATCAATGACACCGAAAGTAACAACGCCAGTATCTTTTTGCTGAACAATCTCTTCTGAAGGTTCTTCCTCTTCTTCGGGTTCTAAATCTTGAAAGCGATATAAATCAAAAAATTCTGCCAATTCCTTTACAGCCTTCTCGAGCGAATAATTTTCAAATGAATTTTCAGCAAATATGGCTCGAACTTTGATACTAATTTTTGCCGTTTGACCAACTAACAAGTCCATAATCCAATCTCGTATACGACTTTTATCTTGAATACTTTCCATTAGTGACTTATACTCGACTTCACAAACTTTGCGCGCCTCCATATTCAATTGGTTCAACCAATTGTAATTCAAACAGAATTTCCGATAGATACCCGTCGTCTTGCCTGTCACGGAGATGTCATAATCGATTAGGGAACGTACTTCGGTTGCCAATTCAGTGATTCGTCTATCAATGGCGGCACGCAAATCTCGAGCTTCTTGTGGGATTTCCCTTTTTTTTGAAATTGAAACTGCACATGGTATGACGTAGAGGGCACCTGCTTCGAGTTCCTCTGGTGTTTCGAGTATCTCAATATTTTCGCGTAGATTATCGGATAGCGAATGGAGGCGAGAGACTTTTAAGCAACCAGATTCCATTAAAATAACCAAATATCTGCCAGTAAAGAAAATAGAAAACAAATTTTTATTTTAGCTCGATTATTAGAGGTGGTAAGTAAGCCTATGGTAGTAATTTGTGTCTATGCAGAATGTGCACCCAATCTAAGTAGAGCTGAAGCTGTTTTGTAATAGAACTAAAATAGGAGTTTGGACTGGGGAGGCATGTGGGCTTTGATTATGCAAATAGAAAGGAACCCTATTAGATGTTTTTTATGACCCGAATGCGCTGAGTCGCACCTGCCGTTTCCCACCGCCACTCATCAACTGCCATGCGTGAGTCTTGAACCGTCTGGCTCATCTTCAGAGCCTCCCTACCCCATTGAATCTTATTGACAGCTCAGCTTATGCAATTAACCCAAAAAGCGAGCTATCTCCACGTCGGCCCGATTATATAATGAATATTAAATGTACATACATACATACATATATTTCTTAGCTTACTTGCTATTATATAACTCCACCACGTTTCTTATCAGTCGCTGCGAATAACTCGTAAATAACTTCCGGCATACCATGAAGGGTTTCGGTGAACGTTTGTGTTGGCGAAAGTGCAACATCAAAGTACTGATGCCATAGGTCACTATATTCCGAGTGCCCGTCACACCGCTTATATAGCCCATATGTATGGTACGTACTGAGCGCAACAAAATCACTTTTTCACAATTTTTTATTACATAAAAATCCAAACAAAAACTATCTAATGGCAATGCAACCAATTCCACATAATTCCGATTTGTCACATGCAACATTGTTATGCAGCGGTATTTCTTCGGTAACGGTACAACCTGTCGATTTACGGTACGCTGTTTATGCAACCATGTGCCGATAATTAGTGTATCTGCATACGGCATAGTATTAGCATCATCTGTAACTGTCCTAAAGAAGGACATAGCAAGATCCTGATCAACCAAAAAGAATGTCAACACCTGTATGGAGTATGTTGGCGGTAACGGTATAAGCATTTCAAAAATTTCACTTTTGAAATCAACAAGAAATTGCTTATAAGAATTATTTATATCCTTTATTAATAATGCCCGATTTAGCATACGTACGCCAGTTATGCGATATATATCGGGTTGAGCGACATGTACAATTATCGGTGCGCGTATTTTCTCATAAGAAATAAAATACAATTTACCATCATCGGTGCCCACGACAGCATATGGCATTGTATTGTGACTGGTTATGCAACAGCCATTCGGTATATTCAATTCAGAATATTTCGTATTACGTAGTATCTCAACGGCACGCACATTACCCTCACGTGTTAACATCAGCAAGTTCTCATCCTTCAAACCATTCAAACTGGTAAAATCTTCAACCATGATATTGGTTACAGAGAAATCACTCAACGTTGCGGCATAGTTATTTATTTGCAATTGATATATTGAAGAGTTATAGTCGACAGCGTAAACATCGCCAAGAAAATTTGAAATCAGTTTTTTGATCTCAATACGTGTCTCTTCCATGACCCATTCAACAATCCATAAATTACGTTGTTGTGTTATAAACGTTATATTTCCAGCGCAAGCGACCATGAGTCCGTGTTTATGTGGATAGAGTTGATATGCTTTTGGTGCACCCTGATGAGCGAAAGTGGTGCCCCATTGGCGTAATAAATGGAATTGCGCGACTTCGACCTGCAAGCGATGTGAACATGTCTTAATTAAACAAGTAAGGAAGTCTAAATTCGGGTCAACCGAACATTAAATACCCAGCGTTAGTTTTCAGAAAAAGGGGGCGTGGTTTTCATCCGATTTCGCCCATTTTAAAAACCAATCTATTCCGAGCCTAAACAATAGCGAATTTGGTGGGCGCGGCCACGCCCCTTGCTTATAAAGCTTTAACCGCTTACATGAGCCAAAAGTACTCAATCGATCTTTTCAAGGGTTATACCATGTCCTATATATAACTTTGGAAAAGAAGGCGTGCCATGCCCATAACTTTTAACGTATTTTGTGAAATTTTTGATATACGGATATATGTGTCCATTAATCAATATTTACATAATTTTGAAAAAAGTGGGTGGTGGTACGCCCACGGATTTTATTATGTTGTTTGTCCCTATTTGAAGATCAGTTTTCATTGCAGATCTTTATGATACTTTCACAGTGGCTTGTTAATAGTGAAATGTTGATATTTTGTTTATTCACTTGTGGGCGGTGCCACGCCCATTTTCCAAAATATTACCAAAAAACCTTTAAACAACACTAATAACATCATCAGGTGAATGAGTGTACTAAATTTTAGCATTATATCTTTATCAGTTAAACAGATATTGCATATTCCGGTTCAATAACTCTCGTTCAGAGAACTTTAGTCCAAAAAGGGGCGTGGACGTTCACCGATTTTTCTTATTTTCTGTGGTACTACTCTATATAAACGTAACGTGCCTGGTACCTAGTTTCGTAAACCTATCTCACACAGTTCTGAAGTTATTAGCAGTCGAATTTGAAAATTGCTTGACTCATAAGTGGGCGGTGCCCCTCCCACTTTCCAAACTTTTGCAAAAATAATGTAAAGAAATGAAAATTGATGTACATATGTACCAAATTATATTATTATAGGGGTATCAGTTAATTAGATATGGACTTCTCAATATTTCCACCTCCTTTCAATATAACTTTTATGAAAAAGTAGGCGTGGTCGCCAAGCGATTTCGTTTATTTTCTATATATGAATTTAATACAGCAATAGTATGCCCTCTACAAAATTTCGTTATACTAGCATAAACTGTTCTGAAGTTATTAAGAGTCAAAATTTTAAAATTTCTTCAAATATATGTGGGCGGTGCCACGCCCCTTTTCAAAAAATTTGATCAAATCGGCCTTAGAACATCTAAATCAATACATATTGCAAATTTTGTCATTGTAGCTGCTTCTGATATTGAATTAACTCGTTTTATACGTTTTTCGAAATTTTCGATATCGAAAAAGGGGCGTGGTTATGGTCCGATTTTACCCATTTTCAATACCAATCTATTCTGAACCCAAATAAGTACGCATGCCGAATTTGGTGAAGATATCTCATTATTTGCTCAAGTTATCGTGTTAACGGACAGACGGACGGACATGGCTCAATAAAATTTTTTTTCGATCCTGATCATATTGATATATGTATGGAAGTCTATATCTATCTCGATTCCTTTATACCTGTACAACCAACCGTTATCCCAACAAAGTTATAATACCCTTGTACTAGTACTAGTACGCTGGGTATAAAAAGTATAAATAAAGTGTTTAGCAAGAAAAGTTAAATTGATTTAGCAGCACCCGTCCGTCCGTCTGTCAACACGAGGACTGAAGCAAATTTTGCGATACCTTCTTGAATTTTCTTATGGAGGTTCCTTGGTTCTATTCTCCCATGCTTTTGGATGATAGTCAACCAATTTTAATACATCAAATATTTTTCAAAATATCATTAAATAGAAAAAAACTAACTGGCGCGACTCGAAGCCTCCGCGCTGGTTAAAACAATATCATATCTAGGTACTAGGCTCTTGAGACCATTTCGTGGTGCTCGTGAAATGTTTTATTTGGCACCTAAGCATTGTGGCCTATCATTATATCATTTTTACGTAACACACCACAAACATATCGCAAGATGAATTTTTTTTCATACAGAAACACTTTTTATAACGAATTCATTACGAGGCATGCGATGCAAATCATTCGTTTCGAGAAAGTTTTACGTCATTCTCAAAGGGACCAAATTTGGTGTGTAATTAAAACTATAAAACCTGCTCGTTTTTTTTTCTGACGTTTTTTAAAAAGTCGTTGATTAAGTTAATAAATATAATGAAAACTTTATCAGAAAACGATAATGAATCAAATCACACGTAATACTTTTTTATAAGAAATATCCCGGATAAAAATGGACCTAATTTTTGCAATGTGTCGTGTATGAAGAAATTCGAAAAATAAAAATTTTCAATAATAAACGTTATTTAGAATAAGCCGAAAATATAATTGATGTAATAACACAACTGGGTATATATACTAAGCAAATTATAAACACAAAAGTTTTACTTACACTGAAAACCACACCAAAATCATTCACCACATATACATCATCGTCTAGAAAGCAAACGGCGGATTGTGTGCTCAAGGTATGAGCCTTTTGCAATTGTACGCGAGATATTTCATGTAGTTTTGTTATACCACCAGAATAGTTCATTTCCCAAAATATTAATTCTTTCTTGAATTTGGAATATTGCAAAATCATGGGCCAATTTCGGCTGGAGCACAGTAAAGAGAATGCTGAACATTTAATACCAGTTGAAAGTTCGGCCATAAACTGGCCAGTACGACAATTCCAAATACGAATTGTATAATCGGGAAAACCGCTTAAAGCAATCAGTAGATCATGATGAGAGAAAAGCAATTTGACGTAGCTAACGACATTTGTACCTTTAGAAAAAAAGCAAAAATACGAACTGTAACTTCCTTTGATAGTACATACTTAACAAAACCCAAACTCCCTGGATTACTTCGCAACAAAAACAAAATCTCGGTTACTTGGTCCGTCCATATCCATAAATACATCTTGATTAGATCCTACATTTCATTTAAATATAGTGATCTGGGCATATTAGTCTTGATTAAACAGATGCTCAAATTTCAAAATTATCTCGCCGCCTTTTCTAGTATAACAACTAAAAGTTGGCAATGACTGTGTCGAGAGGTATACGGTCACTTTGAGCTTTCTACAATCTTCTTATGCCGGATTTTTTCCTAGACTTCAGCGGACTCGAAAAAATAATCGGTACTACATTGAAAGCCACACAAACAAAGAAGGAACATGAACTGTACCAGATCAAATAAAATGTTCAAAATTTAAATTGTGCAGGTGACTTAACAGCAGAGAAAGCTTCGAAGTTAGTTAGAAGGGGAAGACTTCACTTTGTCCCTAGATGATCCTTGACATTAAGCTGTTGTGAAAAAGATTGATAATTTTTATTGAGTCTAGAGTCTAGACCATGGTATAGGCAAATTAGGAAGGGTTAGAGAAAATTTTGTACTTAATAGAAACAAGGAGATAAATCTAAATATGGGTAAAAGCGAACCGATTGTTGTCATTAATAAAAAAATTTGAAAATTCGAGAGAAAAGATATAAAAAATATCTACTATTTTTAACTTTTATCCAAAGGCGAAGGCTTATAAATTCGAGATACCACATCGATCTTCGCCCACTTCAACCTCCATAATTATGAATCCACAGGAAGCTACTATACCTACTCGCATACACAATACGTACTTGAAAATACAAATAGTTTATGAAAATCCGGATAACGAACGATATGTATACTTGGAGGCATTACAGCCTCTGAATAGGCAAACATCGGCAATGAGTAATGGCCGGCTATATTTATTGCACCCGCTCCAACATTCGGATTGTCGACGGTGTAGTAAAGTTTGTTTTTAGTTTTTAAATCCGTAAAATGTATGGTATGATCATGGAGAGAAGCCAAAGCTTCCATGCCTATAGTTGTGAGCGTATTGGGAACGCTATAGGTAGCCCACGAGCTAAAAAAAAAAAAAAAAAAAAAAGAATGCAAAATTCATTAGAATTAGATGGATAAAATAAAACTAATATTACCAAGTCTGCCAAGGATGAAAGGTCGCCATTTTTCTATTATTTCTTCAATTTCACGCACTTGGATTCAGTTTTTAAAATCAAAGCTAATATTTTATATAGAAATTGTGAAAAAGATTATTGGAAATTGAAGAAAAAAATTGACTGAGAGTTTGAATGAAAATGACGTTCTTTTGTCAAGTAAACTCAACAAAAACAATTAAAATATGTCATGGAAACGAGTGAAATATTTTTGGAGAGTTATAAGGTATATTGTTGCCATGCAGATAACTCAAGTTATTTCGTTTACTAACAGCCCTCCAAGGTTTAGAAGTGACTAAAAGTGTTATATTATAATCGATCATCTGGATTTACGTATGTATGTGCGGGATAAAATAGCTCGGTACTCTTGCCAAATACTGTAAGTCTTTTAGAACCAGGCTCATTTCTGCTTTGCCCGTCACTTAGCTTAGAACCTAAAGAACAACACCCACCCGGAGTTGGTAAGCTCCTTTCTCATCTCCCGCCCAAAAATATACCACCAGAGGAATGCGATTTCACCGGGGAAGCGCGAGTTCCTCTGACTCCAAAAATTTAGAACAAAAAAGATATAGATCCAATCGATATCTAAATGTACGTAAGTATGAGAAAGAAGACATTGAGAGAAACAATCTGGAAACAATGGTCCATGCTGTTAAAGCGACTGACCATGCACGCAGGAGTGTGTAGGTTTGAATCACATTCATCGGCATAAACTTTTAAACACTTTCCAAGCCACCCTACTAATTCGAGCTACAACCTACACAAATTGGCGAGTTTTTACAAAAATACAAATTAGACCAACGCCAGAACATAACAAGGATACACATTTTTTTCCAAGAGCGAATACAGGATGCTGAATGTTTTATTAAATATTGAATATTACGTATTTGAAGCTAGCCACTTAAGTTAGTATTCATATGAAGGCGCACAGACCTACTACATACAACATCTATAAGTACTTAGTTGAGTATGTTATTGATTAACTTTATTTTCTTTATTAATTTTTTTATTTTATATATTTATGCAAATAACAGATTTTGTTCTAACATAAAACATAAATGTGATATTTAGTAAAGTTCTATGTTTCTTGAAATAGAACGTAATATAATCAAATGTTTTTTTTTTTTTGTTTCAATACTATTTTCATAAGCGGAATAACCATTACTTTCAATAATATGTGAGTAAATATAAATAAGTATTTATGTGTAGCAGAAAGATATATATAATGCAATGTAAATCTTTTCAGAATCAATAAGCTTGCCATCGTTCGTTTCGTTTCATTTAACGGAGTATCCATAGTAATAAGGTAAAGATCAGACGTATTTCTTCTCATCGACCATTAACTTGTATTAAGTTTATTTGTATTTCACTATATATAGTTTTAGGGATAAGTATGTAGATATACATATATATTTGAATAATTTGTGAGTATATATTTTGATTATATAATTATATGAATATCAAACTGTATTTAGTAGATATATAATGCTGATATTGCTGCATAATAGATTTTTAAATATATATTTTTTGGCGATATTTAACTTTATAACTTTCAGTAAATATGTAATAACGCAAATAAATCTCTATGGTATACATATATAAATATTTCTGTGTTCTATAAGTTTCTACGACATATGTATACGTTTTTATAATATATCTGTTTATATGGTTTATATATATGTAGCTCTTTCATATTCTTCCTCAATATCGTTGCCTCTATTCTATTAAACATGTTTCTAGCGTATATCGCTTTAAGGCTATCTTATATTTTTTCTCAATATTTTGGCCTCTATTCTATTAAACATATACGATTAATTATTTTCTCCACTAATTTGTAGAATTCCTCCAGCTCTATTCTGTTTCGACAAATATCTTGCCTTTCAAATAAATCTATTTCGCTCTGTTTGGCGCTGCTAATTGGACTCATTGCGCCATCAGGGTTTTTCAATGCCATATGTTTTTTGAATATTTCCTCAATTTCCTTCCTATTTTCTTGTTGCTGTTTCACCTTATCCCTCTCCAAGCTATCATTTTTGATCTTGCCTAGCTGTTGTTCGACAATTTGATCAACTTGAATAAAATCGCTTGATTCATTTAACGGTTCGTTAACTAAAATTTTACGCTGGATTTCACTGCGATAATAATCGTTAATTAAGGAAAACATACCCTTGGTATACCAATAAATAATGCCCATTAGGAGCACACCTTGCATGAAGGGGCCAACCATAATGTTAAGTTTCTTATTAACTAAAGTTAGATACTAAATTTTTTGAAATTTGTTGGTGTTCACTTTATGTTTGAGTAAGTATTTTTTATATGTAGTACATGTTAAATATTATGTGTATATAATGGATATATATTTCCCTTTATAATCTTTTTTGAATAAATATGCACGATTAAATATATATTTTAATATGATTAAATATCTTTTTAAGTATATATATTTTTTTAATAACTCTTAATCAGGTTTCAGAAGTCTACTCTGCTACTGCAAATGATTCCAACCATTCTCTCAACATGTAATATTGCTCCTTGAAATGCGGCCAAGCCATTGTAACGATTAGCATAATGGTATTAGCAAATACGAAGAGTTTCATTATCTCCACAGCTGCAAAAAAAAGGAAGAATATTTTTATATAATAAATTTTCGATAACGATGTCGGAACTAGAATCAGGGCCAATCAATCTTTTATGGCAATGCAATTGAAAATTCTTACCAAAATTAACGTTTTTGATTCCTGATAGCCAACCAAATATTTTATAACGAAAGATATTTAAGTCGTAAATCTACAAAAATTTTCCCGATGTAGAGGACCAGCAAGATTTTCTATGTTAGTATTATGCTAAATTTCCTGTTTTCCTACTAAATAAGCAACCAGAACAAACTGAATTATGTGGCAACCTCAAAACTGTTTAGCAAAGCGCAGTATTATGGTAGTATGGATTTATTATTTTTAGTTCTTACTTCAATATTAATCATGTTGTATACCAGGACCGCGTAAAAGGAAAGCGATATTTCAAACAAAAATCATAATAACAAGTAAGGAAGTCTAAGTTCGGGTGAACCGAACATTAAATACCCAGCGTTAGTTTTCAGAACGAGATACAAATACCATGACTTGGCAATGATATAGGCCCTAGAATCTTATTTGAAATTTTCTATATCAAAAAAGGGGGCGTGGTTATCATCCGATTTCGCCCATTTTAAACACCAACCTGCCTTGGCCAGAAAGTAACCTGTGTACTAAATTTCATGCGAATATCTGAAGTTTTACTCAACTTATGTTAATTTATGTGATTTTCGATATCGAAAAAGTGGGCGTGGTTATCATCCGATTTCGAAACAACATAGCAAATTCCATGCAAATATCTCAGTTTTTACGCAAGTTATGTCAATTTATGTGATTTTCGAAGTTTTCGATATAGAAAAAGGGGCGAGGTTATCATCCGATTTCGTCCATTTTCAATAGCAAACTACTTTGGCTAAAAAGTAACCTGTATAATAAATTTAATGCAAAGATCTACATTTTTACTCAAGTTATGTTAATTTATGTGATTTTCAAAATTTTCGATATCGAAAAAGGTGGCGTGGTTATAACTCGACTTCGTCTATTTTCAATAGCAGCCTACCTTGGCCAGAAAGTAACCAATACACCAAATTCCATGCAAATATCTCAGTTTTGACGCAAGTTATGTCAATTTATGTGATTTTCAAAATTTTCGATATCGAAAAAGGTGGCGTGGTTATAATTCGACTTCGTCCATTTTCAATAGCAGCCTACCTTGGCCAGAAAGTAGCCAATACACCAAATTCCCTGCAAATATCTCAGTTTTGAGGCAAGTTATGTCAATTTATGTGATTTTCGAAATTTTCGATATCGAAAAGGGGGCGTGGTTATCATCCGATTTCGCCCAGTTTCAATAGCAACCTACCTTGGCCAGAAAGTAACCTGCATGCAAAATTTCATGCAAATATCTCAATTTTTACTCAAGTTATCGTGTACACGGACGGACAGACGGACGGACGGACATGACTTCATCAATTCCTCTTTTCAACCTAAGAACTTTCATATGTGGAACTCTATATCTAACTCGATTATTTTGCGCCGTTAGATAGTACCGTTATGTCGACAAAATTATAATACCCTTGTGTTTAAGCGACTCACATACATAAGCTACGGTTATTTCATTGGTTTATTTTTTTTTGCATTGCATGCTATTGTAATTCGCAATCAGCTTATAAAATATTTCGAAGATATAGTTTATGTTTTGGAAAGCCAAAGTGTGGTTTTAACAAGCGAAAATGAGGAAGCCAATCGCGCCATGCCTCAGAGCCAACAGTTCTCGCCACCAATAAATACATACAAGGTGTCACAGTTGTCCCGCACCTCCCGTTCTCCAAAGAACAATTTTGAACATTTAGGCAAACATGGTCGTCAGAACCTGAGCCAAATGAATAAATACAATTTGAGCAAAACGGTCACATAGCACCTGAGCCAAATAAAAAAATTAAATAAAAAATAATAATAACTTAAAAAACAACTCCCCTTCTCTAAAGCTTAGACATGTACTAGTACTAGTACGCTGGGTGTAATGAAATTCAAAAAAAAACTGAGAGGTAAATTTTAGCAATTACATGTACATATGTATGCTTAAATATTAAGAACTTAATCTTCAACATTTAAATTACTGAAATCGAGAAAAGGAAAATATGTCCTGACGGTCCATGAAACGTTATATCTCTGATTGAACTACATACCTATGTAGGGATGTCGAGATAAGGATAGAGCTCCACTCAGCAGAGTTCCTTAAACTACAGCTGGGTATGTAACCTTAGGTTTCAACTAAACTTTGCCTCCCTTACTTGCTTTCTAATTTAAATTGCATTTTTCCTAGGTGTAAAAATAATATAGTAAAATAATTCTGGTGATATTATAACAAGGTTGCCACTTCTTTTAAAAAATATCTGACATTGCATGTCAAAGGCTTAGCACCTAATTCGACTATCATTATTTTTTGCATATTTAATATTATCTCGTTAATGACGACAAATTTGGATACACTTTTAAATGAAGGGACCGTGCTGTACATATATCAGGCTCTAAAGCACTCAGGATATATTTACAGGGAATTACCATACGACACCATTAAACCATAGAACATTTTACATGCTGCTAGAAGTAGGGAGGCAGTGAAATATGTATTAAACATTGTTTTGTCTACAGACCAAAAAAGATTGTTTGATGTCTCCCTTCACTCCATTAAAAACCCATTGCCCTTTTAACCGATGTTCACGATGAGTATAATCTTCTTGATTTCTACGATCTTCTCTTTACCACCAATCTTACATACAAACCCGGCTCGATGATTCTTTGCCTTCTTTAAAGCAAAACACAAATATTTATATTTATTAAAATTTAATTTTTGGGAGAACCTGGCCTTTATTACACAAAAACATTCTCGCCGGGTATTAATCCTATTTTTCATAGATAATCAAGTGCTAACGCATGTCTAGAAGAGCTCTTGATATTCGCATATTCCACTTATTAGATTAAGACAGTATGAAATAAAATTCGAATAATAATGTTAGAATAATCGTGCGTTAAATATTCGTTTCCGTTAGATTATTGGAATACTTGCCTGAATAGATAAGAATAGCAATTTTTGTAAAATATTTAATTCTTTAACTAACAAACGAACGTACTTTTAAATATATAAATGTTAAATGTTTAATACCTTTGTGTCGATAACTCATAAGGAATAATTATTAAAACCTATCATATCTGTTATGAACGTCTGTTGTTATAAAGAAATGGAAAACTTTTTAGCAATAATCAACTTCTTCGTGGTGAGACAATATTTCCGGCTATTAAAAAGTTTTCTAGGACTCAGTCGATGTAGCTGGTATGAACAAATTTTGCTTAGCTAGACTTAAAAACTTGGCTTGAACTTCACACTGATTCGAATAATTGTATTCGAATATTTGAAACCTCGAATATTTGAGTAGCGGTCGATTTTCAGTAGCAATAGAAACGATAATCGAAGCGTCGAATGTTGAAATATTTTAACTACTCGAATATTTTTAAGAGCCCTAATATGTAGGACATCTTCGCACATAAATCTACGAGTATGTGAGTATATAAAAATCAAATTGTGTATGTATGTATGTATGTATCTATAGATCGACTTGTGTCCCAGACGTACAAGCTGATTGTAACCAAATTTGAAACACGCACCGGATATCTTTCAGGGATGGTCATAGGCTAAACAATATTTTAATAAATATGGGGGGCGTGGCAGCTCCCATACAATTGGAATTTTCCATAGTCCATATGTATCTCTGGAAGTATTTAGGTTAGACCACTAAAATTTGGTTTGGGGTTATATAAAGTTAACCTCCAACACCGGCATGGAAACTGGGGATAATGAAAAAGAGAGAGTGGCACCTTCCATACAAATGGGATTTTCATAGTCCAAATCTCTGAAATTTAGCTAAGGGTTATTTATACCAGATTAATCCCCAATACCTCCAAAAAACTGGGGATACGAAAAATGGGGCGTGGCAGCTCCCATACGAACAGAGTATGGAATGAAATCCACGGGTGTAAGTTAGTAAATTATAATTTTTAACGAAATTTGTTTTTCCATACCCTTTTTTTCAACTTCAAATTTTCACACTCATTTAGTGTAACGGTTCCTTGCCCAAGAACGTGCGGAATTCAGTTCAGCGTACCCCACATCTTTTGTGAACTGTGACGCAACCAGAAATATTTTCCGGATAAAACGTTTTAAAAATTTGTATTGAAAGTGTTGAATGAAAGCGCGTTTTCATATTTCATTGGCATGTGTTCTCGCCGAATACACCTATTAATGTGCCGGGGTTTTTTAACACCACCGTCACAAATTACAATAAAAACAAGTAAGAAAGGGCTGTGTTCGGCGATGGCGAAGGCTTTATACCTTTCATGTATACGCATAACTTTTTCAACTGTCCGACCCGTGCAATTGGTACAAGCTCTTGAAAACTCATTGGGAAAATGGTTGCACTTTAAAACATACCATTTGTTTTTGGACCTCACAAATCAGTTGGTTAAAATATCTGCTTAATTTCCATTTTTTCATTAATCTCTTTTGAATACCCGTTTTCCCTTAATTGTAGTTGACTTCCATGGATCTCTTATATCCCACATACGTGGCAACCCTATTATCTGTAGTCCTTGTACTCCTTATATGTACACTTAATCGAGCGTCTACTGTACACTGTACTTAAAATCAAACCTTTTTCTTTTTTACTTCGTATAAAGAATTTGTGTCAAGAGTAGAATACCTTCCGGAGATCGCAAGTAATCACCAAAACCCGAGTTTAAATCCTTCTCGCAATGCAACTCCTTCGACTTCTCCGCCTTCAATTTCTCCTCCAACTTTGCATTCACCTCGTCCTGTTTGCGAAAGTTATTCTTCGATTTGCCATAACCCGATGAGGTGTTGGCAAATACGCCTTTCTTAGGCTTCATGGTAAAAATTTAACACTTCTTCCGATTGCCCCGCACTCCGATATAATTTAATCCAAAAGTTTTGCTAATTGAAAATTATAGCCCATACAGGCCACTACTTAGCTGCGAAAAAGTTCTAACCGCACCAATTAGTTGTTGCCAACTAAATTTTAAAATTTCAGTATGCTACTCTGCCAGGGGAACTTAAGCTGGAGACGAGCTTTTGTGGGTCACTCACAAAAAATAGACAGACGTTCTATGGCTTCTCAGTTAAGGCTATTGATTACCTGTTACTATTCACGTGTAGCGTTTTCTACCGTTAGAAAATATAAAAAAAAAAAACAATTCTCTTTTAAACGACAACAACAAAAGCACAAATTTAGAAATGTTTAGTATGCGACTAATCGGTCAGCGACAAGTGGTGGAAAGCAATTTGTGTGAGCTGTTGTATGGTGGTGGAATTAATGGCACTCTGTTGAGTGTAAAATCAGTTTTTAAAACATTTTTGGTCTCACAAAGCTGTAACTATTTTAGATTGAGTCAAAACTGGTCGTACAGCGTTGTCTACCTCGCCTATTTAAATCTGGGACTTTTTCTGGCCCTTCGATATTGCGGTTATTTGACCGCAGATCCCCAGCTTTTATCAAGCTACTGTTTGTGATAGCTTCCTTCCCCATAAAATGGTGTAACTTTTCCTAAGATAAAATTTCTATTACTCCCACAAAACAACTGAGCATTTCATTTATACTTATAAAAATATTTTCAGTAATAACTACATACAACCGTCATTGAGCTATTTCATTTCGCACAGCTTGGTATTAAGGCGCAATTATAACGCTTAATTTCAAAGGAAAAACATTCATATAAGTATGTATGCAGTTGCGAACTGAATATTCCGCAAATAACTCACGCCTTTACGAACTCCTTAGTGCTCAATGTACAAAGTACTCAGACATAACCTTACAAACTGCTTAGTGCTCCATGAGAAAGTCGCTACACACTCCTTAAAAAGAAAACGTTTTTTATTATTTATAATTGCATTAAATGCATTATTTAAACATTTTATTTGCATAATTAAAAATTAAAATATATTACAACTGCCGAAACAATTCGTTTTGAATATTAGAATACCATGATTATTACTTTTTTATTGTTTCAAACACTATAAGAAAATAAAGTTATTTAATTGTTGACTTTTTCTTACAATTACTACATACATACATACATAAATACCATATAGTACAGTTATAAACCTGCAGAGCTTTAGTAAAAATTCTTTTATAATATAGATTTCCTTTTTATAATTACTTTTTACTGCTAGGTACTACTAACACTCCAGTTCATAAAAAATAGAATAGATGGTTTCCATACAAATAAAATTATAAAGCTTTTGTAAGCTATTTTATTTTTTATGAATTTAAGGTTATGTACATACTTGTTTCACTAAGTCCTACTTCTATTGCATATATGTATCTGTTTGGATTTTCAAATCTATTATTTATGTATACTTACAAATGACATACATTTTTACAAACTCCTTTGAAAGTCTTCGCAAGTTAAGAAGGAAGGAGCGCATGCGCATGCGATATATTCTATGACTGTCAATAGAATAAAATTGCATGCCACAAAACGCAAACATTTGGTTGTAAATGTTCAACTTTTAAGTTACAGCTTTTTGAATTGTTTATGTCTCATTGACCCTATTAATTAAATTTTTTTCCCATTTGGAATTTTGCATCTATTTTTTTGTCAAATTATACACCATTTCCAACCATAATTCGGAAAAGATTGATGTATGTATTTCCGAAAACTAGATATTTTCAGTATATAACAAGTGCCTTTCAAAATACATCAATGTTTCAGAGATTCTCAAATGTAATTATTTTAAATTTTTCTACACGCATATTTCTTTTCTAAAATACTTTTGACTTTATCTGAATTGCATTTGGCTTTTAAGTTTTTCTGAAATACTCTTGACTTTCTATTTTTCGAAATACACTTGGAAATGGACATTATGATTATTGCAATATTTATCAATTACCACAAAATACAACTACATATATTTTTCAGCATAATCATTAAACATACATATCTACAAATAAACATACAATTCGCCATGGGGTGGCTCTATATTATTTAACTTTAATTAAATTTCCATTTCTAAATCGTATTTTTTTTGTTTTCATATAATGCAACAACAAATGCAATCGAACTACGAACTCTAAAGTGTGTTTTTTCTATATATTAAGCTTTTTCTGAGTTTCTAACTTGCTTTTTGGCAACAATTTTTCTTGCAGCTAACCGTACATATATATAAATTATTTTAAGTATTTAGTAGTTAGATAGACGATATGCGATATAAACTTAGATTAGCAGTTTTATAAGCAGCACACACACACACATGCTTCGTAAAAGTCTTCCAATTCGCACACAAATGCACCAACAAATGCGCTTACTATGTGTAAATATTATGTTATTATTTTTTGTGCGTTCATATATGTACATACATACAGCTCTGGTCAAATATATAGTACCAAAACCGAAAATAGTATTGTTTTGAATTTATTCTTATTTGTTTTTTAAACTTTTCCTTCTTATACTTCTAAAAGCCAAATTATTATCAGCTTTCTGAAAAGTTTTTGAAATTTTCTAAACTCTATTTGGGCTTTTTTGGAGTTGGATTATTTCTTGTGAACTTTATTCAAGCATTTCATTGTTCTGGTTCTAGTTATAGGCCGACTTAATATAGAAAAGTTACACTTCACAAATGTTTTAATGCAATATTTTCAACCGGCACTATACGTATATTGCTTTTTTAATATACATGCATATATACAAATTCTTTATTCCCTTTGTTATGCAAAGATTTACAGCGTGCATTTACATTCTTAAATAGTGAAAGAGTGCTCTTAGTGCAATAAAACTTACGACCTTCTACATTTAACTAAGTTTTATACCTGAGCTTTTCTTTGTGGAGGTGATGTTAGTTAAATATCATTTAATACATTGTTGCTTAGCGTGTTTTAAAATTAAATTTGAAGGTGACGATAAAAACACCGTGGCAACTGAGAGAAAATTCTCATTGCAGAAATATACTCACAGAATTATCAAACATTCTAAAACATCGTTAACTGTCTTAATATTTTGCTTCAAATGGAAACGGGAAATTTCTCTTTTGTATGAAATATAGCTTTGATCTTAATAAACAAGCAATCTTGTAGCATTTATTCATGCTAAAAAAATAATAATTTAAAAATACTTGAATAATAAGTTGTTTTCAAATAGTTTTTATATTAATTAATTTGAGTTTAAATTTAGGTAATAGGATAATAATTTAAATGAAGTTAAAATCACACTAGAATGGGTTTTGTTTGCAAAATAATCATAAAGTAATATTAGTGCATGCTTTAACACGTCATGGTTCCTTTAAAAAAGTCTCATTAAAAACAATTTTGAAGTTAATATAAAGTTGCAGCTTAAACTTAGTAGATACATATGTATGTATATTGCAATAAATATTTACAAACGGTTTAATAAAAAAAAATGATTTAAAATTTTGTTAAAGTTTTACATAGTAATTTGGAATAATAAATATGAACTTAATTACTATCGGAACTCTTTGAGCATTTTAACATAATTTAGGGCAATGAAATGTGAATACAAACTTTTTCGTAAGTGCTTGAAGCTGTTAACAAATTTACATTTAAAATAAATGCTAGGCATATACGAGTTTTAAAGTAGAATTTCGGTTTTTTCAAAAAGTTCATATTTTTTATTCAAAATCCAAGCCAGAACGTATTTATTGCATTTCCACCTCCTTAACCCCTTAAGCAATTCACTTTTACACAGTTCCAACTTTGTTAAAGCAAACGTGCAGCCTTAAATGAATTACATGCCACAAATTTTGTTTTATAACTGATTTGATTTGTAACAGAGCATATGCACGCGTGGATGCGTGTCAATACAAATTTGAGTGTGTGTGTGTGTGAGTTTGTTTGTAACCTTATGATTCTTTGATAAATACAATTTTATAAATACAAATAAAAACCGGCAGCAGCGCATCAATGCTATCGGCGCTTACTTAATCTGATTGTTTCTTAATTATCGTTGGTGGTGGTGGCGCTGGCACCGTTGGCCGTTTCATAACCGTCATGTGTGGTGAAACGGGCGTTGTCGGTGTAATGCGTGTTATTGGGGCTGGTGTTTGCGTCTGCGCTGACGTTGTTGTCACCGTCGCAGCCGCTACTGTAGTCGTTGCTGCTGTCGTTGTCGTTTCTGTCTGTTGAGGAACGAAAATATTGGCATTGGTATTTGAATTCGAACGCGAGTGACCACCACCGCCAATGCTGTACACGCTACTTCTGTTACTGTTACTACCACCACCGCAGCTATTTAAATTCGCATTCTGTTCCGCATTAAGTAGCCGTTGGCTGTTTTGATTTTCACGTGTTATCACCGTCGCCGTTGCATTATCACAATTTTCGCTGCGTAACTTTTCAATAAATTTCTCAGTGGTGCGTGAAACTATACCTCCACCGCTATTGATGACACCATTGGCAGGTGCAATACTACCATTAGCCGTTTCAGCATTTTGTGTTTGTGTTGGCGTTGTTTCATCATCACTTTTACCGCTACCATTACCCCCAGCGAGACTTAGCACCATTGGTCGTTTTGGTATCTTTGGTTTTTGTGGTAAATCTGGTTTATAGACCATTGAACCTATACTTTCAGTACTCTTCCGATCCGCCACCGGAGATGGTAAATTATCTAAACCGAAAAATTGTGTACGTGTCATGGGCACCGGTTTGGCTGATTGTGGTGGTTCTGGTTGTGGTGTTATTTGTTCTGTTGATGATAGTGCTGGGAGTGTTTGCTGTTGTTGGAACTGTGGTAATTTTGGCAATGGTGGCTTTTCAGGCTTTTCTGTATGAATGTTATTACTAGCACTTCCATTGTTGTTATTGCTGCTGTGATTATTGTTATTACTTCTAGTAGTAGTAGCAACCGTTGTTGTTGTTGTAACTACTGTTGCTGCTGCTGTAGTGCTGGGAAAAAGTTCTTTTACACCATTGCGCTGTGACTCATTGTTGTTAGGAAATTTTTCAACTGCTTTGGTGGCGCTTGGCGGCGAAGGGGCAGCGTAGGCCTTTTGACGGCGTATAGTACCATAGCGTGGACTCTCAAGAGAATCTGTAAGAGGAAATTTTTAATTAAAACGAATTCGAAACTGAAACATTTTTAATTGAAACTGAAACACTAAATACACAAATAGGATCATGCATGTATTAAGGTGGGTCAAATGATCGGCCGGATAGTTGCTGTTGCTGTTTGTAACTACAAAAACATTCTTCTAAGGTTTTGCGGAGAGTTGTCCAAAGTGGACGTCCTTTGCCGGATATGAACCCGGTACGCTACGACGCACCCTTACTGTACATCCCGGACTGTTGCGGGAGCCATTTGGTATGACCTGTGGAGCCTTCTAGGTCATATCATCCCTCCTTTCGTAAGGAAGGAGAAGATTGGTAATGAAAAAGATCCTCAGGTCAGAGAAATGCCGTATCCAACGTAGCAATGGATTGCAGACAGTCGCTGAACGAACTGACCTCACTGAAGACTGGAACTATCTGCGATAAACTTTCGAGAAAAGCCGCTTACAATTAATTACAGAGGCAAACCAGTTAAAAGCCCTTACCCCTCCTCTTTATAGGAACCAGGTTGAGGTCGTTTTCACTGAAAACTCCTATGCCACTGGAACTCTCATATTGGTTAGTGTGGGAAGATTCGTAGGTCATGATAGACTCGTGTCAAGTTGAAAATACAAACCTAGAGGCTCAAATATTTATGGAATACCTTTTTGACTGAATGATAGGACTCATACATGTCGAGGTATGTGCAAGCATATTTCAGAGTGTTTCAACATCAGCGAATTTTCCTAAGGACAATAACTTAAAAGACGTTCAGAACCACCTAAGCTGTGGACCTTGAACTTCACCTCATTGCTAAATTTCGAAGGAAAAGTTGATGAAACTGATAAACTAAACCCCATGGACCAACGTCACCACAAGATCCTTGAAGTTAAGTTCCCTCTCGGCGAACAAAACGAACGTATTAATGAACGGTGCGATATCATGTATGGCCTTCGCTTCACATTTTGACTCACCCGCATCATTGCGATCCAAATGTTCATTCGATGATCCACCAGATTTGCTCTTACCCTCTACAAAGAGTTTGTTGCGCGTTAGTGTCACAAAGAAGTCTACATCGCCTTCGAAGAAATAGTCCCACTGACTTATTAACAGCTCCACAATCACATTCACAGCCGATGAACTATTCACTTGTCCCAAATAGTCTGCTGGGTTACTTTTATCCATGCGAGGCCATAACATATTCGGTGACATAACAATCGCCACATTTTGCGAGCTCATCTTATTCTGTTCCACATTTTGTGTGACAAGCCAAAGGAAACGCGTTAAATAGCGTAAATTTGTATAATTTGCTGAAGGCAATTTGGCTAAAGTCGCTTTAATGGCCAACTTACGCTCCTCTTCACTGCCACGTTCCGCTGCATAAATGAAGTCTTTGTAGTATTTGTAGGTGAGTAGTGGTTCTGGTAATTCACGTAAATATAGCTTAAGTATAGAACCAATGACATGGGGATCCTGATATTCTACCGGCAGAGGAGTTTTGACATATTGCGCTTCCAAGGCATGCTTCATACGACGCAGCTTTGTGCTGGCACAGCCAACACGCAATAAACCCTCCTCGTACAGACCATTTTCGACCAAACAACAAATGCAAAGCTCTAAAATGTAGGATATTTGGCGATTCGTTGATTCTAAATGTTCCGTTAGTGAGGTGCCGAAACGTGATTTTGCTGTCGATTGTATGATATCTTGTATGGAGGCGAGTGAACTATTCACTTTTTGTAACGCTCGCTCGTGATAGTTACGCATGTAGAGTACATAATCGCGTACGCTTTGTACGATGACATCTTCTTTGGTGATTAGCTCAAACATCAGGGCGGCCAACGAATCGCGCTCTTTCTCCAGTTTAACTTCACATTGCTCTTGCTGGTCTTTGATGTGATTGATTTTCGCGGGTGCTTCGTCCAAACGTACAGAGGCCTAATATGAAGAGAACGAGAGAAAAGTTATAAATTAATTAACAAACATTAGCAGGTCAATAATTGATGTTGAAAATTCAGAATAAACAGTTAATTGTAATTTCATATCAGCATGAAACAACAGCAACAACACCAGGAGGAGTATGACACCTTTTGTGGACGCGAATCCGTTAAAAATGTGTTTCTTTACAAAACCGTTCAAAAAGTAAAAACAAAAACAGCAATGTCATAAGATGACCGTCATTCTTCTCATCTTGGTAAGAGCGAGTACAGTGTTGCGTAATGTAAAAGCGGGTAAATACATATGTACAACATTTCATTTCAATAGACCGACAAAAAATCTGGCTGTTGACAAAACTATCGCAGAAACTTTTTTGTTAAATAATGATTACTAAGCTAACTGAGAATCCATTTAACGATTTATTACCATTACCTTAAAAGTTTAATGACTATTTTCCAATTAAAAAATATTAAAAAAAACGATTTTTAACGATTATTAAAAATAATCAAAAACAATCTAAAGTATTTAAGATTATTTTTTTTTTCTTTTCTGTTTTTTGTTTTTATTTCTCAAGGCATATCCAATAGGTAGAAGCAGGAGGAGAAATGCAACCCTGCTATACATTTTGTTGTTGCTTGAAGAAACTTTATTGTCAAATAAAACTGATATTGACAACTCAATTGAATTAAATTTTTATGAAAAATCCATGGCATACCTTGAAAAATCAAATTTTTTCTTCGGCTAAGAATAAAAAAAAAAAAAAACCCAATATAAACAAAGTTTGATAGTTAAGATTCTAGTGTAGAAAAAAAAAATGGATCAGCTGTGCGGGTGATTTTACCTATGTTACTATGCCATGTTATTTCTTTTCTGTATTTCTTTAATTTTTTTCATGGTAATCAATTTATAATTGTATTTTCTATAAAAAAAATTTAAAGAATCATTACCAATTAAAAAAACCAGTACAATCAATTGATTACTAATTACCAGTGTTGTTAAAGAATGCACTCCTTTCAGAATAAGTTAAATTATTAACTAGTCAGTTAACAAAGGAATGCGAAATACATTGCTTCCGATTTTCACTCCGGGAATGAAATCCAGTGAATTAAGTCAAAGGAATGAAAAATAGACATAGTTATTCCAGAATGCAAAAAGAGATAAGGACTGCAATGTTGCATTCCTTACTTAAAAAAAAAATTGGATAAAGGCTGCAATCCAGAATTGTTATTCAGTGAATACTCGTAGGAATGCATGGATTTAATTCCGACATGATTGCATTCCTTAACAACCCTGCTAATTACTAATAAACAGGTTTGATAAAGACCTTATAGCTATCCCAGAAAAGGTAAAGCACAGTTCCTGGAACTCGATAAAGGGTTTAAAACTTCCGAAACAGGGTACCAAAACATTCGAAGGATGTGATAAGATAAATTTTTAAAATCCATTTCAAAATAAATTAATAACAAATACGTTTTTTTAACCGAAAGTTGTTTTATTAAGGGCCATTCTCCTCGAGTTACTTTACATTCCACAGTTAAGTAAATGTCTCGTGTCAGTTTAAGTAACAAAGTCAACAAAATAAGATTTCAATATTCATAAATAAATCTAAACACACATACATAGTTTTTAGCATCACATTTAAAATCCCGATTATCCCCAGAAAGAGCTTGGATAAGAATAATTTTAAACTATCATAAGGAATCGAAAGGGTCAAACACCTCAACACATTGCGTTGCTATTTTATTGCGCGGCACTGCACACAAATACATATGTATGTACGTATGTAGGCAACAACTACAACAACAACATATTCGTAAGTAAGTTCAACACCTTGCAGCTTTGCATTCGTCTTTTCACAGCGATAACCGCATATTTCGCAATAATATTTTTATGACCGATTCAGTGGCAGTGACATCAGACCGAAACAAAGAAAGAAAAATGCAAAGCGCAGATTTTCATGAACAAAAACAAAACTGTACAAAAATAGAAAGGTGTAAAACAACAGCAAATCCGATTGTAATTCAGTATCAGCAGACAGAGAATATTGATGCTAAAAGGAGGGGCTTTATGAATTCTATGTACGAGAGATGTAAATCTAATCAATAATGAATTGCTGACTCAACAACAATAAAACAAAATTGCAAAAGTTCTTAACCCAATCAGCGCCGTTTGGCTGCCCTAGCCAACTCCTCTCCTAAATAATGGGAAGCTATTCATTATAGCATGCTTAGATAAAGTTTTTTATATCACGAAAAACTTGGTCACAGATTGAAAAAACAAAGCACACCAGCGAATTACTTTTGCCGCTTGCTGTATGACACGCATTGAAAACAAAAGTTAAACGCTCCAAAAAAGTGAAGAATTTCGCTAACTCCAAAATAAATACACTATGAATATGGGGAGAAACTATAATCCATTTTGCTGATTATGGTTATGACTTAGGCGGTATGATGTGCCACCAAGAAATATTAACATTGATTTCCATCAGGTTGCACTAATCAGCTGTTTCATATGGTTACGGTTAAGTAACATGTAATCGAGCTCTTAACATGCCAATAAAGAAAAACGTTGCATAAATTTGCTACAATCATAATGCTACATCGATACAGTGAGATTTTGTTTCGCAAATTTCGTCATCCGTTTATGATTATTTAATCGTCGTAAGATTTGCTTCATCTCCATAATTTGTATACCCAGTTGTATTTTTTTTTTATACCTTTCATGAACATGAAATGATATTATAACTTTGGTCCGATGTTTGTAAGTATGAGAAGAAGAAGAGATAGATGTCCGCCTGTCAGTCCGTCTCTTTGAACGCAAACTAGTCCCTCAGTTTTAGAGATATCCCGATGAAATTTTGCAAGCAGCCGCCATTTTGCATAAGATTAATCATTTCGGAACCAGCAAGATCGGACCAATACAACGCATAGCTCCTATAAAATCGATTGTTTCGATAAATGGGGTTTGGGCTATAAATTGTTGAGTTAAAAAGCTAGGAACGTAAAATTTTGCAGGTTTGGTACTTGTTATATATGTAACGTATGTATGTAGTGAAAATCAGCCAGATCGGACTACCATAACATATAGCTCCGATACAATCGATTGTTTCGATAAATGTGTTCTGCAGAGTTTGTACCAATTGTAAGCATATATATAATACTTCTATATTGCTAGTAAAGAACTGTGAAGCGTGTCAAACATTACAGTACAGACATACAATGAGAGAAGAAGACAAAATCTCGGTTGGCGTCGTCAATTTTTTTGAATAAAAGGGGGTCAATGAAATATTTGGATATTTCAAAGATTGAATTTATTTGCTTTTTCTTATTATTTCTTGCACTAATGTAATGTACAAAAGTCAGTTTCGCTCTCACAATTTTTCAAAATTTAAATAATGCATTTTCTAACCATATTATGGACGATCACGTAGCCATAGAAACCCTATAAGCTCAAATAATACATATATTAAGGTTTATATTCAATATATTGGCATTTTCATATTTAATTTACTCAACTGTAGTTTTATACGCTACTATAAAGTACAATTTGTGTAAACAAGTCAGTGGCCCCTGTCTACCCCTTCCATACGTTTTTTTCGCCGCGCTGCTTCAATGCACTAACACTAATAAAACTCGCGCATGCGCACAACTTGCATTATAAGCATCTCGTGTAATAATGATTGACACGCTTTCAGCATATTGGGAAGATACGATACTAGCAATATAGAAGTATTATATATATGATTGTAAGGTATAAAGCCTTCGGCCCTTTCCTTACTTGTTTTTATTTATAACTAGCCAACCCAGCATCCGAAATATGGACTGCGCACACTTGGAAAGTAGGAGGGGATAATATCCCGCTAAATTGTTTCCTCCCCCTAAATCACAGGCTCTTCAGCTTCTGCTTCCTACTCCCTCTCTCTTTATTTATTTTATTTTCCTTTCCATTCCTCTTTCTTAAACCTTTGCCTCTTACGTTTCTTTCAGTTTTCAATTTACCCTACGCTTCAGATTTCAGTAGCAGAGAGCGTACCGACCACGCCCATTTCCAGACATTAGTTTTAAAAAGGGCATAGATAAATAAAATTTGCAATATTTTACATTTTATTGGTATTTTGCATTCAAGCTTAGATTATTAAATAACACCTATTTTATTTTTTAAATACTATTTAAGCCAGAAATAGAAAAAATAGTACAAAGGTGGGGGGCGTAAATTCGCCCTATATATGTATGTAAATCGCTTCTGCCACCAAGCGCTACTTCGGACTGAGTTGACAATTAAGATAATTCTCTCTGTCCCGATATACTTACATATGACTCAGGCTCTTGGGCAATGTCGAAAGAATATGAAAAGGCTATTGCCGATGAATGAAACAACAAGTGGAGAATGGTTTAGCCTCGCTTGGTGTTCCCCGTTGTCTTCTAACATCTCCAAAGAGAGATGAAAACTGGGTATATAGAGTGTAGTTTCAGCCAAGCTTAGAATTCCTTAGTTGTTTTTGCTTAAAATTATGTCATTGAAGTTGTTTTCACTCTCTACTTGCTCTTCCTTTTCTTGATTCAATACATAGCTTTTTGTTTATTTGTTTGTGTTTCAATCAAGTTAAATTAGGAAAACCGCCGTATATGGTAGGTACTGTTATGGTGCCAAGTGGATTTCTAGCTAAAGTAGTACAAAATACAAAATACGTCGTCACAAAAAAAGTTGATGTTATAAATGGCATGGTGGCCAAATTCAATTTTAGAGTAGAGCCAATCACACGGATTCCATGTGTCTCTAATATGAATATGTAACGCTGCCAGAATGCGGTTAGAGAAAGTATGACTAATTTGCGAATAGGAGTTATGGGACAGAAATTTATAAGAAATAAAGTTAGCAAAAGTGTCTTATATATATATATATATATATATATATATATGGCGCGATATACAACAGTTATATCATCAACCTCCTAGGAGCTTTTTGAGCCGAGCTTCTCTTCCAATTTGTGGTGTGCCGCTTTGAAATTTTTCCTACAAATTGGCGGGACCTACGGTTTTTCGCCGACTCCGAACGGCATCTACAAAGCAGATGAATTTTTGCTGAGAAGCCTTTCATGGCAGAAATACACTCGGAGAGTTTGCCAAACCACTGCCGAGGGGCGACCCCGTTTTGAAAAAACTTTTTCAAACCACTTTTTGATGTAACCTGTACCAGGGCTCGAACCCGGACCTTTGGTGTGGTAGGCCGACAACACTACCTCCACACCACGGTGGCCGCCGCCGCAAAAGTGTCTTGGTTTGCTAAAAATCTTAAGTCTGGGAGCAAGAAAGAGATGTATGCTATTTATTGAATAGTTCGCACGCAGTAAGTTGTCTAGCATGTACTTCATCTTGTTCTTAGCAATATTTTTTAAGTGTACCGACAAAGCTCCAGCTGTCATGGAAAAATGTGGCATACTTAGTCTGTTCAACTGTGTTTGAACCGAAATTATCTCCTATAACCTAATTGACTGCAAGTCAAGGGAGGCAGTGGGTTGGCTCGTTTACTATGCTGCGAAAGTCGAGG
Source organism: Sphenella marginata (assembly GCA_951509765.1). Lineage (NCBI taxonomy): Eukaryota > Metazoa > Arthropoda > Insecta > Diptera > Tephritidae > Sphenella > Sphenella marginata. The sequence continues at coordinate 24,743,827 of OX608079.1, forward strand.
CAAAGACTTTGGGCTCTTATTCGATAGACTAAATATATTCTTATCTGGTTAAGGGTGACCATCATCCATCCATCATTAAACACTTGTGCGACTTTGGTCCTTATGTATCTAAGCACTATAAGTCAACAGTTTTTTAGCCTTAACTGACTTCTATTGAAAGCACTAAGTGAGGCATAGACATCATTCACGTAAACGATGTAATGAAGTACCTGACTTTAATACCGATCTCGCACAAACGCCAGTCCTCTAACTTGAACGACTGTGCTTAACAACGCAGTAGTCGGCGATAAGTAGAGAAATTAAAACATTCATAATACCAAATTTAAAACCCTGAACGAAACAATGGAAAATCTATTAGCGAGCATATTGGATATGTATAGAGTGTAAGTCCTAAATTTAAAAAAAAAAATGTATATTTTAAGTGAGCTTATTGTTATGACATGGACTGTAGTGCAAAAAAACACTTTTACTATGTTAAATTTACCGTGGAATAACTTACTACTACACATTAGATAAGATTAAGCAGTCCTACTGGAGCAAATAAAGTGGAAGCAAGTTAATGACATTCAATTGTTGACGAACAAAAGCAACAACTGTGTTGCGGCTCAGAGCAAAATTAGGAAGAACGAACCCAACTTTGAACTATGGGTTTGCGAACAAAAACCAACTAAACTTATAGAAAAATTGTAAAAAAAAAAACTCAAGGTAAAATCAAAAGCTAAATAAATAAACAAAAAAAAAGTGATTAACATTTCTATTGAATTAAGAAATTGTAACGCACGCTCGACCACAAAATCTGAGGCCACCTGAGCACTCCACGCCCACCTCACCACCAATAGCAATTGAGTGACCAACATTGTTCGACTATTTAAAAACATTTAGCTGCTTCATGGCTCAAGTTCATGAAATGTGGTCGAGGAATTGCGGTTTCGTATAATCAAATTAATCGCATGCGAAAAATAAATAAATAAAGAAAAATAAATTATAATAAACAACAAAATCATGGCAAATACAAATATATAAAAACGAATCGGAAAGCATACATAACACCTTCAACAATAAGAGGGATTAACCGAATTGAAAAGATAAAAAAGAAATCAAAAGTATACACGAAAAAAGTAAAAACTTTAATAAAAGCAAAGCAACGTAAGGAAATTTAAGTCCGTGTTAAATCGAACCTAGTACACTCAGCTGTGCGCAAGTAATCGCGTTTAAGAGTCAACTGACGTCAATAGGAAACCCCAATAGACGCAAAGTCATTCTCAACCTGATTTTTCTTTTTTTAATTCAGTGTGTGCCTTTTTCTTCCTCTGCTGCCAAACTCAGTTGTCGAAAGGAGCACTCTCTAGGCTAGAGGGTATCTTTCCTTTACATTGTCAGCAAGCACAGCAGAGTATAAAAATAACAAATTAATTATGCTTAGCTGACGAACTGATAATCAACCTTGATTTGTTTTTTCTTTTTTTGTTGTTGTTGATTTATTCACTATCGCTTTACCTAACTCATATCTATTATACAATAAGAGTCAGAAGTGTTGTAATTTTAACTTTTCAGCTGGCATGTCTGGCGTCGGTTTGTGTTGGCCCACTAACTGATGAACGTTGTTGTTTCGATTTTATGACTAATCATTAAATTGGCAAAAATGAAAAAGTCAAAAAACAAGCTAAAACATTAGGATAATATATTGTAGTAAGACATGCGAGGAGGCGCGGCTGCAAAAGATTTCAAGCGTAATTAGCATACATAAAATTAAACAAATAACCCGCCAAAAAATGTGTACCGTATAAAGAGCTGATATTTTTTGATCTAAAGGCTTGCCACGTGAGACAAGGAATTTGTATGGAGTTCAGTTGAGTTCGTCGACTGTGCATTTAAGTTATGCTTTCTATGAAATATATCTTCCCTGGAGAGCTCTGCTTGCTGTTTAAATTTTTGAGTAAATCGAAAAAGAAGCTATGGAACACTGTCTTGGCGAGAGCATTTTGCTCAAGGAGAGCGCGAGATTCTCTAATTGAATACCATTGTCCACCTTGCTATTAAGTTGAAGTCATCCATTAAAATGGTTTTCGAAAGGCATTCTGCCATTCGTGTCTCTCAGGGATTCTTAGCTTATATTTTTGTTTGATAATACTAGGCTTCCACATTATTTCTGGAGTTTTTTTCTAGTGTTGGAAGAGACAGGCAGGGGCTAGTTATCTAATCTTTCTTTCATCGATATCTTACCTTCGTGTTTTTTGGGTTTGAGAAAATTATATACATATGTATGTATAAAGGCAAAGTTCCAATCATCAAACTTCTGCTTTAAAATTTCTGATAAGGTTAGGAATAATCTAAAGATAAACAAATTTAAACTTTAAGTGCAATTTGCTAATTATATTAAAATTTTTACTTTGAAAGAGATTCGTGATTAAACAATTTAATTGTTTTTTTTTTTATATATGTATGTTTGAGTACTCGTAAAAGGATTCCGTCACCGATTATACATGAACTCGTTTTGCGGAACAGAGTTTTGTGCATTAAAGATATGTATTAACCAGGCAGAGTAATAAAAGACTATTTCTGATTTCATCACTTTTGATACTTAAACCTTAAAGGGAGCCTAGATGTCGGCGAGGTTCATATCTTGATTGCTCTATATGTCTTGTCCTCTACATTTGATATTTTATTTTTTGATCATTTGTTTCCCCTGATTAATCGCTACCCTAAGGCGACCACCTCACTTTCCACGAGCTTGAGTTGGCAATGATGAATTTTTGTCCATGATTGAACATGTTTACACCGGAATTGTTAATAACAATGTGGCATATCGTTTACCGGCAACAACAAAAAATACTATAATCAAAGTTGAAGAGCTTGAACAGCAAAGAATGTCAACGCCTATATTGTTACTAATATTTGCTTACAACAAAAAAAAACAAATTTACAACTTTGCTACTTTCTTTTCATTCATTGATATGCTTATTATTATGCCATTCTTTCATTCATTCAACCACTTAAACATTCTCATTCAATTTGTTGCTTGTCAATGCATAAACACTTTAACGAAAACTTAAATGTGAGTAAGTAGAATGCATTCAACGCCCATTTGTTTGTCGAGGCAATTAAGTTGGCTTCCCAGGCGCATTCACTTGTCTGTATAAATGTATGTACATACATGCATAGAGTTATGTCTACTATAACTATATGGTTACATACCTCATAGCTGCGTTTAAGTGACTGATATTCCTGCACTGTGCGTGACACATTACGTTTGAGTGATGAGATCTCTTGGATTTCATTATCCAAAATTTGCTTCAAACGGCGCACAACTTCGGTTTCTGTCTCCAGCTCATTGTCGACGATACATTCAGCAATTGACTTCTCAAGTTCGCCTGCAATTGAGTAATAAGTAAAGCACACATTAGTGACTGACCGATTATGTATTGAATGCATGTAAGTGTAATATACATACATAATTATGTAGATATTACATAGGTAGTATATATGTACATGAAAAATAGCAAACGGGGAGATGAGTAATAAAAACGCTACAACACTGCTAAACATAAATTAAGCACAAAATTAGCATTTGGAAGTGTTTGAAAGAGACGATGGGGCAAGCAATCACGCGTCAAAGCAAATGCAGGGTAAATCAACGTTGGAGCACCGCAGTCAGGACTGCGTCAAAAAATTGTCAACCTAACGAAAGTACATTTTTCAAACAAATTACCATTAAGCTTGCATAGCACTTTTTTTTAATTATAAAAATAAACGTAGGTGCCGCTTGACAGTGTCAGTATCTAGTCGTCAAGGGGCTTTAACAAAATCGATGATTTCGCCATTGTGACATACAAAAGACTCAACCCACGGTAATTGATACCGAATAAGCCTAAATTAAAGCTATGCATTTTAGTGTAATATATGGGACATTCCATCGTGACTCCTGGGACATTTGACTCCAGAGCTGAGTCAACTTTGCCTTGAAAAACTGACATCGGGACTTAAATTGATATGAAATATATTTATCGACGTGGATAAATATCCAATACAACTAATGCATTAAAAGAATTGGCCAAATAACAACAAGTGCCTTTGTAACTACTAAGAAACGGAGTGTGACTCCTGGGACACCGAAAAATCCCTTTGTTGCATCTTTGTGAACACGAATACGAATTTTAGTTCAACTATTCAACTTTCACCTACAATTTGTTTATGGTCGAAAATACATACTGCATATTACCATATTCTATAAAAATATTTTATATATTCAAATTCAATAAACTATTTTTAAATATTTAAATTGTGACTCCTGGGACAAGTCTTTGTGACTCCTGGGACAAGTGCGAAATATGTAATATACCAGATTATTGAAATCAGTTTTATTATTGTTTCAACCCTTTTTGACCACCTTATTGATAAATATCTCCCAGCAGAATTGAAACCAAGCCAATTAAATGAAATAAAATAAAGTGAAGGCAAAATAATATTAATATTTACTTAAATTTTCTGATTAAATATTTATTAAAAACAAGTCGAATTCAACATCTCTCGAAACAATTATTTAAAACTATACAATAAAAACTAAAAACAATTAAAAAAAAAATTAATCTCAATAATATATGAGAGTTTAGATTCGTGTGACTCCTGGGACACATTTCAAAATAGTCTAGAAACCATAGTATGACCCTTTTAACTAAAAAAACTGTATTTAGACGGTGAGCAGCCTCTTTATACTTACTTTCAGAAATATCTGGTTTCGTAGGGTCATTTCTAAGGTTACCAGACCAATTTGTATGCCTTTTCGTGTGACTCCTGGGCAGGGCTGCACAACGATATAAACGAAAAAATCTCGTTTTGTTAATTATCAAAAAAAAGTATCAAAAATATATTTCGTTTTGATAAATATCAAAAAAAAAAAATTTTGTTGAATATCAAAATCAAAAAATATCAAAAAAAAGTTTTTTGTTGAATATCAAATCAAAAAATAACAAAAAAAAATTTTTCGTTATCGTTTATTCATTTTGAAAATTAGGCTGGGTCGGAAATCCACGTTATTTGAATTTATTTGTCAAGTACAAAAATTAATGAATCAAGGAACACAACAAAAAAACATAGTTACTAAGTACCAAATGGGCGCATCTACATTAGGCTCCATCGAAAAGTCATGTTTTTAATTTTTTTTTTTTTCAACCACCTCTTCGGCTTTTGGTGGATTCTGTTCTGAGAGCGCAAGAAATGGTTTTCATGCTTTAGCAACAAATGGCTTTTTTTTGTGGTCTTTTGCAATTACAAAATTAAAGCACGACCGCACTGATTTCCTCTTTCTTTTGCGAACCATCTTAACCAATATTATTTTGAAATATTCTAATATTTTTTTTGTGAATTGTTTTGATAAAAACCGAAACGAAATTTATTTTGATAATTATTTTTTGATTTTCAACGCAACGATATATTTTTTTGTTGAGCTTGTAACGTTATTATTATTGAAAAACAAAACGAAATAAAAAGTTTTTTTCGTTTATTAATAAAAATAACGTTATTTTTCAGCCCTGCTCCTGGGACACCCCATATGACCCAATTTAATGAAGGTATACACAAAAATTACATACCTTTTTTTATTTTATGTTATGCAATTATTTTAATTTTTCTCTGCTTTACTTGAATGACTAGCAAATTTTTTTCTATAAATGAAAATATAGCTAATGCAGCAATGCAAACATGACCAAACTTTTTGGGCAAAATAGTAAGATGTGAATTCAAAGTTATAAGGACAAAAATTTTGGGTTTTTACATATTTTTCTATATTTCTGTTACCATATTAGGAAAATATACACATTTAGTTACAGATAACTGAATAAATAGGAATGATTAGTAGCATTTAAAATTTTATGTCGTTTTCCTCTTTTGGCTGGAATGTCCCATATAGAGTTATTAGGGGCCGTTCAAGTATTACGTAAGCGCTATTGGGGGGCGGGCGGGTCTTTGTTTTGCTTATTTTCGATGACATGGGGGTGAGGGAGTCTGGATGATGATTACGTCATCAGTAGTTATTTACTTTTTTACACGAATGGCAATCCTCACATTGAAAATATCCATAAAAAAGTAAACATGAACATTGACAGGAAAGTTAGACCTGTAAGAGTCGCTGCTCGTCGTGCTAATGAACTGATGTACATTTTTCAAAAGTTAGAGCACCATGATGTTGAATGGTGTGATGAGAATGACGTAGCACAATATTGAGCAGCAATAAAATGTCATCGACAACTTAGAATCATGGAGTCGGGTTTCATGGACTGAAGACTGTTAAATTGAATTCAATATGTTTACCAAAAATTTAAAATAAGTTTTTTATGCTCGTAAGATTAATCGAATCAGTTAATCTAATGCATGTATATCCTAAATCTATTTTGTTATTTTAAAATTTATAATTATGAGTGAATTAGTGAATGAGTACTGCATTACCTAACAACTATTATAACTTCGCTCTGCATTGAGTTTCCTATATTTAAAAAATTATACTATCTTCAGACTTCTTCATTTCTCCTTTTCTGCTTCCATCACCCTCTTACTTTTCAGTGTCACACCTTTTCTGTCCCTTCCTCTGCCTCTTTTCTGTCCCTTCCTGTGCCTCTTTCTACGTCTTTCTATAAAATTTATTGTTTATATTGCCTGATGGTGTTCCATCACCCACTTTATTCAACTTAAGCTTCCAATAATCGAAATGAAATAAAGTCTTTAATATCTCTAATATAGTAATTATTTTTTTATTTTGAATATTAATGCGTTCTGCTACACGCTACTGGTGATAAAGAAACAAATTGGCAAAACTTAGCAAAACATCTTGCAAGGCTACATACTAAGCGCCACACAGCTCATCGCTTAACCAGAGCTACTCAAGCAGGAAGTGGCATCAAAGCAAAAGCAATTAAAAATTTGCAACACAAAAATTAGCAACTACATATGTATAATGGATATATGTACAAATGTGGATACAAAGCTGAACATTAACACTAACTAAAAAGCTTACACTCAGTCAGCGAGCATCAACGGAGTTACTATAGCCGTTGAGGCAGCAGTTGTGGCTAGGCAAGAGGTGTAATCTTTTGAAAATTGGTTTGAAAAAAAATAAAACTCCCTCGTAATATCTGAAATATTTACCGTCAACACAAACTCTGATTTATTTCCAAAAGAGTACAGAGGTAAATATTCAACCACCAGTGTGTGCTTCACTTCAAAGTGAACGCATTAACTTTTAGTAAAGGTTTCTAAAGTTTCTACGAAATACCGTATAATTATACAGACATGCATTCTATTACAAATTTGAAACTGAGGGACCAATAATGTCAGCTGAGAGGTTCATATCGAAGGAAATTTAACGATAAACTGTTAAAATTTTACGCAAATATTTATGTTGTTGTTGTAGCAACATAAATCACTCCCCGTAGGTTTTGGGGAGTGTTGTCGAGATAACAGTCCTTGGCCGGATTCGAATCCGTTACGCTCCGGTACTCCCTTGCGGTACTGCCCGACTGTCGTGGTAGCGATTTGGTATGACCGAACAATCTTTTGTAACGTGGTGGCAAAAGAATGTAGTTTGGATATGTGTACGTACATATGTACATATGTATGTACCTCATGATGAGTGACTGTTAAGAAGTCAGACTGTCACTCCACTAACACGCCAGTCGACCAACTAGACTATCTGTCTTTCCATTTAATTATCTGCATCTCGGCATACGATCTATGTACTTTTGTTGCATTACTTACATACATCGACAGACAAGTGCAACATAAAAGCAAAATAAATAAAGCGAAAATGTTGCAAAATAATTTTCCCATAATGTGGCAAATAAGCGCGTTTTAAAGCGTGAGTTTTGGTTGCATGTCAATCGATTTCACAGCAACACTCATACATTAGGAAGGGTCAAAGTGTAGAAGCAAATCGGAGCTGCCCTTTTAAAACGAAAAAATTTTACTTTTATGTCTCACTTTTTTTCATAAAGTCATAATCAAGCAATGATTCTAAAATTTGCACAATGGTTTGTATGTTAATAACCCATCAGTGTACATAAAGCGAATAGATTTATTTGCGAATGAGCCATCTAGTTTCATCCGAACATTTCGTCCCACTCTAATATTCATACTTGCATATGTACCTATATTCATAAGTGAGTGCATCTCACTTTCTTGTTATATAATTAGTAGCAATATAATTTGGTAATATGAAAAAAGAAGCAAGACAGACACTTGGGAGTTAGCGCGAAAGTCGATGAGAACATAACAAGGGAAACATTGTCGTAAAAAGAGATATACAACTCTGACCCCTCTTGATATTCTGGGAAATTTTAAAAACTGTTTGAAAGCGAACATTTATTGAGTTCATCACCGGTAGAGGGAATTTTACTAGTAGAAGTTAGGGTTAAAATATTCATTAATGCCCGACTGCCACTGAAGTGATTTGGCAAGACCAGTGTAACCATCTACGTCATGGCACGCCTTTTTAAGGAAGCAAATGTGGGTAATGAGAGGTGAGAGGCTTCATATCAGTAAATCCCTGCGGGTAAGGCGTTTAGAATATGCCCAAGGTAGGCATACCTGTCGTAAGAGGCGACCAATATGCACAAAGGTAATGAGGTGCAACTTGATGGTTGATTTCCGTCATACCAAATCGCTACCGCGACAGTCAGGCAGTACCGCAAGGAAGCACCGGAGCGTACCAGATTCATATCCGGCCAAGGATTGTCAATTCGACTTCACTCCATAACAACAACAATAACATATCAGTAGATCAACCATCTTACATCATAAATGCCTACCTTGGTCATATTCTAAAGCTCTAACCTGCAGGGCTGTCACAGACTTAATTATTACTAGCTGACCCTGCAGTCTAGTAATGTAATTCTATTCAGCAGTTTTGGAGTGCTGCGCGCCCAAACATACATACATACATACATAGAGACATAAAGACAGGCAAAAATTCTAAAAACTTTTGATTTGGCTTCTATTGGCTTAATAATGATCCCTACTGAATTATCTGAAATTTACACATATCGAGCTGTTACAATTTTAATATATGTAGGGATTATTACTGGAATGTACATCTGTATATTATTTTCATTGTCATATTACTCCCGTATTCTTAAAACAAGTTTCATGATTCTTAATACTAAAAAAATGTCCGGGGTCTACTTGGAATAACCAGCTGGCCCGCTTTGAAGTCTAGTAAAGATCGGAAGTTTTCTAGTGAGAATCGAACGAGATCCGGTGCTCAAAGTGTCACCGAATACCGGCTTTTGTTATTAAATAGATGCTTTTGCTTTCTTTTTCAGTGCACTGCCTTAGACCAAATTAATATGTATGCACATATCGGTATATCTACATATGGGGAAACAAGTAGAAATCAAAACATCAAAAGCAGTACAACGCAAATTAGGCACAAAAGGGAAATTGAGCAACATACCTAAGCTGCCAACGTTTTGATGAAGCAAATAAACATTTTTTAGCTGACGAATGACACCATCAGCGCTGCGACAAGGCCAAGCGCAGCAAAGGCGAGGCCAACAACAACACCACCATATTCATCACACTTCTTTGAGGCGATGTATAAGTGTACGTTGTTCTCTATGCGACCCCATTGCTCTCTAACCAACACTGCGTACACCCAACACTTTTGGCCATTTATAAAAAAATGTAAATGCAGAGAGGGAGAAATTCAAAGTGCAACAAAATTTCACCATGCCTCCGCTTAATATATTTTCGAATGTATATGTATGTAGCTTAGTAAAGTAAATATCAACAGAAACAAGTGAATTCGCAACCCTTAATACAGAAAAAGTACTACATGCAATGCAAAGTAGTCCATTCACATCACCACCGTTACGAGACCTTTCAGAATGTTGGGCTACCCGTAAACTGGGACTAGTTTACCCATCTAGTGAAGCTTAACGCGGCTGTGGTACGTCTGACTGCGACACTTTTAGATATAGGTATACTCGATACCAGCCGAACTGCGGCAGGAACGATTTCTATTTTATGTAGCTCGAGAATGTTTAAGCAAATTTGGCCGAGTTCACAGGCCTGAGGACCTTTTCGTACTACCCCGACGCGAGACCGATTTGTTCAAACCCAGGCAAACCTTTGGGTTATGTACTTTAGGATTTTTTTTACGATAGGCATACCCATTCCTTTCACCCGCTGGGCCTTTTTTATATCTTCACCTATGCAACCTACCAACATTGTACACTGCAAATACTTGCTAAATCAGGATACGTAGTACCTACCCCACCTTTTTCTTTGCGCCCATAGCTACAGGTATGGGTTACAAGAAAGCAGCAATAATAAAGTAACGTTTGTTAATTGACATTTCCCTATTATCTTGTAGACTTCTCTCTATCATAGCGTGTCACATAACCTTTTACCAACGACATCAAAGTTTTTTAACACTTGTACCGCTTTACATGCCATGCCATCTTCTTTGAACGAAACCTACCCCACCTTTAACGCCACAACTACAACTAACATAGTACATACATATAATAATACGCACCGCAATTCGATAAAACATGATGTAACGGCATTTCTTTGGAGAGATCTTTAGAGGATTCTTCTAGCGCTTGTCCAATTTTATAATGACTATTCTTTCTTACGCGTTTGTCACGATCCTGTGTGTCGGTCGTCGAACTGACAGATGGTAGTTTACGCACCATTTTTTCCAACACTTCCTTATATTTTTCGACTTGTTTTTCAATTATCTCCAATTCATAATCCTTACAATCTGATTTATTGGATCTGCAAGTCGTCAAAAGGAGTGTACATGAAAGAGAAGATGGTAAAAACAAAAAACAAAGATATTAAAATGCAATTTTAAATTATATAGACATACATATGTATCTATATATGTACATAGTAGTTACATATTACATATAGGGAAAACATTGGCACAGCCAGTTAACGATATATACATACGTAACAACTCATTTGCAAATACGATACTCATCTTCCAGATTCTTTTCACGGTTAGAAAATCAGCGACAGGCTCGGGACACCCATTAACTCATTTCCTTTGCTACAGACCTTTAGCGCATCCTCAGTTACATACATACAAACACAAGCGCCTATCGTCATTTCTATAGAATATATTGCCCCACCATTGTGTCTGGCTCATTGCTTATACATAACTATACATAAGCAACCAACTCCCATTTTCTTCACACCACTCACCTCCCCAAATTTTCAGCTGCAATTTTAATTTTTGTAAATTGTTTCTTCATTTTTGCAGCAGTACACAATTACACCGCGCCCGAAATTAAATGGGTTTTAGAATCGAATAACGGTATTTGTTTCCTTTGGCACTCAACTACTAATAAATTAGCTAAAAATATGATAAGGGTATCAAAAGACGCGTTTTGACCTCAGGATCAAGGATCCGAAGTCGAAATTTAATTTTTTTGTTCCAGTGAAAAGTTATTAACAAAAAACCAAAAAATTACCCAGGTCAAATCCCGATTTAGGGGCCCGATCCATGTTTCTTATGTGCAGAACACCTTTCAGAGTAGGCGGCCTTCGGCCGCGCTTCAAAAAATAACCCTGGGCTACGCCATTCCAACTCCGAGTGTGTGCCATAGCCGTGGCTACCGCCACGGTGATGTCCTCTTTTCTCACAGTGTAATTTGTGATTACAACAACCACATGAAAATGACAGAAAATTCGGAACTTTGATTGCAAATATCTCTTCACTGGAACAAAAAAATGAAATTTCGACTTCGGATCATTGATACTGAGGTCAAAACGCGTCTTTTGACACCCCTATCATATTTTTAGCTAATTTATTAGTAGTTGAGTGCCAAAGGAAACAAATACCCGAATAACTGTGTTTTGCTTTTTCAACACTTCAATATTTTTTATATATTTCTTTAATTTTTGCAGTAAACATAAAAATTAGTCATCCTATTTCTTCTTCACCGACGAATGCGAACAATCAACTTAAAACTGCTTGAAGGTTGGCTGAGTGTGTTCACTACTAGATTTTGACATTTACATATGTCAAATGAGATGGGGTAGGTTGAGCATCGGTATTAAATTGACTGTGGGCTCAGAATAATAAATAATAGTGAAATTTTAATTTAATCAAATAATGTTCGAACTTGAGTTCGAGTTATTAATATGCGACCAGTTTTTTACTTGCAAGAAGACTTCACCAAATTTGGAATGGAAAGGTAATAGCATATAACATAAGACTAATTATTTACGACAGCTACCGAGTGGTAAAACGCTTCAAAAAATTACGGGAGGGGTTCAAAATTTTTGGTAGCTTGCAAGATATTTGGGTACTGGTGCAGTTTATGAGGCCCACCCAAAACTAGACCAAAAAAGTGGAGTGGGGTATCAAAAGACGCGTATTCATGTCTAAATTTAGAATCTGAAATGAGATTTTTGTTTTTTTTTTTTCAACTGTTCAAAAGTTATGAGGGTAAAACTTTCCATCGAACGTCAAGTGTTAACACACGTCCAAAAATCTGGAGGGGGAAATCCGATATTTTTAGAAGTTTGCGAGATATTTGCAGTTAAATTTCACAATTTTCTGTCATTTTCATGTGGTTGTTGTAATGACACATTAGGCTGAGCCAAAAAGTATGCGTACCGTGGCACGTTGCCACGTTTCAGGCAACCACCCGGAGTTGGCATGGCGTAGCCCAAGGTTTTCTTTAAGCGCGGCCGAAGGCCGCCAATGCGGAAAAGTTTCGGCACATAAATACCATGGATCACGCCCCGAATCGGAAAGTTGTATCCTCATAACTTTTGAACAGTTGAAAAAAAACAAAAATCTCATATCAGATTCTAAATCTAGACGTGAATACGCGTCTTTTTGATACCGACTTCTTTGGTCTAGTTTTGTATGGGGCCCATAAACTGCACCATCACCGATATTTGCAAACAAAGTTGACAACTTTCTGTGATTTCCATTTGGTTGTACACAGAAACAATACATGCCGAAAATTGTAGAAGAGAGCTTTTTGCAGAAACACTGGTGTTGGGCAGTTGTGAACATAAATTCTTTGAATACCGCACTCCATTTGGGATCAAACAAAATAGGTTAAAACGCTTCTTTTCGTGTTACACTAAGTGGATCATTAAAGGTGGAAGGACCATGCCCGCTTTCTTATTTTCCACTATCTGAACAGTCTGTAATTTGTGCATGTTCTATATTTTTTGGAGATAGAGAAATACCATACCCTGGCAGTTAGACCTCTCAGAAACTCTGATCACCGAATTATAAACCCCAATCCTAACAAAGGTGGCGCTGAGGCAACCCTGCGGGTTGGGGCCTAGAATATGCCCGCGGTAGGCATACCGGTCGTAAGAGGCGACCAATATGCACAAAGGTAATGATGTGCAACTCGATGGTTGATCTACGGATATGATGCCTCCCACCTCTCATTACCCATCTTCTCTTTCTTTTCGGAAGGAGGGATGACATGACCTAGAAGGTTGCACTGGTCATACCTAATCGCTCCCACGACAGTCGGGCAGTACCGCAAGGGAGTACCGGAGCGTACCGGATTCATATCCGGCCAAGGACTGTTATTTCGACAACACTCCCATAAACCTTCGGGGAGTGATTTTGTTGTTAAAACAACAACAACAACAACAACATAAAGTGATGACGAAAATACTCATAATTTTTTCGCTGTGTACACAGCTGAAATTCATCACACTGAACATACGATTTTAAGTGTGACAGTTCTGTTTATCTGCTATTTCTTCAATGTTTTCGTTTGAGTTTAAACACACGTGTGGAATAATAAAAAGTTTGCGATACATGCTTTCCAATTATTAATGTAAAAGTTATAATAATGTCAATACCATTTGATAAACGCGGCTTGATGGCGCTAATGCGAGCAGAAAACGAGCGTATCATGGATATGTTGCTCACATACAACGTACCAGATTCCATCGAAGGTAAGTACTGAAGTGATGTGGAACCAACCCTTTTCCATCTTCTAAAAACATATATGTACATATACTAATTTCAGAAATCGAATACGATGATTATTTGCTTCAGAGCAACAAGAATGCAAAGAAAGCCAAAAATGCGTTGGATGAACGCAAAGCAACGCCAATCGATGAGCTGCAGGATCGTCTGAATATAATCAAAAATAAGATGAAAGCTAAAAAACGTCCAGCCTCTGAGCGATCGATGAAGAAACGCGAAGCAAAAAAGTTAAAAAAGAATAAAGAAGTAAAAAAGATATTAATATCCGCTGCAAAGTCCATCAAAAATGAAAATCAAAAGCACACTAATGCTGAGCTGAATTGTGGGGAAGATAAGAAAGATATTAAAAAGCTACTGCCAAAACCTGTATTCAATGAGGAAGGCAAAATTGTATTCTCTAAATTCGATTTCGCTTCACACCCTGGAGCAAAAGTGAAAAAGTCACATCAAAACCCCCGTGAGATTTTAAAGAAAATCAAGCAGACAGATAAAAAAATTAGTGAACTAAAAGAGCAAGGTGAAGTTGAGAAGGCGTCAGAAATAAAAACTGATATAGCTTGGAAAAAGGCATTTGATAAGATTGAAGGTAAAAAGGTTAAAGATGACCCAAAGCTGCTATACAAAGCGATAAAGAAGCGCAAGGTGGAAAAGAAGAAATCAAAGAAGGATTGGGTAGAACGTAAACAAAAGGTCGCCTCCGGAATTGAGCAAAGGCAAAAGAAACGAGAGGAGAACATTAACAAACGCATTAAAGATAAGAAGACGAAAAAGCTGAAAAAGTTAACCAAAAAAGGACGGGTAATACCCGGATTTTAATCAACTCATTCGTGTCTGCTTAATTTGTTTCTTTTAAAGGAAAAAAAAATAAAATGTTTACAACATTGATTGCTCATTGATTTCCGCTTCAGACAAATGTATTCATAAATTGGCAAATTAATGATTTATTCTATAGAAATTCTAAATATTTGTATATAGCTGTACTCAAATTTTAATTATGTATTTATTTATAAAAAAACTAATTAACAAATACGCCGTTGATTACGTTAAAAAGAAACAAACAAAAGTGAAGTAACGTTATGTACGAATCCTACGTTGTCACATCAGCTGATCTTTTGACATTTGTTGCAAGCGCAAGTGTGAATTCACGAAACGAATTACGCGGTGTTGCTTCTCATGACATTTGGTTTTTCTAATTGTTGTGTCCATTCGTCAAAAGACGCAGCTCAGCTGGGCGCCGCATCTGTCGCAGTAGCGTCGGAAGCCACCGCGTTGTTGTGTTCATCGACGTCGTTATCGCACAGTGTTGTATATTATGGTACTTTCATTTATGGGATAGATGTGCGAACTTCGATAACATTCTTAATCGACATTTTATTTTAACAATTTCGGCATTCACTAACATTTTTGTGTCCACATTTGTGCGATGGGTAATGCTTTCCACCCAACGTCAAGTGTTAATACTCCTCCAAAAATCTAGGTAGAGGTATCAATAGACGCGTCTTCACCTCCGTAACAATAATCTGGAGGGGGAAATCCGATATTTTTAGAATTTTGCGAGATATTTGCAGTTAAAGTTCACAATTTTTCTGTCATTTTCATGTGGTTGTTGTAATCACATTACCCTGTGAGAAAAAAGTGGCACGCGGAAGGACATCACCGGGGCGGTAGCCACGGCAATGGCACACACCCGGAGTTGGAATGGCGTAGCCCAGGGTTATTTTTTGAAGCGCGGCCGAAGGCCGCCTACGCGGAAAGGTGTTCTGCACATAAAAAACGTGGATCGGGCCCCGAATTGGGGGTCTGACCCGGGTCACATTTCGGTTTTTCACTAATAACTTTTCACAGAAACAAAATATTGCTTTTCCCCCTTCGGATTATTGTTACAGAGGTCAAGACGCGTCTTTTGATACCTCTCTCAAGATTTTTGGACGTGCATTAACACTTGACGTTGGATGGAAAGTATTACCGTGCGATGTGTCGCTAAGTAAACAACACATAATTTGAGGTTAGCGGAAACTAAAATAAAATCACCCTTATCGCGAGTTATATTTTCACCCGAAAAGATTCACAGTTTTTGTTCGCCTTATCGCAGACGGTGGCGAACAAATTTTTCGTGTTCGAAAAACATTCCGCCTTATTGCCAACTCTTTATTCGGGCGAAATGAACAACGGAAAATGGCAAATTTATTCATTTTTATTTTAGAGGCGAACAAGAAACAAATTGTACGCATTTGTATGTTTTGAATATTAGATATTCCTTTAAAGTAATATACTTTTATTTTCAATAGTAAATCAATAAGTAAAGTCCAAAAAAGAGCACGAAATGATTACAAAAGTGCAGTTTAACATTCGCCATTTCTATTGCAGAATTGATTTATGTGTGCTGTAATGGATGTTTTGACGTTTACGTCATAAGCGCATCCTAAGACTTCCAGAATTGGCAGCTTCATATAAAATCCCTACGCAAATTGGCGCTTCTCAGGGAATGCAAGCTATCCACTGTACAAAGCGAAGTATTCCAATTTTTTGTTTCAATGACTCCAAGGAGCTACCAAGAATATCTAGAAAATATTTAAATGCTGGCTTATTTAGGGCAAATTTCATAAAAGCTGGTTAAGCCGTACAAAAAAAGTCAATTAAACTCCGGTTAGCGGTTACCGGTTTTTACCGGAAAACTAGTAAAGTAACAATTAATTTGCTATTGAAAACTGCAAAAAAAAAACAACTCTTTTCAACGCACTTAGCTCCAAATTGCCTCCGGATTGTTCTCACACTTGCATTCTCCTCGCGTTCAATCAGTAACAACCTAAGGAGAACACTATATATGTTTTTGAATAATTTTTTTACTTAATTTTAGTAAAATGTACAATTCTTTACAAAATTCACAAAATAGCACGCAAATTTATTTGTTCACTATTAATTCGAAGTAGGGCAACAGCTGATTCGAAGTGAACATTCGTTCGCCCGAACTTGACGATAGGCGGAACTAGTTCGCCCGAACAAAAAAAATGAAGGCGAACACTTGTTCGGGCGAACTCTGCGATAAGGGTGAATAATTATTATGTTGATATTCTTATTTTAAAGTATATGACATTTGACAATTTTGTGTATATTTGTCCCGAAATGACGAATCTTCAGCCCGAATCGTTACAGATAAGTTAGTGAACAGCATAGTTGGTAATACAGTTTACGAAATTGCGTCGTTATAGGTAAGTTAGAAAACTTAAAAAAATCAACTATATCGATTTCCTTTAAATATACTAGCCTATTCAACACAAGAAATAGAAGAAAATATTTTGACAATGTCGTTTTTTTAATTTTAATGGTTAAATCCGCAACTGTTTTCACGCGAATCGATCCGCACTCTCTCCGCAAAGCATCCGTCGGATACCGTAATAGGCATGAATATGAAGTTACTCCCGTAAATTCTCTGTCAAAACTATATGAGATTAACCAAAACTAAATGCGCAGCGTAAAAGCCTAACTCAATTTCCAATTTTTGTTTTGCGGGACATATCGATTTGACTTTAGACTCAGCTGGCCTGATTACTCAATTATTCTTCCTCAGTTAGATCACTGTGGTCTCTTGCGGTTATATTAGGTTGGGACATTAGAGGCTAGTTGTGGAGTTGTAGGTTTACTTACAATGTGCCATGCAAATCCAATTTTCGAAATAATTCTTGAAAGTAATTTTGAATTTAATCATTAACTGGAAGAAATTGTGAAAGCCTCGCAACCCTGGTGTCGACGTCTTTGCCGCTGCAAACGTGAAATTTGACAAAAGTAGCAGCAAAAGTACATGCCAGCAGTTCAGTTGAAAATCATGAAGTTAGCGAATCACATATGAAGGAAGCAGAGAAGGAAGGAAGTGAAAAGTAAAGAAAAGAAGAAAATAAAGAAAGGCAAATATATTTTGACAAATTTTTCACGTTCAGTAAACCCCAAAGAACTACGTCTTACAAAACAAATTCCATATAATCTCTACAAGATTTACTTTGTGAAAATTGCTTATAAAAATTAGAATAGAGGATATAAAAGAGGTGCAAACAGATTTGTATTAAGGTGAAAATTTTGAGTGCGTTTAGGCTTGCAAGTGCCTGGAAGAAGAACAGTGAATAGTGACGGCAAGAAAGAACTTCGTAGATTAGCGGTTCCAAAACAAAGAACCCAGAATAAACATTATTCCCCTTTTATAAAGTTCGCGGAGCTTCAATCTTCAACACTAAATCACTTGGAAAAGTTAATCACAGTCCAAATTATGAGTGTTGTACGACACTTTGTGCTGCTGTCACAGCTGCCGAGGCTTGGACCAAATTGCTACTGGCTAAAAGGTAAGTTCAAAGTCTACTGCAATGTAACATTTCCACTTTTTTAACCCGAAGGAATGTCTTGATTTCCGGAGCATCGTGTTGCTTTGGTCAGAGATGTTTACCATCCTCGTTGATGGGTCAGTGAATGCTTACGTATGAAGACACATCTACAATGATACATTTGTGTGTTCAGCTTGCTTTGTTATTCCTTCTTTATTCAACCTTTCTGTTTTTTAATTAGTTTTGATTTTAAGTACTGCATTCATTCCAGTGTTCTTACTGTGAACTCATATACCTACACTTTTATAAGCACATATGAAACGTGGTTCGTAAAACTTCACAATCTCGAACAAAAGCTTGAGCAAAGAATCAAAGACACGAACAATTGACTTAGTAAACATGTATAATCAAACGGATTTATCTGGGAATAGGCGATGGATAATCTTAGATATGATATGCGAGAGCTTCCTGGCAATGTTATCAATAGATTGGACAAAGCATGCCATAATATACATATCTACTATACTCAGACATCATAACCGTCAGAGTGACAAATATTCGCTTCTGTCGAGAGATAAACTTGAATGGGGTCTAGCTACATCTTAGAGGTGCTTCACTAAAACTGCTGGCTAAAACCCCTTTGCAAAATGGCCAGTTGTACAAATCACACGGTGTAGCCTATTTAATTGAACAGCGAAAGTTCACCAATATGTATCACTCCTTCTGTCTCTAACTACAAGAAGTAGAAGAACCAAGATAAAAGATAAAAAAAAGTATGTACACTTGAGTTTTGGCAGCACAAAAAATGTTAGGTCAAAAATCCAACGAAAAATTACTCTTGCAGTTGTTTTAAAAACAAAACACTCTTCAAAAGTTTTGGGGAATGATGGCGAATTGGCACTCCTTGGCCGGTTATGAACTCGGTACACTACGGAGATCAACCATCGAGTTGCACATCATTACGTTTGTGCTCATTAGTCGCTTCTTACGAGCGGCATGCCCACCTCGTGTATATTCTAAACCCCTTTCCCGCAGGGGTAATTCCCCTTGCTTTCGTGACGTATCTGTCGACTCCGACTGTTATTGCAAGGTGAAAGTCCTTTTTCGGTACATGCTCGACTGGACAAAATGGCTAAGATGACAAAATTGTCAATTCAGAAAATCAACAATAAAGAAAACGCCGATTAGTATAGTGGTGCTGTGATTGCATGACTCCGGGCCAAGGTCTGTTAATTGAATAACACCCGACACAACCCCTACCATAAGGAAACTGGCGCAAGTACTGTTGCTACAGCAACAACCCTATAGATAGAGATAGTGGGGAGTGTTTTTTCGTAAAAAACAACAACAACAAGGACAGCGAGTAAGGGGCTTGAAAAATGGAGGTCGAGAATGCACAAAGGTGATGACGAGCAACTCTATGGTTGATATACTGATATGATGCCACTCACCTGTCGTTACCCATCGTCCACCTTCCAAAAGACTGTCATTGCGACTCTCCCCAAAATTTTGGGCTTAATTCCAGTGTCTTTTTCTTTACAACAACAAGAACCACAACAACAAAGACAATAGTAGTGCTAGCTTAATACTCTTTCCACTTTTACAAGGCGCTGGTCTTAACTGGTCCCCAGTGGATAATAGCTTCTACAGTTCTGCTGCCTGCCCTGTCCGAACACTTGCTGACCTGGCACAGATCTTCGTTTCAAATTCTTCGATCCCTTGTTTACACTTTCCCTTGTCAAGATCAGCTGTTATTCGCTTACAGTGAAATTCCCACAGTAAAAACTTGTAGCTCCCTCTGTCAATGAAATGTCAAAATGCGCTCTTTCGCTGTAAATTTTTTGTGTAAACCAAGACTTTCTCAGTAAAAATTTTATGACATTTTCGAACATTTTAATGTACCCGAACATAGCTACTACATTCAATGATACTTATTATTCCGTGGATTTGGAAACACTTTTGTACTTTAAATGAAATTTGGGAGTTGGAAGTGAGATGATCGGGTTACTTTCATCGAAATGGTCTTATAAAAGAGAGTACCGCGTGGATGTCCCCCCACATATGAAATAAGAAATGTTATACATATTTTTTTAAAACTTGCAGCGATATTGTATTAGATATATTGTCAAGATCAGCTGTTATTCGCTTACAGTGAAATTCCCACAGTAAAAACTTGTAGCTCCCTCTGTCAATGAAATGTCAAAATGCGCTCTTTCGCTGTAAATTTTTTGTGTAAACCAAGACTTTCTCAGTAAAAATTTTATGACATTTTCGAACATTTTAATGTACCCGAACATAGCTACTACATTCAATGATACTTATTATTCCGTGGATTTGGAAACACTTTTGTACTTTAAATGAAATTTGGGAGTTGGAAGTGAGATGATCGGGTTACTTTCATCGAAATGGTCTTATAAAAGAGAGTACCGCGTGGATGTCCCCCCACATATGAAATAAGAAATGTTATACATATTTTTTTAAAACTTGCAGCGATATTGTATTAGATATAGTTCTTGCAAAATACTTTCAATGCCAAAACTCATAAACAAATTATATTTCCTCACAAGCGTTCTAAAAATGGGCGAAATCGGTTAAGAGCCAAGCCCGCTTATTGCAGTAGTGCTGAAAAAATGTGATCGTAAGATTTTTGAGACGACATTTCTGTTCTTTACACACAACTAGGTATATGACATTAGGTTTCAACCGAACTTAGACTCCCTTATTTGTTTTTATTTTAATTTATTTAAGTACATACTACTTCCATATTTTGTTTTGTATGCAAATTGCTTTTCCATATTAAATACATTTTGCTTAATTAACTTTATTTTTTAAGTATTTGGGATTGAAACCTGTATTGTAAGCGTGTCACTAGACAGCCAGTAAAACAGCATAAAGGTTGATCCGACCCCGCTGAAGGTCATTCTCCAATAATGGCAAGCAGTGTTATTGTGTTTTTGTCGTTTTGTTTCTTTATTATTCATTATGCACTACTTACTGATTTAGTTTTATACTTCGTTTGTATTTGTATGCTTTTCCTTCCTGTAGTTGCCGTTTCGTCGTATCACTGGCTTTAACAGCAGTCCAGTTACTCGTGTACATTAAGAGTTTAGCATGTTTATTTATTTCTTCGTTTTTTAGATCTTCGATTGTTTAGTTATATATCAAATTGGAAATTTAACCCGAGCCCTTGCCGTGTTCCAGAGCCGGACAAAAAATGTATAACACAAATTTGTTGTTGCATTCGCAGAGTAAATTTTTATCCGGCTCATTGGAATACGGCAATTGTCATAGTTACATACAGTTGCCCACAAAATCATAGGAATTCAATTGAAAAATATATATAATGCTGCATAACTTTAAAAAGCAAATAGAATATTTGATGAATATTTGCTAAATAGTTTGTTATCTTCTTCCCTATTGGAGTGCAAGACAGAAATAGGAATTTTTTCCATTTCCTTTTTTTTTGTATTTGTATTTTGTATTTATTTTGAATATTTTCCTGGCACAACAATTTTTACAAAATTATTTTACAGTACCAGTCATGAATAAAATTAAGTACATAATAACAATTATAAAAGAAAAAACAATATTAAAATAAAACTTAGTCTAAAAGAGCTTAATCTAATAACAAGAGTTCGAAGAGTTGTTAAAGAGTTAAGGACAAGTTGAGGAGATGATTTAAGAGAAAATTATAATAGAAAATAGAAAAAAAAAAAAGATAGAAAAGGGCAAGTAGGAATGTAAGTAAAGTTGTCAACGAGAGTAAAAACTAGGAGCGGTTATAAAAACATATTAAACTTTTCTTGAAAAGCAGTGCATTGCTTATAGTCCCAAATCGGTTTGGTAGAGAGTTCCAATGACGTACCGAGGTGATGAAAAATTGGCGTTCAGA
This sequence comes from Sphenella marginata, assembly GCA_951509765.1. Taxonomy (NCBI): domain Eukaryota; kingdom Metazoa; phylum Arthropoda; class Insecta; order Diptera; family Tephritidae; genus Sphenella; species Sphenella marginata. Next base: position 24,766,001 of record OX608079.1, read on the forward strand.
CGTTCGCAAACGATATATAACGTGTGTGAGAGCCACAGACCGAGTCGAATGCAGAAAGTTAAGCCTTTGATATAAGTAGGAGGGTTCCTTCGTGAATATTATTTTGTGTAGTGTGGTCAGCGTTCTGACTTTTAAAAGATTGTCGAGAGAGATGTTTAGCAACTTTTCAGCGTAGTAAGAGACGTGGTCAAGTCTGTTTAAACCGTATACATATCTAGCAATGTTGTTGTAAACAACATTTAGTTTCTTTTTGCTCACATAGTCACAGTTAGAATAAATCTCACAACCATAGAGCAGCGTAGGTATTAAGTACGCTTTAGATAAAAGTAGTCGAATATGTAAGGGAGTGAAATACTGTATTAACCATAGTGTACGAAGCATTCCGTACACTTTTCCTACCGTACTAAAAATGTGGTCTTTCCATGTCAATGTTTTGTTAAAAATTACTCCTAGGTTCTTTGCTGTGTCGACATACTCAATCACAGAGTTATCAAAAATAATATTGTCTAGGCCATTAGTTTCGAGCGCCTTCCTATGAATGACAATACATTTAGACTTTTTAGGGTTTAGACATAGGCCATTCATGGAAGCCCATAAGCCAATTTGAGTCAAGTCATTATTTATATTATTTATACACAAACTAAGGTGATCACAAGGACAACATGCATACAACTGGACGTCATCAGCATAAATGTGAACATCACAATGCTGAAGTACGCCAGGCAAGTCTTTAATATATAGAACAAATAACAACGGACCGAGGATTGAGCCCTGTGGAACACCTCTTAAGACCTTTAGGAAGTCAGACTTTCTGTCACCAACACTTATTGCCTGAGTTCTGTCGCTAAGATATGATTTGATAAGCGCGGTAGCGTGACTGGAGAAGTTAAAAAAATTTCCCAGCTTTTTACATAGTAAAGTGTGGTCGACAGAATCAAAAGCTTTAGAGTGGTCTAGGAGAGTTAGGAAAGCAGCGCAGTTCTCATCATTTCGCTCACGGATATTTTCTACTACAGATATAAGAGCGGTAGTACAGCTTCGCTTTGCTCTGAACCCAGACTGATGGTCTGTTAGAAGCTTATTGATATTAATGTACGAAGCAATCTGCCCATGCAAGATGCGTTCAACGACTTTGGAAAGGAAAGGCAGGATAGCTATTGGCCTAAACTCGTTATTTTGTTTACGTATTGGAAGAATCTTGGCAGCTTTCCAGCATTTTGGAAATACGCTAGTCGTCAAAATCGAGTTGACTAAGTGGGTTATGTGGGGAAGAATTCTAGGAAGAATAACTTTGACGAATTTTGCGCATATACCATCAAACCCAATGGCGTCCGACTTAATAGAAAGTATGGCTTCCACAACGTCGCAATCCTCGATGCAAACAAACGCAAGAGGACTAGCATTGACATTAACACGAACACAGTAACTATCACTACGTATATTATCAGACGGAATTGGCGGTGTAACAAAATTTTGATTAATGAGGTTAATATCGACATCGGGAGGGACAGATAGATCTCCTTTGGACTTGCCAATGCCGATTTGCTTAATTTTTTTCCATGTATCCCTCGAATCCAAAGCAAAACTAAATTTGTTTTTGTAATAACCTTCTTTGGTTGATCTTGTGGCTTTATTGACAGCACGCCGTGCTGATTTAAAGCTATTATGCATCTCTTCTGTCTTGTATCTTTTCCACCGCGAGTAGGCAAGATTACGGAGGTTAATAAGGTGTTTCAGCCTATTATTAAACCACGGGTTATTTTTGTTATTTACTAATTTATGTTTGAGTGGAACGTGGTTATCTAAAAGCTGATTTATATGGTTTTGCAAAAATAATGCTTGGTCGTCAACCGATGCCAAAGTACGAATCATACTCCAATCAACCGAATCCACTGCCATGGCAAGAGATTTATAATCAATGTTACCAAAGTCGCGATACGTGAAAGAGCATGGTCTGCACGACGTATGAAAGTCATATATTAGGCATATGAGGTCATGCTTTGAAAAACAGGATGCAGACAGTTGATTGGAGTAGAGCAGTTTACGAGGTTCATTTACAAAAAATAAGTCTAGCAACGTCGAGCTAGTACTGGTAAAATGAGTTGGTAGTGTAGAATTGGTGGGATATAGACCTAAAGATCCCATGCATAGCTTTAAGCTGTCATCAACCAGCAGGTTACAGTTGAAATCGCCAGCGATTATAATATTCTCATAACCTAAAAGTAGCGGTTGTAAAAATTCAACGAACCCAGAAAAATTTACTTGACGATTAGGTCTATATACACAGCCAATGAGGAGCTTATTACTACTATCAGAAAACAACTCAACAAACACATATTCTACAGAATCACCGGAACTAGAACTACAACACAATTTACAATGTAAACTACTTTTAACATATATTGCAACACCACCACCATGACCACCTCTGTCGGCCCTGAAAAGTTGGTATCCATCTAATTTCACCAATTCGTTTGTATGACATGAAGAAAACTAGGTTTCAGAGATGCATATCACATCAATATCAGTACCTTCGCAAATAAACCGTAGCTCGTCTAGTTTTTTTTATAGACTTTGCGCGTTTATATGGATTACGTTCAGCCCTTTAGCTCGTTTGCTGACTATCCGCAACAATGTACGTAGGCAATCACTGGAACTCGAAAAACTATGATCTGGGACCATCATCATGAGGTGGATAAGATGAATGCATTGCACTAAAATTCAAGAATGACACACTTGGTAGTTCATTAAATGTTTTTATGGTGTTAGAAATAGAAAAGAGATATATGTACTATTAAGAATTGAAAAGGTAATATACTAAGCCTAACTGAGCAATCATTGGCATTCCGGGTGGTTGCCCGTCGGGGTACTCGCAGGTTCAACAACGTCATCACTCGCAGCTTCCGCAACGTAATCGGGAAAGGATTTGTCTAGACTTTCGAGAAATTCCAGACTGGATATGGCTATGGGCTCATAATTGGCTTTTTGTTTGACGTGGACCACGCCACGTATTGAAAAAACTGATGAAACTTTTTTTCGCTTTTTAAGGCGTATTGCTGCTTTGAAAATCGTGTAGTTATCCTTGGTTAGTGATGGATTTATAAAGATCCGGGCATCGGAGTTCATGCCCGCATGAACTAGTCGCAGTCCTTTGTTATTTTTGTCTTTGTTGAAGGTGGCAATATTTTTTAGCAATGAGTTCCTGTCTTTTGCTGTATAAAATTTTATAATTATTGCTGGATCAGTCGTGCTTACTTGCATTTTACGCGCTCTGAAAATGCCCTTCAGGGGAGGCGGTTGCATATTCAGTGAGAAGCAAATTTGGTGGAATATTTGCTTTAGATTCTCATCCTCCTCACAGGGTACTCCATGGACACGGACGTCACAAGCTGCATTTTGGCTGTCTTGCCTTGCCAAGTTCTGCTTTAAGGCGCTTATTTCGTTTTCAAGGCGCCCAATGCGATCAAACTCATTCTCAAGGCGAGCAACCCTTCCACTTATTTCGTCGATATCGCGCTTGACACTATCGTATTTGTCCTCAAGCTTTTTGCATACAAAGTCAATTAATCTCTGTTCGGTGTCCAACATTTGCTTTGATAGCTTAGCTAAAATCTTGTTGATTTTCGCAAAACGCTGATCCAAACTACGTGCAGAAAATGGTAATGATTCGCTGATGCGTGCAGCTTTTTTAACTGTTTGGCAATCGTTACTCATAGCTTCACCACGACGCTTTGCAGAACCCGTAGACATATAATACAAAATACACCAAAAGATATCTGAGAAAAACTGGGTGGCAGCACGAAACAAATGAGTTGTTAGCACCACTGAAAAAATAGCCAAGACACAAACCAATCCAACTAGGTTGTTACTGCTGTAGTTATTGTTGGTAAATTATAGACAGCTAATTGCCCGCAACAGGAACAACAACAATAACACTGGAGCACCAATTTTTGTAGATACATACAAACTTGTTGAAAAATAACAATTTCAGATCACCGATAGACTTAATTTCATAAGCTACTGGATTTTAGCACTTTATTTAACTGTTTTGTGCGAGATTAATAATTTATTTATCACAAGAACTTTAAAAAATTCAAAATATTTTAAATTGACCGCAAATATGCCTGTATACACGCCGGAGTTGCCAGATTTGTTTCTCAAATGCATACTTATTGCCGATGGCGTGATTTTCTCAGAGATAAAAATAAGAGTAATAGGATAGATGTCAGTGTAAACAATCTTATTGTTTACAAATGTTCTAACTTAGCAAAGGGCAAAACCGGAAGTTCGAATTTACGATATAATCTAAGTCTAATCTAAAAGTATACAAAGGCAAATCCACTTCTAACATCAAATAAATTGAGTTAGAATGAAAATATATACATATATATCTTATGGGTGTGCATTCAGGTATGGCAATTATTATTTTTTTTTTTTAAATCATAAAAAAGTTAATTGTGGAATTATTAGTTATTAAGTCTACTAACAGTTTGAAAGGGGGCAATAAAATGATAGCTTGGTTACAAGAGCTACTATAGCCTTCACATTTGATCGAACTCGGGCGACCAGGACGAGCATCGTCATTGACATCTTTTCCGCCTTCCTTAAACCGGTTATATCACAATTGAATTTGTGTCCTGCCCACAGTCAACATTTCAAATGTCTTTGCGCATTTAGTTTTTTAAACAAAGCTTAATACAGTTTCTTTGATCCATTTTTTGAATAGTAAAATGTAGAAGAGCACACCAAAACACGACTAACCTTTTTATCTGTCAAAAACAAACTGGCAAATCCAAAATGGCTGATATTGACAACATATATAGCAAACATGTGTACGAAACTTGAAAATAACGGTTACTTTTTTACCAGACCTCGTACATGAACAATACTGCCAACTGGCATGATGAGATATTTATATACTGCCAACTGGCATGATGAGATATTTATATACTGCTATTATTATAAGCTCAACTGTATATATATATATGTATGTATATATGTTTATTTGATGTAAAACTTAAAAAGCCACCAACTGGGTGAATGACCCTTTCCATGTATTAGGCTACTTGGGCTACTTAATGTCTAAGTTGGGACAGCTTTATTTTATGTAGTTGGGCTTTGTATATTACTGTTTATCATGTTTCAAAAATTAAGGTGCTTATGTATTTGTAGAAAGCAATAGCTGGCAGTGGCCGACAACTTTTCGGGTATTTCTCTGACGAAATAGCTTTTCAGCTCTAGATAAATGTTTTTAAGTGATCCACGCCGAAACGTAGAGACCGACAGACAACAATTTTAAAAACTGCTGGTTTGACCTCAATTAACTACTTATCATTTTTAAATTCTCCAGCTCCCATCTTTTAAAATTATTATTAACTGTCAATTTTCCTTTCAGGGGTATATTGCACTAGTGTCATTAGCCAGATAAATACCAATTCGAATGGCACCGTAACTTCAACACGATGCATACACAACCACACAGAACGCGGTGAGTTTTATCGCACATCCGTAACAGCACATGCGTCATCGTCGTCAGGTAGTGGCAGCACCACCAGCGGACCCACATCCGGCTCAGGAGCCAGCAGTGGCGGGTCGATGGGCGGAGTTGGTGGTGGTGGCGGTGCTTCGACAACAGGAAGCGGTGGTGAACCACCAAACGATAAAAATTTACTCTCCTGTCCAAAATGTGGTAATCCTTGCACTCAAGTTGAGACGTTTGTCAGCTCGACACGTTTCGTAAAATGCGCCAAATGCAATCACTTCTTTGTCGTACTCTCTGAGGTTGATACGAAAAAGAATGCGAAAGAAGAACCAAAAAATTATCGCAAACCACCACCACCTCCACAGAAGATCATGGAATATTTAGATCGTCATGTGGTTGGACAAGATTTTGCAAAAAAAGTACTAGCTGTTGCCGTTTATAATCATTACAAACGTATTCACCACAATTTGCCACAAGTCCAAACCCAAACGACGATACAAACGGCGGAGGCGATGGGCCGTACAGATTTACTTCATATCTCTGGTATAGGACACACTATTGGCAACACATCAGGCACTGAACTGCCGCCGAAAGGTCACTTTTCTGGTGCGGGAAACGGTGGTGGTGGCGTACATCATGCGAATTCTGATTCTGGTTCGGAAATATTGGATAAACAAAATTATGAAGTGAAATTGGAGAAGAGTAATATTTTAATGTTGGGCCCAACGGGTTCGGGTAAAACTTTGATAGCGCAAACGATCGCGCGTTGCTTGGATGTGCCTTTTGCTATCTGCGATTGTACTACACTCACCCAAGCGGGTTATGTTGGAGAGGATATCGAGAGTGTCATTTCAAAGTTGTTACAAGACGCCAACTACAAGTGAGTTACGCTTCAATAAAATAGTATCAAACGGAGAAACTTTTCTAATAAATTTTGTTGTTCTCTTTATCCTACAAACTTTTCCCTCTCTCCCTCTTTCCCCTTCTATATTTTTGTACAGCGTTGAACGCGCTCAAACCGGCATAGTCTTCTTGGATGAGGTCGATAAAATCGGTGCTGTACCTGGCATACATCAGCTTCGTGATGTTGGCGGTGAAGGTGTGCAACAAGGAATGTTGAAAATGTTGGAAGGCACAATCGTAAATGTACCCGAACGCAATTCGCCGCGTAAGCTACGCGGTGAAACTGTGCAAGTGGATACAACAAATATATTATTTGTGGCGTCGGGCGCCTATACTGGACTGGATCGTCTGATTGCAAGACGGCTTAATGAAAAGGTAAAAAGTAACAGTATTGCAACTCTCGGTGGCACTTTATATATTTTTTTTACTTTTCTTGTAATCTGCAGTACTTGGGCTTCGGTATACCAGCCACACAATCGTCAGGTCGCCGTGCTGCGCAGTCGACTGCCAGTCCTATGGACAGTGACCAAGAAGAACGTGATAAAAGCCTGAAAAAAGTGCAAGCCAGAGATCTCGTTGAGTTCGGAATGATACCTGTAAGTATTTAATTAAGCTGGGAAAGCGAAAGTTGTTCAGGAGCTCAGGTGCTCAGGAGTGTCTTTGTATTTATTAGCAGTTGCTAGTTTTTGTAGCTAGAATGTATAGTTTCGGATGCTTTATAAAACCAAATTATAGTTGATTATTTACTTGAACGAAATAAGGGTATTTGCTCGCAAATCTCGGGCTAGGAATATAGTCGCGGTAAGACATACCTGTCTTAAGAGGCGAATAAAATCCACAAAGAGTAGTGACGTGCTGATTAATGGTCAATAAACGGGCATCATGCCCCTCACCTCTCATTGCCAATCTTCTCCTTCATTACGGAAGGAGGGGCTACTTGACCTAGAAGGTTGCACTGGTCATATCAAAAAGTTCCCTCGACAGTCGGTCTAGTACAGCCAGGTACTAGTACCGGAGAACCCAGCGATCCGTTAGGTTACGACTCGCAATTTTTGTTGATGAACTTTGCTTCGTAGAAATGCACTCTGTTGTTGTAATAATCACACCAAAAGTGTGGTGGAAAAGGCTAAAACGGCAGGAAAATACTGCATAATAAAGCGAGATTTTACATTTATTTAGCACATCACGAACGGACATACTAAAGGATATTTGTATTTTACATTTGTTACACAGGAATTCGTTGGCCGTTTCCCCGTTATTGTACCGTTCCACAGTCTCAATGTGAGTATGCTGGTACGCATTCTAACGGAACCAAAGAACGCTCTAATACCACAGTATAAAGCGCTTATTGGCATGGATAAAGTAGAATTAACGTTCGAACGGGATGCAATTGAATCGATAGCCGCAATGGCTATGGAACGTCATACCGGAGCACGTGGACTGCGCTCGATTATGGTAAATTTTTATATCATTATACAAACCATAGATAACTAACCAATTTTATTTTCTCATTAGGAACAATTGCTGCTCGATCCCATGTTTTTAGTGCCTGGCTCTGATATTACTGGTGTGCATATTACCGCTGAATGTGTGAAAGGCGATGCTCAGCCTGTGTATGTACGCAAGGAGAATGGTGATGATGATAACATGGATGAAAACGATAGTGAGGGTAAAAACTTTGAGGACAACGAAAGCGCCAAAGTACGCATCACGCAATCGAATTAATGACGCGTTGCAACGCACACGTTTGCTGCTACCGAGAGAAAAAGGAAACTTCGAATTTCTTGCAAAATTATTATAATTTAGGCAATGTTGTGTTTTAATTTTAGACAAAGTTTTGTATACCAAACTAAGAAAAAAATTATTAAATAGTTGCGGTTGCGTTGTGGCGTTGCGTTAGTCCTCCAATCACTACAACAACAACAGCTACAGCCACACAACTACGCCTACTCCTATGTTTGTTGTTAATGAAAAGCCGAAAAAACTATTAAAAAGAATTCAAAAAAAAATGAACTACAAAAGGCAAAACACATTTAGTTATTATTAAAACAACTAAACATAAACAATAACAAATAATTTTAGCTATATACCATGTAAAATTATATTTAATATTAAACGAGAACTTATGTATATTTTTAGTTTATATTTTGCAATAAACGCGAATAAGCAAAATTCATGAATATTTCACTGTGCACTGCAAATAGGAAAAGAAGCAAGATGTGATTTACATAAATTCGCACATGAGCGAAAACGTACAATGTAAGCAACAAAGGGATAGGCAAGACGCTGTTGCTGTTTTCCAAAATTACAAAGAAATGTGTTAGTGAAAAATTCAAAAATTGTTAAGAAAATTTTGTGTGAGTGTAATTAAAAGTGTAGAAAGAAAGCGCTAAAACAATTTGTGACAAATCAATTTCAAAACAAAAATTGCAAAATTCCTAGATATATACGTACTTACAAATTAACTGTAAACCACACCTGATTTCAATAGACATATTAAATTAATAAAAAAAAAACAGAAAACAACTATTTTATGCGTAAAGAAATATAAAAAAAAGAAATAAATAGAAATTGTAGAGAAAAAGAATTTTTTGATAGCATTAAATTATAATATGTAGTGTCAAGTTTTATTTTAAAATCATAGCGTATTTTATAAATAATATGTATATAAATATTATAATAAATAATTCAAATAAAAAACCAAATAAAAAATAAGAAAACGAGATTAAATCTATGTGTAAATAAAAAGTAAAATGAATTAAGTCAACAGCAAAAAAGTACGTAATGGTACTAATTATTTTTATGTTTGTTGGTTTTGCATGTATTGGTTTGCATTGTTGTACGTTCTATTCTTCTCGCTCCGCTGTTAAGCCGTAATTTATTGCACGTTATATGTATCATCCATTGTTGCTTGTGCAAAGTATGGTAATTCCATATTTTAAACAGTCCTTTTTCCCATTGGCTGTTGATTGCTTGTGATAAAATTTTTTTGTATTGACCATTATGTGTGCTTGTTATGAATATTTGACTAGATTTTCCTTACATACGCTTCACGAACTATAGATTTTCCTTTTGCTTTATTGATTGTTGATCACTGTGTTGCTCCAATTTCGATTGCATTACTTTTAGTTCATACCGCACGTAGCATGTGTAAATGTGTAAAAACTGTTTTTGGTTTTGTTCTGCTTTAAGATATGTATGTATATATGTATTTGCAGTTTTTGTTTTTATATCTGCAATTAACAACTTTAATGGCACTATATTATTCGTACAAATAAATTACTATAATTGAATTATGTATGTATGTATGTTTGGTTGCTTTCTTTAATTAGCTGTATTCGCTACTTGTTAAAAATTTGCTTTTTTGGTTTAGCTTTGTATAAAAAATGTTTTGTAACTTGTGCTCTCTTTTATGGCGTTTAATCGTTCTCCTCAGAGATAAGCAGTTCATATTCTTGCGCAGCGAAACGATCCCAATCAGATGCCTAAAAAACAAAAACAACAGTTCTATAAATACAACAAAATATCGGATTTCAGTATTAAAATTAAAAGCTTGACAAATTGTAAGTACCATAACGGGTTAAGATATATTTTTTTTGTTATTGTGCTTTTTTACTTACGTATTCATCACGCTGTGATGCGAAGGGATCACGTTGTTCATGATCCAAATATTTTTCCAAATTGAAGAATGTGTCGAAAAAGACATGCGTCATTTTACAACGCTTCAAATCACCCAATGTGATGCTGTCTCGGCGTGCAGGTTTAATCATGTCGAGCATCTGCAAAATTACAGACATTAAATTCATACATATCGAACCATGGGATGTTGTTGTTGTTGTAGCGCTGCTTGCCCTACCTAGGTAGTCAGTGTCTTTACCCAGTAGTGTTATCGAATTCTTCTAACGAAAGCCCTAGAAACCTAGCGGCTTCAATAGGGGTGGACCAGAGGAAAATGGGTGTTAGAGGAGTAGGCTCTGTTGAGCAGACAAGCAGATGGTTTGTATCATGTGGGGACACACCGCATGCCGGGCAGACATTTGGGCAGTCCGAGTTCAGTCTAGCGTAGATGACTAATTATTCTCCTGGGGTGCGGATTTTCGTTGACAAGGCGCTTGTTCGGATGCTGCGGTTTAGTGCAGTTGAACAGAAAATTGCCTGGTCAACATCTCACTGTGCTCTTTAACGCCGAGCAATTTAGCTTCATTATGAAGATGATAATCAGGAGACATATGTAAGAAGACATACAGTAGCGGTTCAATGCAGTCAAAATCGGTGTACAACTTCCCGTTTCTTTCCAGTGGTGAAATGTAATAACCGTCGATCATATACATATGTATTTTTTTTTTTATAATTATCACAGTTTTTTCCCTCTCCTAAAAACTTTTTGGTTTGAACATACAGGGTTTTGCAGTGTGGCTGTCGATATAATAGGCCGGGTCGATTTGTGGGTAGGCAAAAAAATCGCCCATTGCTCTGTGAAAATCATATTCTAGGGATCAAAATAAGAAACTTTGCCGAAGGAACCATACCTCTAAAACGAATTCTGATGTCCCCCAATTCGGGTCGAACTTGTGGGTAGGGGGCTATGGCGTATGAGTGACATTTTGGGGCTTCTCTTAGGACTACAAATGATCATTTCAAAGGCGTTAGCCAGGTCAAGCGCAACTAGCACTGTCCTGTGGTTTGAGCGCTTATGGTTAAGTCCGTCCCCCATCTAAGTGGTGATGGCGTTCAGAGCGGTGCTAGTAAGGGGGTAAGACAGTCTCCAACACTTTCACTACTGACGAGAGGAATGATATCGGACAATATGACTCCCTCACGGCAGCTGGCTTGCCAGGCTTTAGTAGTGGGACCACCTTTGCCTGTCTCCATCTTTCAGAAATGACAAAGGTGGACAAGGAAAGGTTGACGATGTGTGTTAGGTATCTTAATACCTCATCACCAAGATGTTTCAGCATCAGCATGGAAATGCCATCTAGGCCTATGTATTTGATGTTTTTAGATCTCCGAATGGCCTCTTGAACCTCTGTTGTGGAGTCTGCAATGGACGCTTCTTTATTCAACGAAATCGAAGAACATGCTGTCATCAAATAGAGATTCATCACATTTGAACATTGACAAAGACGCCACTGTTCCCAGGCATAATAGCAGAGTAGTAAAGGACTTAGTTTACCTGGACACCTAGCATTATACCAAAAATAGTTTACACATGGTTTGATTGCTGGTACCGCGATTTCTAATTTTAAATAAATAAATCTACCTCAAATAAATACATAAATGAAAGTCTTACCTGACACAAACAATCCTCAAATGGCAAAGTCTCAATACCAATAGACTCCATGCGCTGTTGTTGCTCCTCATAGAAGTACTCCAATTCGTACATGGACAACATACCATCACCATCGATATCCATACAACGGAACCAATACTCGATTGCTGTAGGTGAGCGCTTATCTTCCTCCGACAGCAGAAACCACACAAAATCGGTATAAGACATTTTAGGCTCTTCATCCGGTTGTTTCTTATTATCGCTGCGAGTTACACAACCCGAAAATATTCGTTCAACAATTCGTGTGGACAAAGCGTGATCGCTATGGCGTGCTAAATCATCTTGACTGATCAGTAGATCGTGATCCTTATCCAATTCCCAAAACTTGCAATAAATGACATAGAAATGTTCATAGCTGAAGAAGGCCATAATTTGATTGATATCGTCCTCTTCCTCAAGCAACGTTAAAACCTAAAAATGAAAACATAGTTCAAGAAATATATTAAAAAGGTTATAGGGAGATAGAACTTTCTAGAGTTAGGCCTTGTCGAGAAAATGTTCTATAAAATAATTTCCGTGGCAGCTCGGAGCTTAGTGCGGTGCTTCTACAGATGAGGTCATAATAATGAGGGAAGTTGATTGATATTAGAAGGGCACATGAGAAGTATGCGCTATCCATATTGGGCGTGAGCTAGTGTGACGTACGTATAGGAAGCAGGAAGCTCTCTATATTTTTTTGAATATCTGGTTTGAAGTCTGTATAAAACTCGAGGTCAGGCCTATCGGACAAAGGTTTCGAAGACGTCGACCACGATCTTCATTAGAACATATTTCTGGCTATTACCCGTCGGATACCGTTAAAGACATGAAGAGCTCTGAGCGCTAAAATGTTTTGGGAATTCTCTGCAGCAAGCTTCTACTGGTTGGATTTGTGCCTCAAAAATTGGGTCCACAGATGCAATCCCTCCTCTCTTCTTGTTTCAGTTTGATCTATTAAATTAAACAACTGTATAGCTAGGGTCAGTGCAGCGATCCCTCTTTTTCGCAGAGTGCACGGTCTACAGTGGGAACCTCTATGTTAATTGATGATGATGCAATAGGGATTGTTTCTGATTTTTCTTATTATCTTAATCCGCCGAGCCATTCTTAGCATCTTTAGTTCAAGTGGTCTTAGTACACCAACTGTTGCCTCTTTTATTAGAAAATATTAAGGATGGGGCAGGAAGATAGTCCCATAGAGCCCCAAGTGCATCAGTGTCTGTTGTTGTTGTTTTAGCAACAAAATCACTCCGCGAAGGTTTTGGGGAGTGTTGTCGAACTGCCCGACTGTCGTGGTAGCGATTTGTTATGACCTGTGTAACCTTCTAGGTCATGCCATCCCTCCTTCCGAAAGGAAAGAGAAGATGGATAATGAGAGGTGAGAGGCATCATGTCCGTAGATAAACCATCGAGTTGCACGTCATTACCTTTGTGCATATTAGTCGCCTCTTACAACCGGTATGCCTACCGCGGGCATATTCTAAGCCCCTACCTGCAGGGGTGTGCATCAGTGACTCGTTCTTATTACATATGTTGTACTTGCAAAAATTATACTCTCCACCTACTTACCTCTAATAGATCGGATTTCTTTAGCTCTGATATGTTTATCCTGCCCGACCAGCATCTATTTACCGCATAGAATATTCTCGCAATAACTGTATGCACATATCTGGAATGAAACTCGGTGGCCTCTTTAAGGAACGCCAAGCCAGGATGTGTATCGACCACATCCTGTACGAGTGGCGCCAAATCTTCGGGCAGTATGTATTGACGAAACCGCTGACCGCGCGATAAAATGTAAACAAATCTTGAGGCGGCATCATGGCAATAAACGTTCATTCTAAAGTATTTGAGATCAGAGATAAAATGTGTCCGTTGCTTAACTCTCATATTCTTGTACTTACTGTTTCCAGAATTCGACAAATCTTTGTCGTTCCACCAATCCCGAATTACCCTGCTGACAGAACACCATAACTGGCATGCGCCAATAGAATGGCAATCCACAGATTTTCAAAATGCGCGGTAACTCATCCTTAGTTACCTGATTGTTCGGAAATGAATCGAATGCGGACAAAATGCCACGTAATGTGCGTTCCGCTGCGATTTGCGGTTGTGGCTTGCCATGTGGGAAATAAAATCTAAATGGAAAGGGAAGTTTCAAAAAATGAAAAGTTTTCACGAAAATTCTGAGTCACAGTTTTGGTCGAACTTACCTGGGGATATAAGCTGTTTTGGTGTTACGAATTTCCCGTTGCACTGAATTGTGTTCCGGCGGTGGCGGCGGTGTTGCATGCAATTTAACCTGTGGTGAATAAAAAGAAATTTTGTTAGAGTTGTAGAGAATGAATGAGGGCTCGTTCGGGCACTAACAGTTTTATTAAATGGTACAGAGCACTCTTCGATGGTTAGTGAAGTGTTACTAATGTGGATAGTCCTATGCCGGAAATATATCCTGCATGCTCCTGTACTAGAACCGTCGGGTACCATCGGCTCGTGGATCTTAGTCGCGACTTAAGACAGGCAAACCTAACTGTCGTTATCTTTTAAGCCCCAACCCGATGGGGGTTAACTCATTGCGTAGAAGGAATCACCGGTACTCAGGAGTTGCTGCACGATTTCAAAATTTGGTCTAAGAGGATCACCCCTCGCTATCTAAACCCAACCTTTAAGGTTCGGGTTGTGACATTCTAGAAAGAGTGAATTAAATCAGGCCAGGCAGAGCATGAACTAATCTCCCCGGTGTTCCTAAATTGCGTCAGTTATAACGAAGAAGGAAACAATGGCGTATTTCGATACTAAACGGTTTAGTTTGCTATTTACTGAAGATTTAAGATTGGCAAGTACCCTGTCTAAGCATTGAGTGGTTGTTGTTGTAGCGCTACTTGCCCTGCCTAGGTAGTCAGTTACCTTACCCAATAGTGTCATCGAATTCTTCAAACGGAAGTCCCAGAAACCTAGCGGCTTTAGCAGATGGGGACACACCGCATGCCGCACAGTCATTTGACAAATCAGGGTTCAGTCGGGATAGGTAAGAGTTTAACCTGTTGGTCCAGCATAACCCTTGATTCTCTAGGCAGTTCACGCTCCTCTTCGGCTAATTTCAACTGCATTTTTGAACTGTGTTATAAGACGTTTTAGAAATAATTCTGACATGTGTCCGCTCTAAACAATATTCTGAAACAGGGTGATCTTTCACTCAGCCGTCGATTAATTGAATTAAAATTTGACTTTTCGAAACGATCTAATTTAGGCACATTACAAACAAAACAATTTGCACCTAAACACATGGCCATGTTTATGCACTTATGAATATACCCTTTCAGAAAAAGATGCTGTCTAAAAATTGTAACCATTTAGAGAGTAGTAGGGAACAAGCAATGAGCAAAGTGTAACACAGAAAATCTTGGTAAATAAATTTCAAATTTGAATTGTTATCGAAAAATAAGTAGTAGTAATCCAAAATGGGGTGGCTTTCAGGCTTTATCTTTTTGAAATTAATAGTATTACTACTGAAGCAGTTGAATTTCCGGCAGGGTATGTTGTGTTTTCATAATTGTTGAGCGAAAGATATGTATACTTAAAATAGTTTTGAATTGTTTATACAGTTTTCCCACTTGTTTGAATCAACAAAAGATATATTCAATATTCTTCATATCAAGTCGCATATTGCAAAAAAGATGTACATATACATATGTATGTACGTATGTATATAGAAATGCAATTAAGTAGGTGTAAATGTGTTAACAAAGGAAAAAATGATGACGTTTATCATAATATTAAGTTCATGGTAAACAAAGGAAGGCTATGAATATGGGGTTTATTGCCCTACCGGGGGCCCCTATGAGACAGACTATGTACTATTTTCGCGAACTTTACTATATAGGGAATATATGTACAACTATTTGTCGTCATACCTGACTCATCTGGATGAGCCTTGCAATTTCGAACTCATCTCAATAGTCAGCTACGCGTAACACTACGAGTAATTTTGGAAAAGCTCGTGCCTGAATGCCCAATTATTTACAAATATGAGCAAGAACGAATGTTGCTAAGAATTTAAAAAGGAAATACTTGAAGCGTTTTAGAAAAACAAAAAAAATTCTACATGTTCCTTTTCCTTATAAATCAAACCTGTTTAGTTCAATTCTTGTCTGTTGAGAGTATGCAGTTCGCTTTATTCTGGTTCGCAAACCAACCTTATCCGCTACTTAATATAATATGTTATATAATACTAAAGACGCTGGTGTTGAAACCTTTTTTTCCCAATAAAATTGGTCTAAAATGGCGCTTCCTTTTTTTTTAATATTTTAAGGAAGCAAGGCAGCAGTACCTAACGAAAAACATCTGTCTGGCGAAGCGTGCACAGTAAAATGTGAAATTCATTTTACTAAATTCCACAAATATTTCGGGCTGAGTTTTCGTACGAAGATCCTCGATTCACAAAATCATTTATTCAGAAAAATCAATCTTTAAACAAACAGACACTCAATAAACAATTTATCAAAGACTTTTAGTAAATTAATTTAAAAATATATGTACTTGTATGTATTACTTTGAGACATCACAGCAAAATATTGTGAAAATACAAAAAAAAAAAAAAAAAAAAAAGAGATATTTTAAAATTTAAATAGCACTCGCAATCAAAAGTACGAACACAATCGATTGAAGAGTAAAACAACGTAAATAATGGGCGTACATACAAACAAACAAACATACATATTTATTCGAAAAACAATGACCAAAAATATATATTTTAATAAAATAAAGAACATTTCGATTGAGTGGCTTTGCGCTTTTCCTATTTCATCGTTTTTGCCGTTTATATTTTTGCGAATTGGATGTTTCTCAAACATTACTACAGTTGTTGTAAATACGAATATATGTATATATGTATGTATGTACATGGCCACCACTATATGGAAGGTAGGACTCTGCGTGGGAGGTGTGTATGTATGTAGATAGATCTTAAATACATACACTGCAAAAAATGGTATTAGTCTAGGATGCATTCGGAATGAGTCGCAAAGTAGGATGCGACTAATACCTAAGCTGAGCACCTTGGCTGGGCTGAACTGCTCACATTTGTTTGAGCACGCCCTATGGAGAGGCTAATTGTACCCGAACGGGTATAAAAGGACTACTCCAATTTCAACCCAAAAGGTAAAAAAATCGCCCATTGCTCTGTGAAAATCATTCTAGGGATCAAAATAAGAAACTTTGCCGAAGGAACCATACCTTTAAAACGAATTCTGATGTAGGGGGCCATAGCGTATGAGTGACATTACATTGACTATAAATGATACCTACCCAAAAGTTCGACCCAAATTGGGGGACATCAGTATTCGTTTTAAAGGTATGGTTCCTTCGGCAAAGTTTCTTATTTTGATCCCTAGAACACGATTTTCACAGAGCAATGAGCGATTTTTAAATCGACCCGCCCTAATAAGCATGCTACAAAAACTAAAATTAACTAGCATCCCTATGATAATGCAACACAAATAAAACTACTTATGTACGTATATTGAATTAAAGCCAACTATAAACTAAAGAGATTAATCGCGGATCGCTCTCTTTAGAAATTAGTCACACGATTTTTTGCAGGGAATCTATGGGCATTTCCAGCGTTACACACGTTCCTTTCAGAGACATTTTTTCGATCATAAGATTCTTAACGGACTGTGTAATCAACTTTTTTCCATTCTTATTAGCCACTTTTTTCCTAAAAACAAAATTTTCTTGTAATATAAACTAATTTGAATATACGGATTTAAAGTTAATATTGATAATAAGAAAAAATTGACATAAGAATAAGTGCCAATTAAAATTTGTTAAACACATACATACATATGTACATATGTATATCCAAAATCATAGTCACATTAAAAAAGAGTTTTTCTTCTTAAACATGATTCTAAAATAACCACCATTTGATGTCTATCATAGTCAACTTAAAATACATTTTATGTCGGAGTTTTAATTTTTAAATTAAGAAAATGCCATGTTAACATTTTAAAATCACGGTTTGTGTCTATGGTTGTGCGATGTCACAACGCTTACTTCAAACTTGAGGCTTTTTTTTTGCTAATTGTCACAGCTATGTTATGGTTTGTGAATAAAATAGTTGGTCATCCTCCTTGCAAAACATAAAAAACTTAATTTTTTTCATAAGGAGACCCTATTACTTTTCAACACGCAACAGTGTTTTTAAAAAGGCAAAAAAGTGGGTCTTGTGGGAAACGAGGCCCGTATTGGCGAAACGATGACCACTAGGAAATTGTGAAAAGCTTCGCCATGGGAAGCAGAGTTAAAAGCAAAAAAAAAAAACGAACTATAACTGAAAATACCTTTTGCCAGCTACTTTAGGCTCAGAAAGAGGCGACTTAAACGAGTTGACTAAAACATAGGATGTACGCTCTCTTGGTGTTTCCAACTGTGAGTGAGTTAGAGCTAAAAAGGGGTTATGAAGGGCTTCCTTGAAAAACTGACTAAATTGCCGGTTGGTTAAGCGCGAAGGGATAGACCACCACTCCTATGCAAATACCCAATTGAGACCGACTTGCGCGCCTTTGGCGTTTTCGATTGGCGTCAGGTGGCAGAGAGAAGAAACGACTGAAGTGTTATGTACATACTCGTATATTAGATGGCTAGAATAGTTTAAACGGTTATTGGCCATTTAAAAAAAAAAAGAATTTTAAGCTTAAATAATTGATAATTTTTAATCCAGTAAAACCCATAGTTCGGATCATAGCTAATTATATCTGACCACTGGTTGGTATTAATTGCCATTTCCTGAACAACACTGTTTTGACTTTGGTAGACGATTTCCAGGAAATGCCCCTGTGTGGGTGTCTTGCATTGACAGGTGATCGTCTGGTGTTGATTTATATGGGGAAATTTCAAAAGTAATCGTATGTACTGTACAAATTCAGATAAAACAAATTTGTAATAAATCTAACTTAAGTTCATAAAATTTCCTCAAGCACGCACACATCTATGAATATAAAAGCGTTAATACATATATTTTCAAAGTGAAATCAGAAAATGTTTTAATCTATGAAAATACATATACTAGTATCCCTCAAGATAAAACTACTAAGAATTGAACTAGAGGAGTCGGAGTGAATTATCAAACCAAAGCCAATTACTCTACTTCCAAAGCCAGATGTGAATCGAAATAATTTCTAGACCGCAGCATAGTAGGGCCTATCCAATGAAGCATTTCTAGTCGATGTCGCGAAATGTCAGCAATCCCTTTTAACCGAAGTCTGGCTGTTTTAGTAAGGTTGAGCCATACCAAGGTGTTAAGAAGATGATTTATGTCACATACATGCCATACATTTTAAATGTTGGGGTTGAGTGGAAATAACAGTATGAAGTCGTCCGCCTGATCTCTTCGTGTTCTTCTTTATCTATAGGTAATGCTTTACGAGCATTTTTAGGCTTATAAGGTTTGAAGATGCTTTCAGATCATTTTTTCGCAGCTACTTAAAAGTTGAATTGTGCGAACCATACTAGCCGCTTCAATTTGATGTTGAAGTTTGTGAGTTTCAAAAACATGTAACAACCGCTATTCGCTGTGATCGGCAGCGAAGATCAACAAAAACCATTCAAATAAAATCAATCAATCGGAAAAGTCTCAAAACAACAACAACGCATGTAAATCACTTTCGCTTATATTTTTCTTTACACTTTACGTATTTCTTTTACCTTCCCCACATTTGCGATGTTCTTAGTTTTTTATTTGCAATTTGGCAAAAAGCTGCAAGAGACGTAGCGACTATGTGGCGATAACCTTAACAACTTGTCGGTACACGTTTGATATGCTATTGCAGTTCGCGTTAAGTACACTGTGTATTAGAAAAATTTATCAAGAAAACCTCTGTATGAATATCTAAGATTATTCTGAATAGAATAGATCACGAACATTCCTTTAAGGAGCTAAGCCTCTTCGGAAGTGGTTGCCGTTTGAAGAAGGCAAACGACTGTATGCACCCTGCAGAAAATTGGACTAGCTCAGAGCTAAACCGTTTGAGACACCACCAGTCCTAGCTCAATCGCTAAGCAATGCTTTAAACTGTCTACTTGAACATGGCGTTGTCGTTGTCGGGCTGTCCTAGGATAGTTTAGCTTTGATTAGTTCTGAACTGATTCCATTTTAGATAACATGGGGTAGTTCTGTTTTTGGATGAGTGGTTATCGATATCCGTTACTTCATAGTGTCTTTTAACTATCACTTATGTAACCGCTATTAGACGGAGAGCTGGCTCCGAAAAAAAAATGATAAGGTGCAGTAAAAGAAAAGAAAGAGAAGAAGAAAAATTTTACAACTTTGTCGACTTCTGCCAACCCTTTATCCCCGACCAGTTCCCCGACGAGTTCTGCCAATACTTTCTAGTGTTAAAAACTGTAACCTCTCCAAATTTCAGAACTGCACTTTATGATTTTATTTTCAATAAAAATTTACACGTTTGAACGCACGCCAACGCATCCTTCCCCGGGAAGGACTTCTGCCGGCAACGCTACGCCGATTCTCAACTAATAAGGAACGTATTTATATCATAACTTTTACTGCACCTTATCATTTTTTTTCGTAGCCAGCTCTTAGTTTATATGGAAAGCTTCACGAAGTGGAATGGCTCAAGACCGTTACTTTAAGAGACGACTGGTCAGCAATTTTACTGCAGGGTATCGGCAATTTGTATCAGCACACCACAAATTTCAAGACAAGCTCGATTCAAAAACCTTCTCGGAGAGCAACGATGATGATTTCTTATATTTTGGCGTCACATTCCACATAGATAACCATATTCGAGCTAGTGTTCGTACCAAAGGGAGCAAAGAGGTTATAATACTGATAGGCCATCCATAGATACAATCATCTAATCATTGGATGTTTAGCTTTTCATATCCAAAGGAGACAGAGCTCAAGTACACTTTAGGTATCACGACAAGTTTTAATAGTTATGGTTGCGCCCCGGACTTCCGAAAAGAATGTTTCAACTTCTGATCGCAAAGACAGAGTAAAGCTGGACAAAGCTGCTAGTAAGAATGGCGTACTAAGATCACTAGTGCCTTCTACATTTATGAATATCTTCAGTTGAAAAAGATAGATATGGTCAATTGCAAGTTGTTGTTAAAAAGTCACCACTCGTTACCTCGGTAGCTTTTAATATTGAAGGATTCTTGTATTTATCGACAGGCGACGGAAGTTTGACCGAAATGTCTTTGGATAAGTTGTACGATATAACCTCAGAACATAAGATAAAATTCTTAAAGCTTGGTTAACTCGTTACAAGTTTTATTGAGTTTACTGAGAGAGATGGTGGGGTATCTGGTCTTTGATATTATAAATTGCAAAGAAGTGCACCACATCACTGTTATTTTGATGTTGAGGGAATTTTAATAGAAAAACTAAACCTAAATGCGTTGGAAAACTTTCTCTACAAATAACGCTCTCTTCAAGAACAAAGACGCCTCCTCCGGTACTATATGAAATCCAATATATTGTACCTATGATGAGAAGAAGAGCTTCAAGAGTTAAATTTTCCGTTACTATCTTCAGTTCTGTAAAAATAGTAAGCTTGTAATAAAAATACACCGAGGAGCCTAGCAACCATACAACAAAGTTTTAAACTTTTTTGTTTGTGATGGAGCCGAGTATTAAATGCAGGGGGCGAAGTGTGGGATTAAATAAATTTGATTTTGTTTTATTTTACTTATACTAAGAGAGAAAGTACGCCTTGACTTCAGAGGTCTGAATAATAGAAGTGAGGGTTGCAGAGGAGAAAGTGAAGCTACGTCTAGAAATTTAACCTTCCAGTTTTTTAGGTGCATTGAGCTTTGCCCACGCTTACAAAATTTAGCACCATTCAAGAGAAGAGAAAAGGAAAGACGCGCTCCAGAAACTCATACAGAATAAATGAATATTTTAATTAGCACTTGGTCGGTATGTTTTGCATTTCAATTTTGTTACACAGTGTAACTTTCTGATTCATTGGCGATTTTATGCACTTCGCATGCCACCTCAGTTCACACACCACTCTCTTTTTCATCACACTGCAGCTACATTATGTTGCTGTTGCTGTTGTTTTTGTTTTTCATCAATGTATTAGATAACCGTTTTGCAGTAGATTGTTAAACGAAAATAAAAAAATATCTTCTAAAATCTGTTACAAATGAGTTATTTTTCATATTTCCCACCTCACCGGAACCTGAGCGACAGGTGGGCTTATGACATCACAACAAACACATAGCAAAATAATCGATTTTTAGATTACAATGCTTAAAAACACCGCAACTCATTTCGAATTCCATTTCTATTTCTGTACTCACCTTGAGCAGACTTTTAGGTGGCGCATCCGCTGGATCGGGACGTTTTATATTCAAAAATGAGTTACGAACATCCGGACATTTCTCAAACATGAGCACACGTTCTGCAACTGAACCGCGTGTTAAGATCGGACGACCCACTATAAAGTGATTGTGTAAAGAAATAGAGATTTGTTAAATAATAATTTGTTGGCTCTTAACGCAATAAACTCCGTCCATTACCATATTTGTCTTGTCCATTGGATAATGGACGTGCGCCGGTTTTGGTAAATTTTGATGGTGTCGTTGTTGTTGTAGCTCCACTTGCCGCTGCAGGCATATTTGACATACCGTTCTCACCCGTGGCGCCACTTGTTGTAGTGCCCGTTGCACCTGTACCGTTACTATTAGCCGTTTTGTTAGTATCCTTTTTAACGCCGGCCTTGCTGCCACTACGTATATGTGTATTGTTGTTGTTATGTGCACTGTTGGTATTTGTATTGTTGTTGGTATCGTTCGTATCCTCCTTATGTAGGGTGGGCGCTTTAGTTGTTTTACTGCCACTGTTACTACTGCCGCTGATATTGACACTGATCGCAGTTCGCGGACTGGGAGTCGTTATCGTTGTCGCCGTTGGGGTTGTACTTTTCTCTTCGTTGCTTTCTTTGCTCGTTAGCTTATTGGTAGTGACACCTTTAACGATGACACTTTGGTTCGATTGATTATCAGTGGATGGCGCTGGTTTCGAATTGCTCAATTTTGCGAGTGATGAGCCCCGCGGTTTGGCGCTCGTCAGGGAGGCGACCCCGGCTGTGCTTTTTTTGGCGCTGGCATTAGTATTTCTATCAGCGTTGTTGTTCCCCTCAACACTAATGATATTATCATCAAGTGCACCCCCGACTTCTCCGCCCGTCTTGCCAGCAATTGTGATAGCCGCTTTATTGATACTAACGGCGCCAACGCCATCAGCAATCACCGCCTCACTCTTGCTGCTACTCTTGGACGTCAGCTGTGTGCGGCGCGTTGAATTATTGGACGTACTCGCCCCAGCATCTGCGCCCGCTGTTGTTTTTGTGCTTGCTTTTTTGGTTTGCTTTGTGCTTCCTTTCGTCGACAACGTAGATTTTGTTGTTGTTGTTGTTGTTGGTGTAGGCGCATTTTCTTGCAATAATTCTTTGATTTTACGCAAATTATGCGTCTGCAGTTCAGATAAATCTGACAAATCTAAATTTAAATCTACCGTTAAATTTATATCGAGTGGCGCGGTATTCGAAGCGTGTGGCTTGCTGCGTTCAATTGGAGTGGTGCTAGCATTGGATGTCAAATTTGTGAGCGCGGAGGAACCGTGTGTTGTATTCTTGGCTGCCGTTGAACTGTTTGCTCCCGTTGCTGCGTTATTTTGTTGTCTTTCATTTTTCAACAGTAGTGAAGACTTCGATGCTACGCCACTAGTAGACGTCGCTGATGCACCACTTGCTTTACCATTCGATTTTGTAGTTTTCTTCTTCACCGCATCCACAGAGTCAACACCCGGCGCATCAACTGTTTTCATCAGTATAGCAGAAGATGTTGTGGGTGATTTTTGCGCTGCTAAGCCTCTTTTTGTGCTGCTAGCTGTTGCTGTTGGTTTTAACTTGCCCACCATCGTGTCGTTTTCGTTTTGCGCAAATTTGTTTTCTAAACTTGTCGTGCCGCCTAGGCCACCAACACCTCCACCTCCGACGATGCCAATAACGCCAGCACCTACAACACCACTTCCCAGTCGTCCAATACCGACACCACTAACACTTCCAGTCCCTATCTTTCCTGCGCGCTGCTCTTTATCTTTGAGCACAAATGATTTCACCAACTTCTGTAAGCCTTCGGTTGTTTGCTCATCCGCCGCAACTGCAAACAGATCACTTGTAACGCCAGCTGCGTTGTCAGAAATAGTCGCGTTTGCAGCTGATGCCGCTGTTTGCGTATAGAAACCAAGTAATTCAGTGGGAGCCAGACCACGACTCTTCCACGTTTGATAAAGTGCGTCTGCGTGTTCGGAAATCTTTTTTGAGATCTCTTCAATTTCGCGTGTGGAATCGTCGGGTATGTGGATGGTACTGTTGCTGCCACCAACTGTTGCTTGTTGCGTTTGTTGGCGTTGTTGTAGTAGTGGCTGATACAGTTGGGGGACAGCAAAGGAATCGGTTTTGACTTGATGTATTGTTGTTGTTCCTGCTACTGCAGGTTTGATGGCGGTGTTAGGTTTTCTATTGGTGGCGGAGGCGGTGTTTGGGGGCACTGCTTGCATATTTGCCCGCTGCGTGAACCCTTTTGCCCACAAATTTGGCACTAAAAGCGGGCGCTCCTGTTTTCACTTTTATTCACGCACACAAAATTAACTCGAGTTGCGATCTTATTTGCCGATGCACACACGAACGCGCTCACTTATGTGTTGATGCGACACGCAACGCGGTCGAACTCACATTGACGCGCAATGGCGAAATGTAACGGTATTGCAAGTATTCCCACTCTGTGTTAGGATTCGCTGTTGTTTTTCTTGGGCTATTGATCGTTTGAGTTTCCCCTTTTGATTATGCGACGTTCGCTTCATATCTTCCCGTCAACGTTGTGACGGCCGCTACGACGACAACAAAGACAACGATGAAGAAGATCTGCAGATCCCCAAATGCTATAGTGAAAGGTGGAAAGTAATGAGAAAGGCGAAGCAAACGATCAGTCAATGCTTTTGGCTCTATGTATAAACTGTCTAAGCGCTATACAAGTGGATGCGCTCCCCCTGTGTCTTGCGATTATTTTACTTTTGTTTTAGTTTTTTTTTGTTTTCCGTTTTCTCCTTCTTCTAGAAGTCTCCCTCTTCGCCCTCTGTGTGTTGCGCTCCTCTCAACGCTTGCCCCAATGTACCGTGCTGGCTGTGGTGTGCTGTGCTGTCTATGCTGGTATGTTGCTCTGTATTGCGAACGGCGCGGCGCGCATCTATTTTTAAACACCAATTTGCCTATTTTGTAGACGTTTTTGTACTAATTCCACAATTGCCCGAATGCGTATGTAATGAATTCGTAATCCACGCGATTTGCTAAAGTTCCATTAACTTTAAAATAATTTGTTCATACGTTTTATTATTACTTTTTTTATTTTCTCGCTAATAAATTCAGAATCTTCATATTAATTATCCACTTTCTTCCTGTTTTTTCATATATTTTTTAATTGGCAAGAATCATATTATTTTAATAAATTTTTCCATAACTTTTAGTTTTCTTTGTGAAAACGAGAAAACGCACTCTCGCGTCATATTTAATTCACTTCGACCGCATAATAATTGAAATAATTATTCTCTATCTTCCAGAATATTTGAATCAGTAAAAAGTTTTTTTTTTTCACTAAAAACCCTCACAGTTTCGGCAAAATTTTAAAATTTTTCTTCCGTAAATATTTTTCAACGAGTAGCTACTCGCACACGCTCCACGAACTCACAAACTGCAGACAACAGGCAGACTCTCCACGTCGAGGCAGCGCTCGTGGCGGACGACGACGATCATTCAAAAAAGAGCGCTTGTGAGTAAATGTATTTTAATCTCTGAAAGAGATTTCCAAAAGAACACACACCTTTCGTATAAGTGTAGGAGTTGGTGAATAAAAAAGAAATTTACCAAAAGCAAATGATTGGGTCTAAAACACTTTACACATGACGAGAGTATACGGCGCGTGGCAAACAATAGCGAATTTTTTATGAAAAGTAGAAGTACTTTCAATTTCAAAAATATTGAATGCATTAATTTATCTTTTCATATATTCAAGTGTTCCTAGGCATAGTAGGCTGTGTCGAAAAAATGTTTCCAAATTCCGATACCTGCCTGGAAAGTGTGGAGCCTTGAGCCTCTCTCGGTATCATACAAAAGTTCTAGGGGTGTTTTGCTATAGATATTGACTCCCGCAGGTTAGGGAGGCTTGAATTATACGAGCATGATGGCCCAAACCAAATGTTCGGAAAATATTCCACCTACTACTAGCCTGTTCTTACTAGGGCTGTGCATCGAGTAAGTTGATTAATCAAATTTTCAGTTAATCGATTACTCGATTAACCAAAATAATGAGTAATCAAAACGGGCGTATTCAAGTATTTTCAAAAATGGTTAATCAAAAACTGATTAAATTAATTTTCTTATGTGAAATTTTGCCTTGAAATAGCTGAAAAAAAAAAAACCAAACATGCTTCAAAATATTAAAAAATAAAAAAATTTTAGAAAGTTTTGTGGTGTTGTCGCATGGCGAATGGGCAAAATGTCGAAGATGAAATAAATGGTTGAAGTATCAAGAAACTTCTAAATTTGTACAGTTTTAATACACATGTATATGATTAATAATTTTATTCAAAAAACGATTATTCAAAAAGGCGATTATTCACAGCCCTAGTTCTTACACCTTATTTAAAACATTGGTAACTCAATCTATTACTCAAATCTAAAGTGATCTGTGATAAGAGCACAGGAATTTATGTATTTAAAACACCTTTGGCTCGAAGCTATTATTTTTCTGAACAAAGTATGTGTCTCTCAATTAGATGGCATTTGAGGGCCTCATAGGAACCTATGCGTAACAAGAGGTATCGGAATGTATTTTCATAACTGCTAGACCTTTACAGTCTTAACAAATTTGTTTTAAATCTCTTGAGGACGGATGACTGACAAAACGTAAAACGTAGATACATAAGAGCTTATGCGCCCCAGAATCCGACACACCTTGTCGGTAATTAAATGTTTCTCTCCGCCTTTGCTTAGATAAATTAATTATAGTTCTAGATTCACATATTGTAAGCCGTCTGCTCTTTATTCTCTAAATTTCTCACCCAATATGAAAGTTGTAAAGCACATTTCTTTTATTGCTCAGAAGGTGTCAAAACTATAGAAAATTCGCCATTCATTGATCTCCTCTGTGCGTCGTTTTTCTTGTTTGCCGATTCTTCTGACACTCTTCATTTTTCCTAAACATTTTTACGCATATTTCTTCTGATTCGATTGTTTTATTTAGGCTGAGAGCACTATTCAAATGTACTCCCACCCTTCTTAGCGCATCTGTCAAAGACATTTGGTTTTTGTTTTGTAATTTAAATTGGTTTGCCGCAATCGCAGTCCCTCCCAGTCAAAATAGTAGCAATTTATATGTGTTTCCTTTGTTCAATCTTCGGATTTTAGTCATGTAAATTGCGCATACTTGATCTGGTTTTAGTATAAGGTGGGAGAAGATATAACATGGTTTCTTACACGTATAGAATCTTAGAAAACTCTTATCATGCCGGGTGAGTTATTGAAGGTACTACTACCTGAGCGCACCAGATGGATATTCGTCAAAAGAGGTTTCAAGACCTAAGTAAATATTTAGTGGTTTTAAATTCTTAACTTCAAACCCTGTGCGAAATATTGATCGAAATGTGAACCACCATAACCTGATCCAATAATACACTAATAACAGGGACGTGCGCAGGAATTGGCCTTGGGGGGGGTTTTAATTTAGATTTGCATTCACATACATTTATCACTAAGATAAACATATTTGCTGAAACAGATACCTAGACCCATACATCATAAATTTAAATGTTCTTTAACTTTTCTGAAACTGCATACTCTGATACCTAAAACTATACCCAAGAAAACTTTTTTGGTTGTACACATTTTTCTGTATTTGATAGAGAATTGGTGATATGATGGCATATCCCAGCTAACTAAAAGTGCAAAAAAAGACTCCTTTCGGAGCCATAAAACGCTCATTTATCAGAACTTTACTCTCCAAAATGAGCTTCTTTCCGAGCCCAAATGGATCGAAAAATCGCTCTACGCGGGCACTCCAACGAAGTCATAAAAAAGAGTCCGAAATGTCCGATTTCGATGAATTTGAAGCGTTTTTTGACTCTTTCTAAATGAACTGCGGAGCCTTTTATTAGTGCTTTTCTGAACCTTTTTCGGAGCCTTTTATTCCTCCATTCTGAGTGTTTCTGGAGCCTTCTCAGACGCCTTTCGGAGCCCTTTAATTGGTGCTTTTCTTTCATTCATCCATTCAGAGGGTTTTTGGACACTTTTCGGAGCCTTTTATTGGTGTTTTTCTGAAGCTTATTTGGGGTCGTTTTTTATTTCTTTTGGGTCATAATTTCTTTCCGCAATTTTTCACTTCTAACTATTCTCCAATTCTCTATTCACCAATTCTGACTTTCTAAATTATCCCTATGAGCTACATGGGAACAATTTAATTAATTGTCCAACTATATGCTCCAATGATGTTCTTATTTATCTGAAAACCTTGAAGGAATCTTTTAAATTCGGTCCTGTTAGGATTCCTACATGCTTCTTGAAGAAGTGTGCTAACAATATTTACAAACCCCTTACCAATTTGTTCAATCTGTCACTAAAGTGTGGTGTTTTTCCAAAAGCATGGAAATAGTCGTTTCTTCTACGGCTTCATAAAAGCGGAAGCAAAGCTTCTATAGAGAACTATCGTGGCATAGCAAAGCTTTCTGCCATCCCAAAAGTGTGTGAAGCTATTGTTACCAATCAGCTTACGAATCCTATCTCTACCTTGATTTCCGACTGTCAACATGGGTTCTGTAAGGGAAAGTCCACCGTTACAAACTTACCTGAATTTACTTTGATTTTAGCAAAGTTTTCGATAAAGTGTGTCACTCTTTACTTATTCATAAACTACATCAGTTGGGTTTCGAGCCGGGTCTCAATTGCTAGATCTCTTCTTACCTTAGTGACAGATCACAAAAAGGAGTGTTTAAAAAGTGTGAATCCGATGTTATTTATGTCTCCTTAGGAGTTCCTCAAGGAAGCCATCTTGGCCTGATTCTGTTCTTGTTGTTTATAAATGATATTTCTACAGTAATATAATTTTCGAAAATTTGAATGTATGCCGACGATGTAAAGCTTTTTATGTCATTCGAAGAAGCTTCAATCAGATCTAAATACACTTGTTACTTGGTGCGATTTAAATTATATGCCGCTTAATCTAAAGAAATGTAAGTACATGGGTTTTTCGAGAGGAATATCACAGCCAGCTTCCTATACAATTAACAGTTATAGTCTTGAGCAAATGTATGATTTTGTTGACCTTGGGGTTACTATGGACTAAAAACTCGGTTTTAACTGCCACATTAACTTAACAGTCAATAAAGCTAGAGGCTTTCTATTTTTAATTTATGTAACTAAAACTCTTTACTACATTAGAAGGTTGTATAATTTGTTCAGTTCAAAAACAATTTTTAATATTTGCCTTAAGAGAGAGCATAAAAAACTCAATTCTTTCTATCCTAAATACATATCAACAATTTGCTTTCATATCCTTTGATTATTATCTTTATTCTTTACAATAACTATTCGCTGTCAACTAATTATTTATTAATTGTGTCGTCTACTTTTTATCTACCTTACTTAGCTGATGAGGTTTTCTCTGTAGCTGAGCAGTTTTAGGTCTCGACGATTAACAAACCAAAGCCAGACTATTGATAAACGTCCATGAAAAATGCGATCTTTACCTTCTGTTAGGTGAAATAAAAAAAAACCTCAGAAAATGTTTGAAAACATTCAAATATTTGAACGGTGTCGCTCATCTGCTCTCCAACGTTCATTTTCTCACAATTCTCTTTACGCCTACAACAAAAAGGGTCAGAAAACACTCGAAATCTTTCATATAACTGAGCCTTGCAGTTCATTCGCTCTGTTAATTGAAACTGCTCACTGTTTTCATCAGTAAAATTCAAAAAAAAAATGCCCATACGCTACACAACTTTGTAATTTCGGAAAGCTCCAAGTGCAATTCAAAGTGCCGGACTTATCGTCGCTGCCGACGAAGAAAGGCGCATTCAACAAATTGTCAACGAAAAAAGGCGCATTAAAAATATTGTGGGAAATAAGGACGCATAAAAAAATATTTTGACGAAAAAAGGGGCATTAAAAAATATTTTGACGATGAAAGGCGCATTAAAAAATATTTCGAGGAAGAAAGGCGCAGTGTATACATTTACAGTAAACTTCACAAGGGATTTGGTGCTGGATTGAAAAATATTGGGCCAGCCCAAGTACCCATTATACGTATGTGTTTTTATTTAGTATTTCGTTTTTTGAATAACTTATATTGCAGCTAGTTATCGAAGCGCGTCTTTCTTTCCTAAAAAATATTTTAAAGCGCCTTTCTTTCTTAAAAATTATTTAAAAGCGCCTTTCGTTCTTAAAAATTATTTTAATGCGTCTTTCTTTCTCAAGATATTTATAATGCGTCTTTCTTCAAACAAAAAAAAGTTTGCGCCTTTCATCGTCGACAAACAGCTTTGCGCCCATTTTCGTCGATAGGAACGTTATGTATTGGCCAACCTTATTCTTTGCAACTTTCACCAATTTCTTCTTCCGTAAAATTATTTTGACTAATTTTGTCAAAAATTATTAGTTAAGATTCAAAATAAGATTTATAAACTGTATTTTGAAAACTTTTGCAAAATCATTGAAACTTAGATTTGGCCATGGGGGGGGTTTTAACCCCCAAAACCCCCCCCGTGCGCACGGCCCTGACTAATAACACTCACCAGCTGATTTTGAAATTTTTCTAGAATTTTGACAATACACTCATTTCTCAGTGAAATTTTGACATTAAACTGACAAATTAGAAAAACAAAATACATGCAAAGTTTATGTATGGATGTGTGTATGTATTATTGCTTCCGCCATACTAATTCCGTCATGCACCATAAGCTTTAAATTTAAATTTAATAATTTGATAGTTCTAGCATTCGGTACCGTTCAAATGGGTTTCCGATATTTTCCATTTCATCGTTTAAGCTTGACCGCCTAGATGATGTCGGCTCTTTCGTACCACAGCACGTCTTCCACCTCTTGTTTGGCGAAAGCTATCGCCAAATAATTCTGGCCCGGAGCTTTATAACATAACATTACTTATCCACAGAATAAATTTACTACTGCACTATTTTTTAATTGAGTAAACCCGTTACTGCCCATCAGTCCGAAGTATCACTTGTCAGTGGCGTATCCAGGATTTTTCCAAGGGGTGGATAAACTTTTTTTCGGATGAAATTAAAAGTGAGACACACAGCAGCTAGTTTTTAACTTTGACTGAATTAATTTTTACTTTAATGCCCAAATTGAAAGATTTAAGTATACGATACGTTTTAAAGCTGCTAAATTTCGATTTAGGCCAAAATTGGGTTTATTGAGAGAGATTTAATTTTTTTACGACGCCGACTACAACACAGTAAAGTTTTAGTCTCCAATTTTTTAAATCGGAAAAACTTGTGATTTAAGCTTGTTACGCCGAGATTTATAAAATATTCATATTTTTGACAGACATAGAAATCAAAATTTTCAGTCAGAAAAAATATAAATTGCTATAAATTTGGCCAGAATGTATCATCTGCCAGTTAATAATTGGGTCAGTGAGAGTGAAGATGGTACCGTGGAAATGGTGCCACGTCAGTCCTACACTTCCTTTCGGCGTTTTAACATGAATTGGCTAACCTTACTTTTTTTCATTGTTGTGCGCGTTGGTTCTTTTATCGAGAAGCACTTTTCCATGCTTGACGACAAGTTCGGACAAAAGATTTTCCTCATCTTCGGAAAAGTGTTGGTTCCGTATCTTTGGCGGACCGGCTTGCCCTTGTTGATCTTCCATATTTATTATGAAAAATTTATTTATTTTTGAAAGATGAGTTGTAAACTGACAATTCAGCACATGTCGTAAAAGTACAATTACAACGAGTAGTGAATATAATAAATTTTTTGAACAAACCGGCAAATTTAAGCTGCGTTACAAGTGGTGTCGTATTTTAAACTAAGATTTAACTAAAGCGAGTTCTAGACAATTTTACGACTCTGTGAACAAATTGGCCATAAGTATTTTAATTTAGTTGGAAATTTTTTTTTGGAATTTACTTCATTGGTTTGTGATAAGGTGAAGTTGAGTCTTCTTTCCGTAACACTCAATCTTTCAATGACTTCGTCTGGTATTTTTGTTACATTACGGTGAACTGCCAACATTGTTAAACCACTCAACCGCTCCTTAAATAGTGAGGAAATAAATCAGAATATTTATCAAAACGAAGCATATATTAATATTTAAAATACCTGTCCAATAGAATTGCAAAGGTAAGGTTTTTAATATTTTAAGCGTTGAAAATGTGCGCTCTGACGTGAAGAGTTGCAAAAATTTGAAGCAACTTGAATAAGTTACTAAATGATGTTTTGTCGCAAGCTTGAAGTGCGTCAAGTGCAGATTTTGTTGAAAGGTTCTGTCGTTTTAAAAATGTCCTCCATAAATTGCTTTCTGCCACAATATTTTTACTTTCAACGTATGGCTCATAAAACTGACCAAGTTTGAATATTAATGTGTCATTAACTTTGTTCTGGTTTGCTGTTAAAATTGAAGCAAGCCCTCTGCAGATTCTTCTATGCTCAATGAATCGAGTATTTTTT
Organism: Sphenella marginata; assembly: GCA_951509765.1. Classification (NCBI taxonomy): domain Eukaryota; kingdom Metazoa; phylum Arthropoda; class Insecta; order Diptera; family Tephritidae; genus Sphenella; species Sphenella marginata. Next base: position 24,798,468 of record OX608079.1, read on the forward strand.
TCCATTATTATATGGTCAATAAGTGGGTAAACAACATGCGCCTTAAAATGGTGTCTGGCCAGCTTTTAGTCTTCTTTTCTTCGGAGCGAATACGTAGCAGCTCTGTCACTAAGTCGTTCGCCAAGTCTACGACGCGCTCCAAATCTATGTTTATTTGTTGTAGTTTATTACACAAAGGCAGACACTAGGAGAATATTTCCCCTATTAGGTGAAGAGTTACCACAAATTCGAAGTCCCTACATCGTTTTTTTATCATTGCATCAGTTGAAGATGCGTCGTTCCAATCAGCTATGTCACCCAAAGCCGAATATACAAATGGAAATAAAGAAATAAGGTCTGATACAGCCTTATATTTCGAAGTCCATCTAGTAACGCTTTATCGTTTAAGGCTTTTTACGCTTGGTGCTAAATCTGCGGCTTCTATGCAATTTAATAAAGATGATTTACTCTTTGAAGTATTAAAAAAAACGTACAACTTCTCGATGTGCTATTTAAAAATGCACTAAATCATATGTAATTAGCCATTGAAACAATTCAAAATTGGCAAGGAACATTTTGCAGTATCATTGTTGATATGGAATTTTTGATTTTCTCTAAAGGCTCATTTACACGGGTCGGTTTTTCATCGTTCCACAGCGTTAATAGCAATTCGTAATTGTCCTTATTTGCTTGATTAGAAAGAAAATTGGTAATTACACTATGAAACATTAAAAAAAAATTAGGTTTTGGCGAAGGGGGAGGATCTATCCCCCCAAGCCCCCCCCCTGAATACACCACTGTCACTTGTTGACAAGAGTTCTGTTGAATTTCTCCGATAATACGATGGACAGGGCGATTGTCTAAAGCTGCGTTTGGTTTCGGAAAGTTCCTTTCGACTGAGTTTAAAGTTAGAGTCAAATTGGGACATACCAGCTTACGAGCAACTGATTTCTGGGATTACAAATGATACTTGGACAAAGAAATGGTGAGTAGCGAATGTCTTAAAATTGATATTCTTCAGGATTTGGCATATCGCGAAGATCTGGTCAATAGTAGATGTATGTCCCATTAAGAAGGTCTTAGTTATCCAGCAATGGACTTGAGTCTCTTCTACATGTTACGTAGGGCCTTATATGACTGGCAGGAATAAGGAAATTATAATAATTTGAAATAATTAACTGAACAGATATACTTCCTACAAGGTTAATACCAAGTTTATCTTTCAGTGGTGTGCTGCTTCTAAACTTTCCTACAAATTGTTGAGACCTACTGCAAATGGCACAGGCCAGGGTGAAACATTTTTTCTGAAAAGCTTTTCACGGCAGAAGTCCACTCGAAGGTTTGCCGTCCAGGGCGTCCCCATTTTAAAAATATTTTCCCAAACATTTTTATGGAACTTATCCGAGATGTTTTCTTTCTGACAAAACATACAGCAGACAGCTTCCTTTAAAGAATTCCTGCTCCAACCCAGCTTGCGCTGACCTTTGGATCCACATCGGTATATTAACACATACCACACATTGATGGCTCACGTGCCCAGAGTGCATGAACGAGGATGTAAAAGTCAGAATTAACATTGACGAGCAAATATAACTGTTTAACCCAAAGCTACCATCTACGAAAGGGAGATGTCTTGGAATACGTCACTCATACGCAGCGTTGCACCGCAGAAAATCTCAATACTGACCGGTGATACCTAAATGTGAGGCTTAAAAAATCGATCTCAGTTCTTAATTTTTTTTTTTTTTACAGAACAAAACAATTAAAAAAATATTATTTAATATTGTATATGTATATGATTTTTAATGTGCTAAGTAAACTTGAAACATTTTTGTGAAGCCATTGAAATGTTGTATTGACATTGACATCGACAGACAAATTACCGTTAAAAGACATTACACAAACAATAGCTCATCATGTTTATGTTTACATATTTATTCATAAGTGTTGAGCACATATGGACAAATATCTTCGATTTGTATGGTGGTTAGAACATGATAGGCAGTTCATGTATGGGTGACAGTAAATGTTATATACCCAGTTGTGGACAATAACAATAACAGGGTATACATCTTTATTACTGTTTATTACTTCATTCAATTATTTCCTTGGGAAAATAATTATGTTGAAAAAAAAAATAAAAAAATTAAAAATCGGCCCAAAGGTACTCATCCCTAGTAAAGTTTTGGGGCGCATTTTAACAAACAGGGATCAAAACAACACGCTGCCTTGGCCTGTTTTATTTGTCATTTTGATGCTAGACATAATTTTTTTCTGCTTGCTTTTCAAGGGAAATTTAAAACTTTATTATTTTCTTTTATACATACATATATACAAATATGCCGTTAGGTGCTTACGAAAAAACTTGGCTATAACTTCCCATTTCTTTCCAATATGAATTTAAACTTAAAACTTTCATTATCAACACCCAAGCTAATCCAAATAAAATCAAATATGTAAATATCTGATTTTTTTTTTAATTTGAAATTTTCTTTGAAATGTGAACTTGCATGTCGCTTGCAAGTCAGCAACCAAAATTTTAGGCGGTTGTAATTTTTCTGTTTGTTTATGTTTTTATTGGTTTCCATTCAAAAAGTTTGTTTAGGAAATTATAAAACCTTCAATCTATAACAAGTTACATCAACCTACTATCTAATACAGCTGGGTATAGGAAGGAGAAGATGAAATTTGAGCATAATGAGCTGAAAAAAAAAACCAGAGCTTCTAGATAACTCTTAACCAAATGCAAAATATCTTATAATAACTGTTATTGCAGTTTCTCTCAGTAAGAAACTTTTATGAATTTACTTTAAAATCCCTTTTTTTATAAAATATCCTAGTCCTTTGATTCCTTTATATCTTTGAATTACCAAAAAAAAAAAAATTGTTAAGTACACTTAACTGGAAAGTTTATATGGAAACATCGAAATATTCAAATTTTATCTCTATGCATGAGACCTATATGCTTCCCCTTAAGAAAGCTAATGTAAAGTGAGAATACAAAGAAAAATACAAATAAAAAAATATTTCGAGGTGTAGCCGTGGGACAGAATTGCGGTTATTAAAGATGGCTACAATTTTCGGCACGTTAATATGACGCTAAAAAGTCCTTCTCTTCTTATTTAATTAAGGTTGATGAGTCTTTTGGTCGGTCTTCAAAAGAGTGGAAGGAGACAAACTTTTATCGCTACTTGTCTACTCCTTTCTCTGAACTGCCTGTGGCCTTCGATCTCTTTTTTTGCAAAAACGTATCAGCTGCATGCACTCCCACCGTCAGGGTTGCATATTCATAGTATTTAATGCCGTTACTTTACAGAAGTGCCGTTATGTTAGAAAAATGTATACTAATTTTTCGAATAACGTTGAAACAACACAAATTAGTATCTAAAGTTGTTGATCATAAAAATACCTATAATTATTTAATATTAATTTCAACGTCTTATAAAACAATAAATATGAAAAGTTTTGAAACAGCAGGGAGATTTGTTTAGGAGATACATATATGTATTTCTTTCTCACGCTATAAATAAAATCAAAGAGAAACCTTAATGCATTGTAATCAAATGTTCCACTCACCAAAAAACCTTTATGATTTTCTCTCATTTTGGAGCCCTGAAAAAAGGCACAAAACTAAAAGAAAACGTTCATAATGGGGTGGTAGAATCTTAAACATCATTGGCGCAATTACACGTGTGTAAATATGTTTTAGTTAAGCTTAAGGTTTATATTATTTTTAAATATATATTTTTTAAATGCACTTAGTTAGCAATTAGTTTTTCGCATTTCGTCGTCCACGCACTCTTACGATTATTTACACATGCTCTCTATGTCGTGTGCCCAACTGAGCTCATAATTTAATTTGCCCATTCGCCAATTTGTCCACGTTTGGGCTAGTTTGTCTTGAGTGAAGGTCTAGTGAACATATAAAATCATTAGCAGCACACAGCTCGCCCGCAGGTTCTAACGACAGATCGCCGCGAACAGTCCATTCCGGGAATTATCCCAAAAAATAAAAATAATAACAAAAAACCTAAAATAAAAAACGTTACCAAGAAAGCAATGAGATTTAATTTTTAATTTGCATCTTTTTTGGGCGTAAATTGAATAAAAAAAAAAAACTTTTTTGCACGAAAGCACATAAACCAACAACAATCACAGTATGGAGAGGTATGGAGGTTGAAGTCATTGATAATATTTAATATCAACTTATTTTTTTATGAAAATTATTTTTTTTTTTCGTGCGCATTTCTAAACAAACACAAATGATTATATCTTCAAATATTTGGAGTTCTGTATGGACATTAAGTGCAATTAAAGTTATTGAGTTGTGATTGAGTGCAAAAACAAAAAAAAATTTTAATTGAACTACCTACACGATGTTTGAAGTGCGCCGAAACTGAAATACATATATAATTATGCTGTGCTTTAGATGTCCAAGATCAATGAGATGGAGGCATCGGCGCCAACGATATCTGAACTTATTCCAAGTCTAGATCTATGGCTTAGATTGCTAAGGCCTACTATTGCTTTAGCTTATGTGAGCCTGTGGTAGTAGGGACCTGATCCAACGTACCTTACCTCAGCCCTTTAACCGCTTTGTACCTTTGATATGTTGGAGCAAGTACGCCGCAATCAATACCATGAGAAATAAGCTTGAAAAACTTCAAAGAAAATTTACATTCCACCTACATGACTAGAAGTAATCAAATGAAACGAAGCGGAAATCGTTGAATGCGTAAGAAAGTATGCCACCTTTGTCTTTGCTGAAGAGATACTTATGGGTAGGCTTTTCTTATGCTCAAATTGGAAAATGCGTGTATTATAAGTACGGTTGCCATACTAAACTTTTTTCCGGTGCTAAAAAATATCAAAAAAATTACCAAAAATTCAAATCAAACATCTCTGAATAATTTATTTTCGCTTTGCTTGTCCGATTTCGCCAAATTGTGCTTAAAAAGCAGGGGTGGGCAGCTTTGAGTGGATTTGATGCCACCGCGTACGTGAGAATCAGTTGTGCGTATAGTGATGAGATCAACGCTGACTTCTCGTGAGTTGAAATGCTGAAGTTTTATGAAGTCTAGCATGATCGACCGTTGTTTGCCGAGTATAACTCCGGCCAGCTCAGGTACCGCTTTGGGCTGAACCAATTGAGCAGTGAAATCTCCTTTCGATGAAAAAAGATCACGCTAAAGAAGTATTTTATCATCAAAGCTGTCATGAAGTATGATATGGGTTTATGGGTTTTACAGTCTCGAAAGAAGCAACGTTCAAGATGACGCTGATGACCATAGCGCAGAAAATTAGAGCTCAAAGGCACTTTTGGCTGCTTCATGTTATGCAAAAGAAGAAAGAAACTTGACAGGGCCTTTACTTCGAAGGAAAAGGCAGATGTAAGATGATTTAGCCTCAATTTGTATTAGAGTTAAAGAGGTATTGGTATAAAGAACATCAGACCGTTTGATCCCTTTGGTCCAATCGAAATACATTCTTTAACACTGACAGAAAAATTCCGTACTGTTTCATTGAGGTTGTGAGTAGAGCAAATTTACCACCCCAGTTTCAAAATTACACTATTACCGATATAGAACCAGAAAACCAACCCTAGCGCTCTCTTCTGAAACCTCCATATGCTTTATGAAATCTCGTTCTTAGGTAACTCGATTATTAAAGATTATAACTTATCAAAATTTAGTTGGTTAAGGAAATGTTAGTTTAGCAGAACAATATGGAAGGATCAAACGTAATTAAAAAGCGCCATTTTTGGTCCAAAGCAAATAAACTGGCAACCGTGCGTGCTAGTCCAAGAACGAGAACGTTGTACATTTATTTACCTTTTTGCCGCTCTTATATGTATACTTAAAAAGTCACTCAATACAGCTTAGCGGATTTTGAGAAAAGAAAAACTACATAAGACTAAGGTGCATTTGTACATAAGAAAGCACTATTTTACAGGGTGACTGGAAAATATGTACAAAAAAATGTTTACGATATTCAATCTTAGATCGCGATTATCACAACCTCGAACAGCATATCTCTTCACGCTCACTACAGAACCATAATACATTTTTACACTTCCGTCTACGTTTAAGGATCACAGATAAACTCGTTCGTTGCTAAAGTGTTCAAAGTTTTGAGTTTGGGTGGCTCCTACCTCATACTCACCACCAAAAATTTGCCAAGTTTGGGAATTTAAAAGGATCCTGTTGAGAATATGTGAAAGTTATCAATAACTTCTTTAATAAGACTTAGATCTTGAAATACATCCATACCTAAGACGGCTACATATGTAAGAAAGGCGAAATCCCAAACCGGGCTAATTATTTCAGAGTCTGCATCCTTAATGCCGATTATAAGGAGCTGTGTGGAAATATAAATTTAGCTGCACAGAGTTTTGTAGGAAACTGAGATACCCACAAAAAAGTTGCACACAAAATATTGTGTCAGGTGGGCCGTTCCAGAGCAATGAAGCTTTAAGCACTGCTAGATATGGTTTTTTTTGCTTTGGAAATTTGTCAAAAACGCTAAAGCTTGTAACTAGCTGATGAACGTCCTCGTGATGAATGTCTTTTATCATCTCCCTACAAAATCTTTGACGCCTTCAACAGTATTCCGTGGATACCACATTACTTCTGATAACTCAAGAAACAACTAACCAACTCATCAATTGGATCTAGCATTTGCTTGTCAATCTAATATAATTGAGCGTTGGAAGCAAGTTCTTAAAGAAATTAGCAAAAAATCGTTCCCGCGGTACTTGGGTTAGTACCAGCAGGAGCTTTTCTAATCACAGAAATATACTTGAAGTGTTGTCGACCGCTGCAGGGGGGAGCCCCCTTTTTAAAACCATACTTTCTGAAACAAAAGTATTTTTCTTTGATGCTCCTTTTTCCGGAGACCTTTGACATGGATCCTAATATGAGTTTTCAAATCTCCTACGCGACTTACATCTGGTAGAGGGTATTGTAGGCCGAGATAGTTAATTGGTTATTAGAGTTAATCCAAGAGTAGGTGACCTGGTGCCCCTTCAAGCCTTGAGGTGTTCGTTAACCGTTCGCGCTACTTCCCACTAAAGTTTCGTTTAAGACTTTTGGTTTGACCTTTAGCTCAAATTGCAAAATTCGTGCGCTTGCATGTTCAAGAGCAAGAAACTTTTATTTATTCGCCTTTTCTTTTCCCTCACAGTGGCGCACTCATAATACTATTCAGGGGGTTTTACACTTTTAACGAAAAATAGCTTAAGGAGTTTTAAAGATTAATACAGAAACTTTAAATGTTGTCCCCTAAGCGATAAGGTCATATGTACTAGTACAAAGGAAATTTTAAATTTCAGATTTTGATATTTTATTCATATGTCGCTAAGAGCTTACGAATAAAAACCGGCTATTATTTGCACAAAGCTACCTCTATTTGAACCACAAACAACACCCAGCTCCCCACTTGGCGCCAACACATATGTATGTACAGCTTAACGGATTTTGTGAAAAGTAAAAGCACATAAGACTAAAGCGTAAACAGAAGAAAACAATATCTTTCATACAGGGTGCTGTAACATAGAGTAGTAGTAGATAATGCCAAGTGTGTCCATGTCGTGGCCAAAGGCTTTTCAACAGGATTTGTATATTTATCCAGCTTACGTTTCCCTTTCGACCTGTCCTACAAAAGAAGCAGCTTCATTGAGGTCAGCTCATAGTGAATTTTATTTTAAAAGAGTCTGCTCAGCTAAAAAATACTTTGACAGGGTTTCATAATCATCATTTAACCGCCTAATCCATTTTAGGCGTTGCTTATCAAACCACGCTAGTCAGCCCTTTTCTTGATGACTCTCACTTTTTATGCTGTCGAATGCGGTTTCGTTGATGAGAAAACCTTCTGGTCCCGAAGCCTTCACACTGCCCATGGTTCTGCGTCGTTCCATAGAACATTTATGACTTTGTCTCGTCCTCATTCGCAAAACCACTTCTTCGCTTTTTTCAGCGCTGTTGTTAAAGCCAATGGTATTAATATCATAGACATATGACAGCGAATTAACTTCATCAGCATCAGGTTGAACAAATCGCACGAAAGGCGGTCGCCTTGTCTGAAGCCGCATTTAGTTTCGATTGACTCGGACGAAGCTATTAGAATTACTCAACGGCATTTGGCATAGACGTATAAGCTTTGAAATAAAACCAAATTCATGTTCAGAGCTTATTAAAGTTTCACTACCCTACTGATGACCACTTTCATAAAATTAAACTTCGGTTAGCTGTTACCGGCTTTTATGAAAGCGGCCCCAAGAAGTTTACTCACGAATTCCCGAGAATACTCAGAATTGAAATATCTGCTGGAGCAATGCCACCAGCTCAGTTAGAGTTGGGAAGAACCATTCAGGGCGATTTCCTAAATTTGAAGCTCTTATGATTTTTAAATCTCTTGTAAAATTTTGAAGACCAACAAAATAAACAATTCTATATGTCTCCTTTTTGTACTCGTCCTGCTGTATAGCGCAGAAGCCTCGAAAATCTGATGAGATGGCTCTCGGACGCTTTGGTGAGGATGGTCACCGAAGAAGATTATGAGTTACATGAGCTGTGCGCAGGCATCGACATTCTTCTTATCGGCATCCACTCCCAAGTAGAGAGGGGGAGGTAGATCCACTGCGATAGAAGAACCAAGTGGGTACCGATTTACGGTCCCTTGATGTTTTCAATTACCAGCAGCTAATAAAACAAGAAATTAATAATCTTAAGACTTCTGTTTAAGCGACATACATACATACATAAGCTACGGTTATTTCATTCGTTTCCTTTATTTGCTTTGCATGCTATTGGAATTCGCAATAAGCTTATAAAATATTTCGAAGATATAGTTTATGGTTTGGAAAGTTAAAGTGTGGTTTTTCACAACGAAAATGAGGAAGCCAATCGCGCCATGCCTCAGAGCCAACAGTGCTCGCCACCAATAAATACATACAGAGTGTCACAGGTGTCCCGCACCTCCCGTTCTCTAAAGAACACCAATTTTTACATTTAGGCAAACATGGTCGTCAGCACCTGAGCCAAATGAATAAATCCAGTTTGAGCAAAACGGTCACATAGCACCCGAGCCAAATAATAAAATAAAATAAATAAAAATAAACTTAAAAAACAACTCGCCTTCTCTAAAGCTTAGACAACTTCAACCGCACAATTTCTTGTTTTTATATCGAGAATTACCTGGCTTCTATAAAGCGATCATGTACAAAAACGTAATAACAAACTTTTCTTTTTATCTCTTTTCTTTTCATGCTCTGAATCCGTACGCTCTCGTCTCCCATTGGTATGAGTAGCCTACAATCTTTAGGGCCGCACTTTGCTGCCCTGAGCAATGGATCCGTCACAGATAAGGTAAGTGAACAACTGAGTACTAAATTTTAAATGCGAAAGATATAATGACTTGTGCAGCTTTTTTTCCAAAAGAAGTTCCTACGATCTGAGTTGAAACCCTTATCAAATTCTATAGTGGATACAAGGTCTAGGTCAAGTGGATACAAGGTCGCACTTCACAAGTTTTAAATTCAAAAGGTTATGAAAAAGCTTCCAATTTAAAAGAAACGGACACAGCTTGTGATTGCAAGCTCTCATTATGTAAGCTTTTAAGCTCTTTCTCTCCAAGCTTGTATCAATAAATTTCATATGGCAAAGCCTAACTAAAAGACCATACGGTTTTCCTACTCAAAACTTTCAAATCTTAAGCATTGACAAACCAAAGAATTTTTGAAATAGTTAGTATGAAAGCCCGAATCAATTGCTGAGAACAAAAAAGCTCGAATTATGTGTGATGGAGAATATATCAAACAGTCTCAAAACGATCTCATGGATATGGTAAATCATTTTTGGCATTTTCTGAGCACCTAATACTCCGAGAGAAAGTAGGTCTATTAGTGCATAGCAGTGAAAATCCTCAGCACCAATATTCCAGTTCTGCCTATCTGAGGTCCTCGTCGACCATTGCTTTTATAGAAAAGTTCCTTGTGAACCGGAAGCCCATCCATTTCCCACTAGATTTAATACAAATTATTAACGTACCTCTATTCTTCTCACAGGTAACGCCGGATATGGCGCACTTAATTCATCCCTACTGGAATCAATTCCCAGCTATGGATCCCATGTGGGCGAAAATCCTCACGGCGTACATGGTCATCATCGGTATGATTTCATGGTGTGGAAATGGCGTGGTGATTTATATTTTTTCGACGACGAAATCATTGCGCACACCTGCTAACCTACTGGTCATCAATTTAGCGCTTTCCGATTTCGGTATAATGATCTCAAATACGCCTATGATGGGTATTAATTTATATTTCGAAACATGGGTATTGGGACCGGCTATGTGTGATTTGTATGCCGCATTGGGCTCAGCATTTGGTTGCAGCTCAATTTGGTCGATGTGCATGATCTCACTGGATCGTTATCAGGTCATTGTCAAGGGTGTTGCCGGCCGACCAATGACTATTAAATTGGCGCTAATGAAAATTGCCTTCATCTGGGCAATGGGTAGCATTTGGACATTGGCGCCAGTGTTCGGCTGGAGCAGGTGAGTTGATTTAAATTTTTTGTTTTAAGAAATTCTTGAATGCGAACTAAACGTCTCACTACCCACTATCGTCATACAGAATCTTCAGTATATCCCTAAGTGTCCTTTAAAAGACAATCCAATATTACCGTATTTTCCGCTCAGTTAGCTTTGTCTAATTTTTGTCATTTTTTTAAAACATTTATTAAACGTTATTTTGTTTAATTTGTGAAAAATTTACAGACATACATATGAACTCATTTCTCTTTTCCTAATATGTTTTAGGTATGTACCTGAAGGCAATCTGACTTCATGCGGTATCGACTACTTGGAACGCGATTGGAATCCAAGATCATATCTAATCTTCTACTCCATTTTCGTGTACTATGTTCCATTGTTCCTAATCTGCTTTTCCTATTGGTACATTATTGCTGTAAGTGCAACATGTGATACATACTTCTAGCTGTACAGTAAATCATTTACTAACTAGTTTATGTACTACTCCTTTCTAGGCTGTGTCAGCTCACGAGAAAGCCATGCGAGAACAGGCCAAAAAAATGAATGTCAAATCTCTTCGCTCATCTGAGGATGCTGATAAGAGCGCCGAGGGCAAATTGGCCAAGGTGGCGCTGGTCACCATCTCATTGTGGTTCATGGCGTGGACACCATATTTGGTGATCAATTGCATGGGTCTATTCAAATTCGAGGGACTAACTCCACTCAACACCATCTGGGGAGCTTGCTTTGCCAAATCGGCAGCGTGCTATAATCCGATTGTCTACGGTATCAGGTAAATATTTTTACTTATTTAATATCTTTTGACAGTTGCTTCCAATTTGCCTTTTTCTTGCATAACTCAAATGCACATATGTATTACCATTTTCTATCTATTTCTTAACCAACTAGCCATCCTAAATACCGTTTGGCATTGAAAGAGAAATGTCCATGCTGTGTATTCGGCAAGGTTGATGATGGTAAATCCAGCGATGCTCAATCGCAAGCCACAACCAACGAATCTGAGTCGAAGGCATAAATTGTTGTTTCTGCTTAGTGACACCAGATGCCTACAAAATCACATTAACAATAACAAGACTTGGAAAAACAACAGCGAACACAACATTAGCTAAAACAATAATAACAACAACAACAATGGGAACAGCTTGCAGCAACAGAGACGCGAAACGCTTTCGATTAAACAAAGAAAATCAATTGTTTTTTTTATTGGAAAGTTCGAAATTGTATATGAGTATAGTTCTTTACATACGTATATACATATATAAACAATAAAGTGCAACGTCATCAAAGACTTAGAAAATGTAACAAAAAAATAAAACAGCAAACGAACTTGAAAAAGGTTGATATAAAAAGATGGTTGTTGTTTATAAAATTTCTAAAATCTGAAATAATCGCAAGCCAGCACCGGCTTCTCCACGACCTCGGCGGAGTTGCTGGAAGTTAAAAAGGTGAGACTAAATGATCTCCACGCAGTAATGATTACTCTCCGCAAGGCTTAAGGAGTGTTGTCAACGTGATAGTCCGACTAAAGTCATTTGACTTGGCCACTAATTCGCCTCACCTTGCTACTGAAGGAAATTTACAGTCTGAAGTGAAAAACGTCACATGGATTTATTAGCCAATGAGTTGCCCATCACTATACTTTTCGGAGTCTCCACTTTTGTAAAGTAAAAAGTTCCCATCTGTCAGAAACGCAGTTGTTAAAGTTAATTAAAAAATACACTACTTTGTTTTTCAATTTTTAAATAATTATTAACACAATTTCTTTTTTTATTTTTTCAAAATTTTTTGCTTAGTTTAAATTTTTAGCTTTATAACATTAGACAATGTATTTAGTTTTTGCTGGTAGCATTTTATGCGATTCACAATGATTAGTAGAACTTTGCATTAATGCACGTACGTAATGTATATTTGTATTATTTTAACTGAACAATATTTTGAGAACAAAAACAATGACAGCATAAAAATGCCAACTATCAACGGCTTCATATATTAATTTTATTCACTACAAGAATCATATTCACTTTCCGTTAGCCTTTGATTAGCATTCGAGTTGTCATCGTTTCTTAGGTTATTATTAATTCTATTTACATTTAATGTTCTTTTTCTATAACTATCGGTACTGCCAAATTTACTACTACTATAACTTGAATCAGTAGTTTTACTACGTTTTAAGGCACCAGTATTTTTATCAGTACTTTTATTGTGCATTTGCTGATGATTATAAGAACTTTCAGGCTCGCCATCAACTGTATCCATACTTGCGCGTGTTTGGCTGATTAGTTTCCACAGACGCACTTCAACACCCAATCTGACATGGATTTATAATTTTTAGTGAGAATATAAAAAGGTGCAAGATCAATGCGGTACATACCTCAATTCCAAACGCATCAGATCTAACTTCTCCATATTAAACATAAAATCTTCATAAGTGAATCCTTCGTTTAATATTATTGTCTGTGAAAACTCATCGATGTCATTATTGGTAAGCCATTGTGCCAATTGTTCATCGATTTCGTTGATACGTTTGTTCAGCGAGCGATTGAAATTGGCCGGTTTCTGGGCAGAGATGCGATTGGGACGGCGATAGAGAGTCATGAATGGACGTCTACAAAAAATGTATATGATATAAAAGTTTAAGTAAGCATTTGTAATATTAAAAGGACAATAAAACACCTAAACTTAATTAAAATAAAACGGTTAGATAATTCTTACTAAACCATTATCTCTTCTCGAGAAAATGCTTGCTGTTATAGACGGAATCTACTCATTATCCTCCATAACATATTTTGATACAAGTAGCTCCTGCAACCGAACCAAGTACTTTATATTAATCTACAGTGGCCGTCTTGCCAAATATTGATACCGGTCATTCAGTCGGGTATGAAAATATCTATGCTTTGAACGAATGGCACACGATTTGAATTAATAAAACTCACCTCGATTTTCTTCTTCCTGAATAAATGTGTGCTAACTCTTTGCTAATGTTTTGTAACGCTTTCAGTTGTTGCTTTTGCTGTTGCAAATGTTGACGGTGAAATTGTTTGTCATTATCTTTCATGTCGCGTAAAATGCGTACACATTCGCTGGGTGTGAAATTGGCATCATCATCTTCAATTGCAGCGTTGGCTATGGCGTGTTCAGAGATTATCTTCTCCTGACTATCGGTAGAGGTATGTTGTGGATTATGTACGCTCTCGTCGTCATTACAGGACAATTCTTTGCCAGCTAAATTGGCGCCAAGCTCTGAAGGGTATATTTATTTGTGTTAATATAATATTTTAAACTCGCAACTAGAATTTACCTGGTGATAATATCGTAACAGCTGCTTGTACAGCACTTTTTACTAAATTATCTAGAGCAAACATCCAATGCGGTTTGATGAAATGTGAGCGCAATACTGCAACAACAGCATCTTGAAAAGCGTACAATGCCAAATGTAAATGATCAACGGCAACATCATCGTTCAATGATTGCTTCAGTCCCATTAATGTAGCTTCTAAATGCTTCTCCTTTTCATTAACAATATATTCGCGTAGTCCTCGTATAAGGGTTTGTAACTCTTTAACAGTTATGAGCACACTTATATTATGATCTGTTTGTATACGTTCCAACCATACATTACATATTTTATCTTCATCCATTTTCAATACTTTTGACAAAGTTGTGCGACGTTGTGAATCCTTTTTCAAACGATAAAAGCCGTCAGTTTCGCTAGTTTCACTTGTATTTGTGCGTAATGAGGGTGTGGAAGCTTCAATTTCGGGAGACAAAAGAAAACCCGATGAATTACGACGTTCATCGATATCCACAGAAGACGAGTGTGTTAATCTAAAAACATAAAATCACATTACAATTTCGAAAGAAAGTATACAAATATGCTACGGAGTACTCATTGCACTCATCGTTTGTGATATATGACAAACTCACTCTAGTTCAGGTGTTGTTGGAGTATTACATGTGCCAGCACTAATTGAACTCATAAGAATAGGTAATGGTGACTTATTTATTAAACGATCGGCAGGTACTGATATGCTTCGCCCGAATTCTGATGTAGACGGGGGATTTAAACGTAATTTACGATGTTTGCTAATTGACGACAAACGACTAATGTAGTTAAATTTTACCTTCAAAAATTCATATATCTCGCATTAGTACTCACTCATTAAGGAAAGGATCATCTAACAATTGAGCTGCTGTTGGTCGATCTGCTACGCTTATGGCAAAGCAGCGTAAAATAAAATTTCTCGCCATGTTCGAAAGTTCCTCAGGTATATTAGGATGTTTTTTATAGTAGCCCACCTTGAACATCGCTGCTTGTGCACAACCCAATTCAATAAATGGCGGCTTGCCTGTAGCCATTTCAACATTCGTACAACCGAATGACCATATATCGGCGGCAGGACCATAACCGCGGAATCCCTGATCGATTACCTCGGGTGCCATGTATTGAAGTGTGCCAGTGAATGTTTCCGTCATGGGATTAATACCGGCTAAACGTTTCGAGGTACCAAAATCGGATATTTTCACTACACCACTGTAGGTGTTCACCAATACATTGTCACCTTTTATATCACGATGCACAATTTTTTGTTCATGTAGATATTTGAGACCTTCGAGAATTTGTTTCGAATAAAATGCCATTGTGGATTCGTTGTCTTTGAGCGGCCCCCATTTCTTTTCGAGGAGATCGGAAAGTGATCCGCCAGGTACTTGCTCCATAAAGATTTTGAAAAATCCATCCTCTGATGCAGATCCCAAATACTGTTGAAATATATTAGGAAAATCAACGTCAGAATTAAACCACCTAAAATATTTTTATTATTAGCAGTTTTAATTTTAAAGGAGCTGCTTTAATAGAAACCGATACCTGACTGTATAGCCTCAGAAAGACGTTATTATAAAATACATCAGCCTCAGGGGCAAATTGAGATACATATTTTAAAGGTAAATACTATTAATGTGTGTCATTACACATGAGAGTGTTTTGACAGCGATTACTGACCTGTACAATATTACGATGCCGCAGTTGTGAATGCAGTTTTATTTCCTCATGTAATGGCTGTACATCTTGTGAATTTCGCTCTGGAACTTCTTTTATAGCAATACGAACTTGCGTTTGCTTATCACGCGCTGCATAGACCGTGCCATATGTGCCTTTGCCGAGAATAATTTTTCGATTCTGATCATCATAATCATATTCGTACTAAAATAAAAATATTTAAAATTCTTAAGTACCAAATTAAGCCAAATTTATTTAAAATAATCCACCTCAATTTGTCGCATTTCATCCACATCCAAATTCACGAAAACCTCTTGATCCGATGCCATTTCCAATATCAACTCATAAAATTTTTGACGACATTCCGTCGAAGGAAAATAAATTTGAAAATCATCTGAATTGTGATGCACATATAAGTAAGCGCAGCGATCATCACGCTTGTATAAACTCACAGATTTAATTTGTGAAGCGGTGAACACAAAATCATGCACTTTTTTACATGCATTCTTTGAATGCGCTAAACAGATATTAATGATTTGTATAGATTTTTCATCAGCATCCATATTAATGTTGACATAACTGGGCATATAAATTTTTTGAGGTTCCAAAATCTAAATTAAATATTTGATAGCCAAAACAAGAATGTATGAATTATAAAATAAAAAATGTAAATTTATAGTATACTCACAAGAATCGGCATGCGCACACTGTTCAGTTCTTCTGTATTTGTGGCAACCATAAAAAAATCCATCCAAAATTGAAATATTTGTTCCTCCACTGAGTAAACGTGATCTTCAGGCTTCTTGCGAAAACGATGTATCAACAAAATATTACCAATAGTAGACTTTAAATACCAATTTGGTGGTTTCAATTTAAACATACACTCTGCCGCTTGTATCGCTTTGGCATAATCTTCGGCAAGCACTGAAATCTCAAAGAATGTCGCCACATCCCAATATTCAGTGAGAGATGATAAACTTCCTTTTTTTCCTATTAAATTATTTAATGTGATGCCTATATTTTGCAACTCTTCTGTGTTACTAAACTCTTTTCCATCAATGACAAGCAGCGTAGCTAAATTAATACCAGCATACTCATTTGGTTGGACTTCAAAACTTTGACGATACCATTTGATTGCATTCTTTAGGCTATCTTTGTCCTCATAATCAGATTCCACAAATATATCTTTGTAAATACGCCCGCACAGACACAACATATCAGGAAACTCATTCTCTTTCTTTTCTAATGCACGTAAGGACGAGGCGAGTGCTTTCTCACGATCACCCTTACGATTGCGCCGATTCAAAGCGAAAGCATATAAAAAGCTCATATTTCCTGTTTCAACGTATTTCCTTGTATTGGGTATGTTACGCAGATCGCTAACCAAACGCACCATTGCATCATAATCTTGTACATCGCGCAGTGAACACATAAAACTGTGTACCACTTCGCCGGATAGTACATGTGCATCATCCAAACGTTTACGCATTTCATGCAGAATTTTTTGTAATTTTGATGCATTGGCACCGTAAGTTTCACGCGCTGAGCGTAGATCGGATAGGAATTTTTCACGCATATGAGCCCTGTAATAAAGACAAAAAGCAGATATATTAGATACTAGTTATTTATTTCGTTAATTTGAAGAAAAAGGCTACATACTTGGATTGAATTTCGACATCCTGTAGTACACGCTTTAGACGTGATAGCAGTGTAGGCATTTTTGTATCTGCTGGCAGTTCCTTGTTAAAATTTGTTAAAAAGCAGGTAGAGGTATCTTCGTTGAGCTTGTAAGATAGAAACTGGTAATTGGCACAAGAAAGCTGAAAGAGTTTAAAAAATAGCAATCAAAAAGGGATCTTGGTAAGGAATATCGTAAATAGGAAATGGATTATCCCCAGTTAAATGTCCACAAGTGTCTATATTCTATCGAAATATGGCCAACCAACAACAACACTAATATTTTACCTGACCGATGCGGAAGTAAACAAAACGAAAAGCTTAACTAATCGAAAAAACTCCCTGTTTCAAGTAACCCAAACAATGGGTAAAGCAAATAAAACCTCACCAGTAAACAAATAGTAACCAGTAAAGTAAACAAATACGGAGGAAGTAACAAAACAAAAATACCAGCAAAATAAACAATTTTACTTGAACGAAAGCACATGCAGCGGTAGTAAAAACAGCAACAAGAGAACACAAAGCGTGTTGCCCAAGTAAGGGCAACTCGGTACTCGTCGCATTTCATTGTAGTGCTCTTGTTCTCAAACGTCTTACCCATAGCATTTTGCGGTCAATTAGCTAATGTGTTTGAACATGGGCATACGACAAAAACCAAAAAAAAGAGAAAAAATGTATACTGGCCAATATAAGCTTAAAGGTGTTTGATTTAAATGCTGATCTGAATAGGAATAAAACAAGTGGGAAAAATATAAGACAGAGTGGAAATCAATTAAAATCAAAACAAAAAACACTTGCTAAATAAAGTAATGATAATAAAGATTGCGTTTCAGACATATGTATGTATGTACATATGTTCACACATTAGGCGGTCCGTTATTTTCTATGTTGGCTTTTCTTAGCAAACGACTGTCAGTTTTGAGATTTTAGAATAAAAGAAATTCAATAATGTGGTCCACCCGTTGTATTGTTGTTGTATTTTTTGTCAAAAAAGTAATCAGAAACAGGCATCTATTGAAAAATCGGTATATGTTGTTGTTTATAACTGCAAAATACTCCCAGAAGGTTACAACTTTAAAACTGTTAAGAGGTTTTGTCAAGATATGCATAGCGAAAATAATTTTCCTGGAAAGGCTCAGCGGCAATGGAGATGTAATGTTCTCTCTCGAACAACGAATAACACTTTCCCTCTTATCGTACGCGTTCTCATATATGACTCGAAGCAAATGAACGCAGATAAGACCGGAAGTATTGCATAGCAAAGTTTCACGATTTCTTTACATCTCATTCCTTTAGTTTTTCGTTCCCGAGCTGTTATATTTTGTGGGCGAACAATTTTAAACTAAGATTATGTACTGCGCAGTGAAAAATGAACTTGAAAAAGAGAAACACCCTAAAGTGCATAATGCATTCATACTCGTATGTATATACTACAAACATATCTACGTCTGACTAACGTAAATATGTAAAGCATAATATTTTATTGTTTTAGGTGCACGCTTTGTGTTTTATTATTTTTTACTTTTATGTACTTTTCTTATGGGTTTTGTTTAGAAAACGAACTGATTGGCTAAGCTCAACGTGTAGGCGTATTGATAGGTCAGTGGGGTAGGCGATGTAGCGATATTGTATAACAATTAACGGCATGGAATGTGCGCGCTTTTCACTGCAGCGACTGACCGGAAACTGATTATTAATTCAGAGAAAATCTTTAATGCAATGAAATCAATCTAACGCCGCACTGCTTAATGAATAGAAGAATTTAAATTATTTGTATACTAAAAAAAATGTAAGCAACTTTTAAAGATGCTGCCATAAAAATCCGAAGGGCTAAGAGATTTTATAATAAATGTTAGGTCTGGTTAGAAAATAGTGTATTCTTTAACATTAACTTTACAAGTTTATACCTACTTTGAAGTCTGTACTTTTCATAAAACTAAAAGTATTGCATACAGCAAGATAATTAACATTGACTTCCAATGAAATAATTTTTAACTCAAAAGACTAATCGACGGTAGAACGAGAAATTCCTACTAATGCCAATATTAATTCATTTTATTATCTCTTATATTTATTGTAGAATACTAAAAATAAATAAATAATTACAGATAAGCCGTTATGCCTGTGGGTCCTACTAACACTTTTTTCATTCATAATACCAAGTTCCACATCTCTTGGTTTACGGATACGTTGCTTTTAAGTGCCGTTTTCAGTGTAAGGAGTACTTATGACGACGTTCCTTACTCTGGCCGTTTTGTTTATGGATCCTAACATTGAGAAGCTGTGTACAAATTTGATTGTGATATCCCGCGTCCAGAAAATACATTTAGAAGACACCTGTCTGTGGTGTTTTGCAAACCCCCTGCCTAAAACGAGGTAGTGACGGTGGTGGCGGATAACATCCCATATTAAATTTAATCTACCTCTAGGTACCAGAGATTCCACAACAACTACAACCAACATTGGGCCGGGGATGTATTATAAGAATTAATGGATTTTACATGGAATGGCCCATGTGCATTGCTTTCAATTGAATTTAATTTTATTCGTGCGTTGATATGAAATTGTTGAAAAAATTAATTGGATGTATACATAGAAATCTGGAGTTTAATTGAACAGTTGCGTTTGATTGCCAATAACACTCGCAGCTGGGCTGTCAACAACAATTTAACAGCCGCCCATTCTAAAGCGAAAATAAAGACATATTTATCTTATCATCAATACATCATATCTGCCACCTTATTATCAGTAAGTGTTCTATGTGTGAAATTATTATGCTAATTGAAAGCAAAATATATTTATTAATAGCTTAGTACCCACCTTGAGGCATAATGTCTGTTTGGACTGTACATCATTGTAGACAATAATGTTCTCCTTCATACCAAAACTTTCACGTACACCCAGATGATATGACAGAGAACGTTGTTGTGCAAGTATACTCAAATCAATGATGGCCACATCTGCATTGTAGAAGGTTTCCAGCATGTTCGTTTCGCCAAAATCCAATTTATCAAACTATGAATAAAGAGTTGTATTCACAGAAAAGCCAGACAAAGGTATTGTCGATTACCTGTACTCGTTGAAAATTCGCCCCCACTGCAAATATGGATTGTTTCATTTCTTCCAGCGCACACTTGCGATCGTCCAGATATTCAGCGATTTGTGTATCGATCACAACAGCTACATCCATTTTGTTATATTCGTTAATCTGCATTTTTTGATTATCACAAAACCCACACAATCCTGGACTGCGCCCACCTGTAACTCACTGCCTATCTTTCTTCTATCACTTTATCGCACAATTTTCTTGTCCACCCCCGGTGTGTGCTGAATTCCAGACTCATTCGAGGTTACCGTTAGCACTAACAAAACTACAATAAACACTAACAAATTAAACAGAATAAAAAGTTCTGTGGGCACAAGCAGCGCAGCCTAGTCCTAAATCTTGTTGTATGAGTACCAACAACCACACTTCACGGATTTCGCGTGCTCATACCACGGATGTTGGGGCTAAAAATAATTTGGCCTTAGCTTTTTTTTTTGTACACTTAAGTTGGCTGGAACATATGTAAACAATTCAATCAGTCCCTTATTATTAATTTTTTATCGAAAGTTACCAATAATTAAAAAAATAGATAATGAAAATATAAAAAATAGCTTGCAAATTGGAATTTTTCTTTCCCTCAGCAAAAACTTTGAAATGTCAACTGTCTGTGTTCACTGAGCTTCTACACGAAACATCCCAATAACATATTCATACCCGAAAAGGCGCTTCCACGTTGGATCACATTTATAAAAAAGATAATGGACCATGGTTTTCATATTTTTAAGAATTGGTAATGCTTTACGACCGTACGTAACTGCTAATACACGCCCAAAAATATCCGGAGAGCTATGGAAAGACGCATTTAGGTCCCAGCAATGCGAATCCGGGTTGGGTTTTATTGAATGCACCGTGCCTATGAATGTTTTTTTTTTTAGAGGGGTAGAGGGGGTCCCAGAAATCACAGAACTAAAGCTCGAACTTGGAGGCAACTCATATTTTAAGAGAAAATCGAATTTGAAGATTCGAATTTTCTCAACCAAAATGTGTAAATTTTAAAACACTTTGATAACACTATAGACACAAAACTATATTACATGACGCAAAAACCCCCTTCCACACAGTCCCGCACTGTTTTTTGCCCGAGTTTTGCGCGAATAACCGCTTTAAACATTTAAATTTTTTATCACAGAAAGCCCGACATGTTTTTTCACTTGGCCAAAGAGGATAGAAAAATTTTCCTAACCTAAAACTGCTTAGGAGATACCGAGGTCAAAGCCTTTCAAAAGCAATGGCAAAATAACAAATTGTTAAAATATATTTTATCTATTTTAAACGGGTTATATATGTTAATTTCCCAAAAGGGAATTATAATTCCTTGGGCCGCAATACACCTTTTGAGTGTTGGTGTTCAATGTTCGAGTAGTGGCGCAGGTAACATCCAAGAGAATTTCTGCCTTGCAAATTACGTTCGGGGTCAGAAAAATTCAAACAAGAGGAGATCGTCACAACAATTTTGTGGTAAATAATTTCTTTTCAGATATTTTGTGCCCGGATTTACATCAAAATATCAAGTTTTTTCTCTTGACAAGCGGTCTGTTTGATAGTGGCGCAAAGCGTTGACAAACATTAGTGTGTTATTGTATTGTGATATGTAACATGAGCAAGTTCGCTGAAGAAAGAGATTTCACGTTGCGGTTTATTGAAAGTTATTTTATTGCAAATGGTGTTGACGATTTATGCTTGATATTAGCCGGGAAAAGCTTCAAGCAGCCGACATTCAACCCGGAACTCAAACATCTACTCGTTGCTGCGGTAA